>JANEYF010003871.1:2005000-2402500 GCA_029963845.1 Rhamnusium bicolor
CGTCTTTTCATCAAGTGTTAACCATATTTTTTTAACGTTTATTTTTTTGTTTAAGTAATTTCTTCCAATTCAGCCTGAATGTGTTATTAACTGCGGTCAAAATGCATTGGTGCTGCTATAGAGCATGTGACGCCACTGTAAAACTTCTAACCAAATAATTATGTTGTTCCATATAATAAATTGGTAATTGAGTTCATAACTCTAACATTTATGAAAGAGCTTTTATGTGATTAATAATTCATATTAAAGGTTTTCCTACAAAACAAGACTTCCAGTAAGTCTATGACTCAAAGTACTTAACGAGAAACAGTAAAAAAAGGGTCTTTCTGATTAGTTCCACAGCAATACAGTAAAAAGTTTGTATAGTCAAGGGAGGCATAAAGAGTGTCCAATACATAATCCATACACCAATTTACTTTACTGGCTCTTCTAAGCTTATATGATATTTTTCACTCCCCTGATACTCTAACCTTTTGTGTGCTAATAAAAATATAAAATATTGATGTAGACTTATTCATTGTATAGTAGGTACTTAAAATAATGGTTCGAAATATTACAATAATCAAATTAATAATATCTAAAATTTATGCCACAGTTTTTATTCTGATTTCATTAGTTCGTAATTTAATTATTCAAATAGAATGTCTAGTTATGTATATATATGATAAAAATGTCGGCAATAGACCAGTAACATTAAACCAATTTGTTACTATTTGAAATGCATTGCTGAGTGCTGCTTTTTGTGAAAATATGTATTTTTTCGGTCTAAACAATGTAACAAAAGTTCCCGTCAATGCTAGTGGACTAATTCATAATGAAAAAGGAATGCCTGATAATTTTCTTTTTAGAAGTAACTCGAAAATGATCGACAACATAAAAAATGGATATTACGATGAAATCGCTACTTTGTTACTACAGTTTTATGAATTTTCTGACTTAAGCCAGTTTCAAGTTTGTCTAAGAGTGGACACTCCACAGATGTTATCTATCTCTGACTCTTTTCACAGATGAAGCCAGGGTTGTTCTACGGAAAACAGTATTTTCAGTGTATAAGATATCGAAAGAATAAGAAATTAACCTTAACGATATCAGTTTCAGTTGCATAGGTTGACATAATCAACCTAATATGCCAATTTTATAATGGTTCCACACTTTACGTCATAATAAGTTTCGTTAGCATGTATAAAAACTCACCAACATCACACATCAAAATGTGTAATAATATGTATTTTACTCACTAATAATAAATAAAAATGGTTGAGCGTTATCACACAGATGTCTCATAATTGGTACTAACATATTTTTTCTTAAAATCGATAGTTGTGATTGTAGTGATATTTTTAATATACACGTGTAAATGGTATAATTTCAACAACAAAAAAATCATTACATCCAAGTGGTTGGGAGAAAGTCAATAATAATACAGGAATTAAAGGAGGCCAAAAAAGAGGTTTCAAAAAATATTCTGATATACATGGCATTTCATTTAAAAAAAATTTTACTTGACCCTGTAGAATCGTCTTGACTTACCCTGTATTATCGAAAACAGTTTCCGGTTATAAACTTTTTTGTCTAGTTTACTTATGTTTTTAAATCAAGTTTATAGCTACCATAGAACTCGAGATATCGAAGTCGGACGCACTATTGCCCCACCCTGTATAAGATATTTTTTTACACTGAAATATCAATCTTAGTCACTATTGGTTATTATCAGGCTGAAATAATTATGTGTGACGATCGTGAGACGTGAACTATAGCGTTATGTTGTAAATATACTTTTTGTAAAATATAAGCAAGAAAAACTATTGTTTATATTATTAAGTGTGTTGAACGAAAGAATAAAAATACCTAATCTACTAATGATTTGATAAGGTTCTCAACATAATTAGTATTATTAATTGTAAACAGTCGGGAAATGACTTTAACAGGTGGATCCGCACAGAATTTCGTCTATATTTAGAGTCTGTCAGTGTTCTTTGGATGGCCACAGGAAGTAGTGTCCTGAGTAATGCATAAAATTTTCCATTTATTTTTTAAGCTTGACAAACATATTGTGACAATGAGATAATGATGCGCAATGGGCTAGGGTTGTCTAGAGTGGGGACCGTAATTCGCATAACTTTTAGATCGGTACACTATTGCAAAAAAATAACTTTCAGAAAATTGTTATAATCTGTAGTTCAGTCTTTTGTAAATTGTGATGCAAACAATTTTGGTGCCTCGAGCACATCTGTGCCTTATAATGTTTGTCAAGTTCCTAATTTCCATTTTAAATTAATTTTATATTATTTCTTATTTTTTTTTTGATCTGCAAGCAATGAATTATAAAATTTAGGACCAAAATAAAAAACAACATTTTGAGTAAGATATTTTTTACAAAAGAAGAATATTTAATGATTTATTTTCAAGAGCTCTTGTTTTATAAGTAGAGCAAACTCGTAAAGAGTTGCTTGATTTAATAATAAGTATAATACTTAATCATTATTAACATATGCAGAAAAATGATATATTTCTTGAAATTTTGATTCAATTTTATCTCTCACTTCACTTTTCAGTAAATGTATGCGCGAGATTGTTGGTGATTTTCTCATTGGCCCCTCCTTTTTACTTGCACAACTCATTGAAGAATCATATCAGATTTTTCTAGATGAGAAACTTGTAACGGTCCATTTTTTGGATATAATTAACTTGCGTCACATTTAATGCTAATTGCATAAATTGGTTTGAGGTCAAATAAATTGTAAATCCTTGATATAATCCAAGCGACCACTGGACCTTTAGTGCACCAGCGAGAACACTGCGGTGTGTGGGGACAAGGCAGACGCTGAGTAGCCACGGTGAAGTGTGGACCTGGGTGTTGTCTGTTGTCTTGCTATTTTTATGTTACCGTACCTTATCACGTGAAGACAAGGCTGGTACGTCCAAGCAGTGAGTTGTATATATTGTACGTTGCTTTTACGGGCACTACGTTGGAGGTTTCGTCTGGGTGAAAGTTATGGTTAAGAAGTTACGAAATATGTAGCCTAAGAAATATACACGAGCTGGTAAGGTTATCTTCCTTCCAATTATTGTTTAAATAGGTACCTATTAAGTAATAAACAGCCAGCTTCTGCTGTGTGTGCGAGCTGGAAATTTGAAAACTAAATTTGCATCAACGGGCTGATTTGCCTGTCTAATGAACTAGAGATGGAGAAAGCCCCCTAGACTTTTTTTATTTGCTATTGAGCTGTGCGAGACAATTTAGTGAAAAAAATAACCGTTCTTTCCCCCTTTCAACGGCATTAGTGCGTGTAACTTTTTTTAGACTTTTATATATGTAACTATTTAAACGAAAAAGAAAGGGGGGTGGCGCCCTAAACAAACTCGTTAAGTGAACTTATTTTAGGATTTTCTGTAGTTTGAGTTTGTGTATATGTACATAGTTTATTACTTGCTGACCACGCCCTGACCCTCTTGTGTATTACATTCTGAATATATGTATGTATTTTTTTATGTTGTTTCATTTGAATCAGTAAAGTAAGTTAAAATAGCGAAGAAAGAAAACTCTTCGTTACAAACTGCTATATATTGAGAGATTTGCCGATAGTAAATAGCGTTATGTTGTTTATGTTGTGCCCTAGCACACTTAAGTCTCATTGCGCATCCTAGATCGACAGATCGTAATCCTCTGGATTATTTTTTGCAGGTATTTAAAATCATTAAACTATACTACCCCATGGAAAATGAAGATTTACGAAATTGGATTAATTGAACAATACGAAACATCTGTTGTTTGTTAACGTAGTCGCTTTTTTGATGCACTTTATTACATAAATCAAAAAATGTTTAGGTAGATACAAAAACGTCAATACAGTATAATCACTTCTTAAATAGATTTTTGATTTGTCCAACATGGGACTACAAAGGAAACAAATATTCTTATTTTAATAAAAAAATAAATAAAATAGACACTATATATAGTAATCAGCCTTATTTCTTTTTGTTCTACATCTAATCAAATCTTGTCCTCATTAAGAGAGGTGTTTTGTTCGTAGCCACCCTTCGTAATTCCCTTTTAACCTCCACTCTTTTCTGTTACATTTCTATTTAGATCAGCATTCGGTTGCTCACTATCAAAGTCATTAATCTCTCTTGCGTCTTGTCTCAAAATATCCAAATTAATTTGGTTGCGATCATTGGTAGTTTATAATTGAAATTGACAATGATTCAATCAGCCTACTTACTTCGTAGTCTAATTTTATATCTAATTAATTTGTAGTATTCAAATACATTTTTTTTAATAATTTTTTATGATAAACCAGTAACAAATATTGCGTTAAAAATTATGCATATAAACAAATTGAAATGTCTTTTATAGGGCTGGCATAAAATTCACAAAGAAATTAATTAATTTCAAAAACCTATACAGAGTGTTTTAAGTCTTTTTTAAGACTTTGGGATATTTTTCCTTGGATCATTTTAGGCCTAAAAACGTTAATAAACTTAGAGTCTAAAGCTACTGGTTTCCGAGATACAGAGTGTTGAATTTACTGAAAAATATCAAACGCAAATATCTCAGAAGATGTTTAACATAGATTGATCAAACTTGGGCAAGCGATTTAACTGATGAAAGGTAATCCATTGACTTTTTATACAAATATGGTCAAGAGATGTTAGAAGACATTATCACTAAAATGTCCAGAATTTCTACGACAATAAGTTTTTTGGGAATTCGAAAACTTCGATTGTCTACAGTGTAACTATTGTATTTTGAAAATTATTCAAATGTCGTGTAGTGCATCTGGAAATGCAAATCAAGCAAGGCGTCTGAACGCGACAGCCTACCCGACCAGAAGACTCCCGCGTTAAGAAGTACTTCAGAACATTTTTTATCAACTTTTAAGAGAAAGTCACTCTTTGATGGCAGGAGTTAATGATCGTGGTAGAGCCACGTTTGTAAAAACCAACGGCGATAGAGGAACGTGTCCTGAGAATAGTTGAACAAAATCCAAGAATTATAAAATATAAGAAAAGTTACGCGTATGCTTAACAACTTCTCCGCCTTTTCCGTGTACAGCGTGTCCAAGTTTTAAATTCTAATTACTATTAACCATGTCCACAATTCTGCCAATACTCGTAGCTATTGCAAAAATTGAGACGATTACCAAATTTTGCATTTCGTATTTTGTTTACCGATGAGGCAAGCTTTACCAGAGACGGATATGTTAATTTTCACAAAATGTCCTTTTTCATTCGAAACAGTATATATGGCTTGTAATCAACGTTTGGCAAGCATTTTAGGTAATGTACCAATCGGACCGTTTGTATTGCCTAACCGTCTAATAAAAAGGCCTATGTGCGACCAACGCTGCGCAACAGCTACACGACAGCGACACGATTTCGACATGACACAAGCAGGCGACATGGAGTTGTCCCACCAAAGCAACGTGTTTTCTACATTCAGTTCAGTGATGTCGTCAAGTGAAGATGCCGATGTGATTGCAATGTACTGGTACTTACGGAATAGAAAAAATTCTAAAAAGTCTAAGAAAAGGAAATGGTGGGTGCATCCTTTTATTGCAAGAAATCAAAAAAACAGAATGTTTGTTGCTGCTAAGGAACGCAACAGACACCCAATAAAGTTTAAATTATTTTTTCGGTCACATCTTTCCGAGAATATTCTGCTAACTTATAATTGTATAAGCAAGTATATTTTTCTACAGCATCTACTAATTTTTCATTAAATTCCTGTTCATTTTTCTGTTGTGCCATGATATTCATTTCCATTTTCGTCATTAATAACGCAAAATACCACCGCACACACAGCTTGAATGTTGCTTCACAACTGACCTGTCGAGTCGCTCGGCAACAAGAAGCCGACACGCAGCTTGGATGTTTCTTTGCTGGAGCGTTGGTGGGTATACGGTGCATATAAACCATGGGTTAATCACGAAAGATACACGCTGGCGACATCGTGTCGCTGTCGCGTCGCTGTTGCGCAGCTTTGGTGGGACAAGGGCCTAAATGGCTAGAATTATCATAATATTTTGGCCAACAATTTACCGGAGCTTATAATAATAACTTGTCTTTATTTTTGACTAAAAAAAATATTACAAACAAAATGTAAAGGTAGGTGGTGGTGTCCAACAGAGCTTCTTATACAACCACCTAATTCAGTTAGTAAATATCTGTAGAAATTCTAAACAAGAAAAAAAAAGTGAATAATAAGATTTTATTTTCTTATGTTAGATCTATCTCTATTGTTTTAAATGAAAATTTTAACTCCGAATTGTCACGGAGATGCAAGCTGCCTTGATGTCATCTGGTACAGAACTGAAACTTTTTTTGCCGAGTTGTAACTAAAACTATGTTGAAACATTGCTGAATAATGTCGAGGAATATTAAGTAAGTCTCGATGACGTGTTACAAGATCATGAATGTCATTACCTTTAAATACTTTATTGTGCAAATATTGAGGTATCGCAAGTTTATCGATTTTATAAATTAAACAAGCCATGTGAATAAGAAAATGTCCACTCAGGTTAAACCACTTAGAACATCTAAACGCTTCAGAAATGTGATAAAATTTTCTATTATTATAAATAAACCTTAAACATTTTGTACTTTTTGAAGACTAACCCTCCCTGTCTTTTTGTAATAAAGCCGGCCAGTACACAACGTCTCAGTATGCCAGATGAGATAAAATTATGGAATCAATGTTAAGAATAAATATATGTGTTTTAACTTACCAAAAATCTTTTGGATTAGACTTGTCACATGCGAGCCAAATCTAAAGTCATACATGTTAAGACTGAGATTTTTACATTTATTGGCTGACTCAAGAACCATATTCTTAAGTAAAATTGTGAGTTATTGAGAATGAGATTCCGATGCCAACCAAACACCAGACCTGAGTTTTCTTGTCATTAAAAATTAAACCATGTGCATTAGAGAATCTCCCTAGCTCATGATAAGTAAAAGAATAATATACTTGCGTGTCATCGGAGTATTGATATGACTGACAAAATTCTAAGTGCTGACTTAAATTAGAAGTATATACAGTAAAGGACCTAATATACTACCCTGGGGAACACTCTTACTTGGTGTAAGGAATTCTGAATTAGTATTACTTAAAACTGCCTTTTAATGCCTGCTCACTTAAGTAATTTTTAAAGAAATTGAGTGCTATATCACTACCTTAATAATTTAAGCTTTGCACCCAGGGTAGAATGTTCGATAGTGTCAAAGGCCTTATTGTAATGTAAAAAGATTGAACAAGAATTTTTATTACTGTCACAAGCTCTTAACAAATCATCAGTTACGTTAAATAATGCAGTAGCCGTACTGTGATGACAGCGAAAACCAGATTGTGTTGATGATAAAATTTTATTTTTATTGGATACTCATTCAGTTGACCCTGTATGATTTTTTCCAATGTATTGAACATAACTGGTAGTATACTTATGGTTCTGAGGTGAAAAATAAGCGAGGGGCTATTATTCTTTGGCACAGGAATGACGTTTGCATTTTTTCATAACTTAGGATATTTACCTGTTTGCATTTTTGTTAATTATAAAAGTGATATGATTGCTTAAATATGGTGTTAAATATAGCAATGTTTTAATAGACAAGCCATCAGGCCCCACAGCATTAGATTTAATTTTAAATAAAATCTTATTGACATCTTCGGTGTTAACCGTTGTAAAATTAAATTGGTAACGTAAATTAGTAAGTTTTATTAACATAATGAGGTTCAATAAAATTCTGAATAATTGCGTTTATCTGTGGTAAATTATTAACAAAAAATCATTAAAATTAATCGGAGTAGAAAAGTTTAAGATAAAAGATTCATCATTATCTGTACTAGAGCAAATATTGAAATATTTTAGTTCTGCAAAAATTTTTAGGGTCTGTATGTTACAGATATGCCTTCTTTACAGATTTTAGTGCCATATTAACAATACTAGCGTAACCCCGTCGAAATTCGACGGCGGGTGTATTGGAAAATGCAAGTGAGTGACGAAAGTTTCATGTTACAACATCTCCTTAAATTTCTCGGTGTAGTACATCATAAAATTTCGTCATTATACCCTCAAAATGGAGGATGTGCTTCTTATGGACAGTTATACATTTTAGACTTTTCTAGGTGAACATGAGGTAAACCTCTCTTTTGGAACTCAACAGTGTACAAATATGTTAGTACTTCGCCAAATATTTGTTTTTGGTTAATTAAACGCAAGAGTTCCTTTACTTTTGCATGAAACACGCGAACAGCAATGTCTGGCCTATTATTAGCAGTTTCATAAGAATGTAAGCTATTTGTAATATCAGGCCATAAAGAATTACATGTAAACGTCAAAAAAAATGCCTGGCTTACCAAATTTTCTTACAATGGCCATTGCGTACTGATAATTTTGCATCATGTTTCGAGGACTGCCAGTAAACGATGAAGGTAAAATAACAACACGTCCAGCCTTTAAGTTTCCGTTGTCGGCCCTTACATATAAAGCATCTGCAAGACCAACGTATGTATCTACTCGCAATTTCACCTGTTGGTTACGGATGAATTTCAATCTGTCGCCTTCGATGCGACAGTAATAATCAACAATCAACTGCTGCGTTAACTTCCCAGCATTAATTATTGAATTGAAGTCTCCTACAGGAGTTAAACCTCGAACCATAAGTCTGTAAGATATATCTTCTCGCATAGAATATTTTGGCGAATTTTAGTTTTGCGCTCTCCTCCAGTTGGCATTGAAATATGTCATCCTGGTTCCCCGCACGGCCAGATTAATACATATGACATCGGATCGCAATGCATACTGTCAAAATCTATATTTTTTATTCCACCGTCATGTGCGTAAACAGCAATATGTCTATGAGAAGGTGGAGCACCGTCGGCTGATTCAAAAACAGCTGCAACTTCAGAACATGTAGGATCATTATACCGTCGAGGATCTGATTTGGGTTCGTGATAAAAACGCATTACCAAATTAATAGGTACACGATTTTCTTTTAAAGCTAACTCCTTTTCTTCACATATCTTCTGATGCATTGTCTTATATGACATCACATAAGGATTACATTGAATTACGACACGATTTAGTATTTCTAGAATGTCTTTTCTCAAGGAACTGTTCGCAGCATGTTCAAGTCTAATTTGATTGGCTTCGAAAAAGTCTAAAATGTATAACTGTCCATAAGAGGCACATCCTCTATTTTGAGGGTATAATGACGAAATTTTATGATGTACTATACCAAGAATTTTGAAACAATACGGACCATATCCGGAAGGTAATTTTATATTTGCCCCGAATGACACGAACGACGAAGCATTATTATATTGTCGAATATTATCTCGAAAATTTTTCGATATCTCGTCATTCCCTATAAATAATTCTTTCATTTTATCAGGAATCCGAAATTCCGGTAATTTGAACTTTTTATTACAGCAACAAAGACCAAAGTAGCCAGCCGAATTTTTTTCAAATGAAAAGTACCGGGTAGAGCAATAACTACATATGTTGTTTAAGTTACCTAAGTTGAATGGAGTTACATTTGAAATAGTATCAGAAACGGCACATCTATATTGAATTGTAAATCAGGTTTTTTTTTCGTATTTTAGACGTTTTTGTGTGCGTTCGCGTCTCCTTTCCCTGCCGCCAGTCAACGTCTTTCTTAATTTACGTTTTTTTGAAATATTATGTTGCACAACATTGCAGAGTGTGTTTTCCACATCGGCATCATTAGTGACAGGACGAAATTCTAAAACACTATAATGTCCTGCATCAACATTACCAGAAAAAAGTAAATTAGAAATAATATTTCCAGTACCATAATCAAGAGTTTCGTTATTATTATTATCTCTATACACTCTAAACAAATGATCAGGAAACAGCTGACTAATACAGTGCAATTCGACATGGCCGGTGAACTCGCCATCTAAAGACAATAAATTTTCGTATTCAGCGGAATTTGTAATCAGTAACCGATACGATGGATCTCCAACAATAAAACCTTCATAATATTCCCATTCATTTTTAATTTTTTCGACGACTTGCATGCGTATCTCGCGATGATGTTGGTCATTATTAAATAAACAATGCGAAACAGAACGAAATAAACAATTTCCGTCACCTACAATAGGAACAACATGTCGTTACTCGAATGTAAACAATAACCGAACAGCACACCGGCACAGATTCTGTGACACTGGCACAGAATAAGTGTGGTTGTCTCTGGCCAAACCGGCTAAGATGCATTAGTTCCATTTCTTAAGAGGTCGCTGGTAGAGGTCGCTTCAAGTAACGCGCGCTTAGCATACGCTAACATGCATTAGTTTTTGTTTATTTTGTTTTACATATGAAAATGGTGATTAAAAAATATAAAAATGTTTCATGATCCATCTGAGGGTAGAGACCTTTCATTGAAAAAAAAAATTTATCAAAATTGGTGTAGCGGTAGCCGCTTGAGGAACCGGAGAAGAAAACCTTTTGAGCTTTTATATATGTATAGATTTATCATATTTTGTATTCTTCATGTGCCTCATCCGTTTTTATTTTTTTACATTTAGTTTGTGCTAAAGCACAAACTAAATGCGATAAATCGCAATTTCATCATAAGTTTTAAATTTTCTGTTAACCAGGAAGCTGAAGCTTTAGTTATTCTAGCAGTTTTGAGCGGTGCATGAGTATCGAATAAACATAAGACACTATTATTGAAGAAATCAACTATATCATTGATATATTTAATATAATAAATATAATTCCAGTAAATACAGTGCAAATCAAATATAAATAGATCGTAATTAAATTCGAAAAGGTCCCTGTATGTTCTGTATAAAATCTATTTTTTAGGTTTAATTAATTTTATATTGTAGTTAACCATGACATTTGTCAGAAATATCATCCATTTTAAACACCTCAACTTTAATTTCAGAAAAAGAAGAAATAATAATATCGATAAGTGATTGCGACACCACAGTTATTCGAATTGGTAATAATTATCCTTACTTAAAGAATCGTCATTTAAATCACCTCCAAATAACACATAATCAAATGCTGGCAATAAACGTATTAAAACATTTTCTAAATTATCTAAACATATGTTAAAATTCGTATTTGAGAGACACAATTCCTTACCTGCTATTTTAAGAAAAAATTCAGAATTGCTTCAGCGGAGTACTTTTCTCTCCCATATCTACTATAGAAAATTTGAGAGAATTTTTAATATAAAATGCTACACCTCCATCACTGCCCCCGCGATCCTTTCTAACTATTTTATACCCTTGAATATTAATACCATAATCGGGCGGGCAGATTGGAGTTAAACCAAGTTTCAGAAAGACCTATGACATCATGACAGCTTCCACCTATTAATTCGGAAAAGAAACCAAAGCCTGCACATAGAGATCTAACTTTAAAATCAGAAAAACTTAAAAATGTGTTTTGCATGCGTCTTTCTTAAGCCCCTGTATATAATTAAATGAAATAATATAATGATGATATAATATGATGAAATAGTTCATCAACAAAAACGAATTTATTATTTAAATTCACATTTATATAAATTTTAATGTAAATAACATAAAAATAAAATACCTGACAATAATAAAGATACATAATATTAGAATATCGAGAAAAAAATAACAAAAAAATTCTACCACAATTAATCGGTTAACAAAAAAGAAAAAAAGCGAGTAAAATAAAACAGAAAAAAATTTTAGTAGGTATATAAAAAAATACAAAAAATAAAAAATATTTACTTTATACAGAGTATGATAGACGACAGTATTCACACATGCCAAATCATATATTGGTATATTTAATGTAAGGCAACTCTAGATTAAACGTACGGCGAAAATTGGATTGGTCGATGAGGTCCCATTCCCTTCAAGGGTCGTTTCTTGCCACATGTTTATAAGAAATATTTGACTTATTTTGATGAATAATACACGCTGTAGAAGTTTGAAATTTTATTTTAGAAACACCCTGTATACAAAGTACTTCAAATGTCCAAAAAGGGAAAACCCGTATATTGTGGATACACTTTAGCATAAAAATAATAATATGCATTTTATGATCTAACAATTTTGCTATTAAAAACTTTTTTTTAATATCGTTTAGTCAATTTGCCATAAAGTTTCTTTATGGCAAATAAACATTACTATTATTATTATAAGTAAATTTTTATTAGAATTAATATTATTAATGCTTTCAAAGATTTTCCTAAAGATAAAGGAAATTTACCTACAGTCTATTCTAAGATAATTCTAGTTTTGTGTTTAGTTTATTAAACAGTTTGGCTCAGGTGCTCATCTAGACCGGTAAAATATTTTGTGAAACAAATTGGGTTCTAGAACAAGACTTCTACAGTCTAGTCTCATCGCATTTCACGTCACAAGGGAAGGATTAATTTAACTTGCGTCTTATGTGCCATTTCGAAGTAGACATCTCGAATGCCTATTAGTTTCGCCTTAACATTCTTCCGGCTGCGAAAATGGCTCTAGATATTCTAGGATTCAGACTTAAATTTACAGGGAAGTAATTACGGGATTAAATCTTTGGATCTTGTTCAGATGTAAACGTGTTGTTCAACGGTGGCCTAGTCTACTCAGTTTATAGGGATAATGTAATTGTTTTAATTGAAAATTTAATTTTACTCGTATACAAACAACTTACCCTCTGTTAGAAAATTGGATGCTTATTAATAAATGTCAAACGTATGCGTTTAGATTATATTTAAAGAAATTCGATTTGAATTCGTGTGAATATTTTATTACCAACATAAGTCATGTATCCACTTTGCTTGCTTTGTAGTAAGCAACGCTCTGTTAGGAAAACAGTTAATTGTAATGTATTATGTACCAAGTACAAAGCAGTGGCGGCTCGTGATACTGTCCACTGAGGAGGCTTGATATTTGAAAGGCAACTAAATTTCAATATGATTACAGTTTGCACATTTCTCCACCACCAGTGAGGTCGTACAACGGCGCGTTACATTTTTTTGTCGTGGGTTGATCGCTAGAGCAAAGAGAAATCCTTGTATTCTCTTTGGCTAGAGTAACCCTACTATCCCACTAATAATTAAATTATAACTTCTAATAAAAATCAAAATAGTTTTTACTTTTACTTACTTCAATGAATCCCACCGTGACAATGTATTCTCAATTGATTTCCGGTCGATCGAAACCTTGGCAAATCCCCACTCTCGGTCGCTTGTCCGCTGGTAATTAATAACAAAAAATGAGATAATTACAGATAGATAGTATTTTTCATGGTAGTAGTATTAATAAACTAAACAATGTAACGCAATTTGAACAAAATTTCGTTACAATATAAAATGGTGTCTAGGGTTTAAAAGTATTAAGATTATCTAATTACTAATAAGTTTGCGGTGCAATAAAACTTAATGAAAAAAAAAATGATAGCAAAAAGTAGTTGTACAAAATTAAGTATGAGAACTTAGGAAAAGAATAAATACATATAAAAAACCACTAGGGTGGCTGTAAAATAAAATATCTTTAATTATAAACTATAAAATACACAGTATAAAAATAGGGTAAATGATCATTCAAATAATCAATCTATAGCAGGCAGCTCCAGGACCCAAGGAATTCTGCTTGAGCTGAGTTGACAAAAGTCAACTACAACTACGATGGGGATGATGGATATAGGGTGATAGTTGTTAATGCCAGTTTGTCTTTTTTTTAAAAACTGAAATAACTTTAACTATTTTAATAACAACAAGGAACACGTTATTACCAAAACTACCTTTTACTTATAAACTTTTTCCATAAATTTTTATATCATGTTAATTAGAATATAAACACCTTGTATCTCATCGGTCTTTTAATACATTGAATAATACATATTATGCTATCAAAAAAGTTAATGCAAAAATTCGATGCTGATAATATTAATATAAATAGGAGGTTTTAAATTCCAGAATTAACTGAAAAAACTATCAAGAAGCAGGGATTCTGGTTTTAGTCTTACATTATATGAGAATGACTTCCTAATAAATGGCGAATGCCCTGGATGACATTGATAAATCGACTCTGTTAAATAGGTCCTAGGCTATAAAAGTTGATAGTGGTGGAATCGGACGTTTAGCGTTTTATCACCTGGTCCTTTTTTTAAGATGGCCACCTGATAATTTCACGCAACTATTTTTTCTCTCCATCTAAGTCTCCTTCACAGGCAGCTCCATTTCCGGTACATTTTCTAAATGGTTACGAATGCCATTTGACCGAGTTATATTCTGTACTTGAAAACCTTAAGATCAGGAAAGCTTATCTGTAGATAAAGGAAATTTTGTGTTCAATGTAGTATGTGGTAATTGAATTTCTATTCAATGGGTTTCTACTCAATGGATTAAAAATCTGATAATAATGGTAAGTGCAACGCTAAACACACACATTTGAGCTTAGATGTGGATTAACAAATTAAAAAGGGTAAGTACCCAAGTATGTTAATTTATAATCCATATTTATATGTTATAGAATGTTACTAAACTATTTTCCTAAAGAATCAAAAATAAAACTTTAGAACCGTATAATTATGAAGTCTTGTAGAATCCATTAAACTACTTGGTAATTTAAATGAATTTTTATACATCAGAGTTGTTTGTTTGTTTGTTTTCTTAACCGCCTCTCAAGTCACCGCAGTAACTCCTAGAAAATCCAAGGATTTTGTATTGAGTAAAGAGAGACGAGGCCCTACAGTTTATTGTGGAGTCCGAACCACATCTAGGGCATCGACAGTTCTCTCCCATCTTAATCCGAAACAAATTACAAATAAAATTTCTAACTTGCTCTGGGATGGATTCGAATCATCGATATTCGGTACCGAGTGAATAACTAAGCGCTTTACCACTCGGGCACCATGCCCACTAAAAGTAAAACATACGTTACTTAATAATTTCTCAGTATTAGGTTTTAAGCAAGATATTATCTAATGTTCACAATAATAATGGTAAATTATTAGATTTATAGTAATGCCAACAAATATAAGTATGAGGGTTCAACATTCCAATTGCTCGATATTTTCTGAGAATATACATCACAAAGCTCTCGAGATTTGCTTTTATGTTTCAATAAAAAACTCTTACTTAGCTGTTCTTATAATAAATTATTGTATTCCAATGCTAATTACACTGTAATCAATGATAAATGAAACGGCATTTTGTGGTCAGACGTACTGAATGATAAGGATTCGGATAGATGTTTTACCTACATTACACATTTTAATACGATATTATATCACATTCTGATGAGTTTGTACAAAAAAAAATGGATAAAAAATCACATACGTTTTGATACTCAAGGAGTACTATTGGAATAATGAAATAAAAGGACAAGTTTCGCAATAAATGGAAAAATTCAAAAGGGATGAATATAAGGAAAATAAGGTTCTCGGAGCTCAGAAAAAAAACTAAAAGAAAGTATTAAAAATGATATTATAAGGAATATGTTTGTAAAACTGATGGTAATATTAAAAGAGACAAGGAATATTTTTGGTCATTTTTAGCAAATAAAATATGTAATAAATCCATTTACAAATGCATCATATTGATAAAACTGTTAGTGATAGTGAATCTAATTGCAACCTTTTCTCTGATTACTTAAGTAGTATCTTTGAACCTGCTACTACATCATCTAGTCCAGATCATCAAGTGTGCGATACTTTTAATATACTCATCAACAAATTTCTGATGTTTTATGAAACCTGTATACTAATAAATATAGTTTAAAAAAACTAAAAAACACGCTTTTAAAGCACATCAAACTAAAAAGTGAAAAATAATTATTAATATAAACCGAAAACAATAATGAACGAAAAATACTAGTATTATTGTGAAAAAAAACGTGGGTTGCTCGATATACGAAAAATATGGCACAAAGCGCCCCACGCTTTTTTTACAATAATACTAGTATTTTTCGTTCATTATTCTTTTCAGTTTATATTAATAATTATTTTTCACTTTTTAGTTTGATGTGCTTTAAAAGCGTGTTTTTTAGTTTTTTTTAAACTATATTTATTTTTCACTTTTTAGTTTTATGAGCTATGAAAGCGTGTTTTGTAGTTTTTTTTAAACTATATTTATATTGCTTATTGATGCTGATATAACATATTACGAACCAACAGATATTTCTGAAAAAAAAAAAATTTTTTTATTTCAGCCAAGGGATTTGAACTCACGCCCGAGGAGTCCGTCGTTTCGCGTCGACTAAGACTTGTCCGCTCTGCCAACGACCGAACTGAAAATCACGGAATATACTTACAATATTAAGCCTCTTGCTCTCACGCAGAGGATACGTGAGGAAAGGACTGGCGATCCTGATCAGGATAATGATATAAACTTATCAAATTATTGTATTGTTACCGGTTCTTCGTAAGTGTACAAAGTTTCAATTAAATCTGTCCGTTTAAAGTGGGTCAAAATCGAGTCCAAAGAGTCGGTTACAAACAAACAAACAAACAAGCAAGCAAGCAAACATACAGGTGAAGCTAATAAAAGCGTGTTAAAAAGGGGCTCGAATCTTACGATATTTCAGCCATTTTTCGGAAGTCTTGTTATGACAGTTTAATTGAATCTTTATACAAATATATTTAACAAATCGTTAATTGTTGGCAAATTTCCTCTTAAACAGAAAATTGCGCAAATTGTGCCTGCATAAAAATGTGGTAATAAGGGTTTCTTTTTTTTTTTGTAAAGTTGTTGGAGCAATAATTTCCGATGAATTGTTTTTTCTCTTTTTAGTAAAATTATATAACTACTCTCCAACATGGATTTTATAAATATTGTCTCAACGTTATTTGTAGATTTTATAAAAAAAAACTGCTGTCAATTACTTGGGGTTCAGAACTTCTTCACCATAGTAAAACCCGATGTGTGGTGGAGTTTGTAATAAAAGTAATTTTTGACGTTTCAAAAAAGTCACATTGGTGGAATGTCACTAATATTTTTTTAGACATTTCAAATTTTAAGAAGTGTCAATCAAAATTCAAATTTTATGGTGTTGCTAAAATGTTTACAAAATTTTAATTCATAGCTTTATTTAAACATTTGAACACAATATCATAATGGGTTTGTATAACAGATCAGAAAGTTAGAAATAGAAATGTTGGGGTCCGGTAGACCCTTCCAGGGGACCGATTTTGCTCATCAACAAATTCAATCTCTTCCTTGACCTCTAGAATGTGTGTACCAAATTTGAAAGCTTTATCTCAAAAACTGTAGCTGTTATCGCGAACCACACAGACACACAGATAGAAAATTTTTTCTGTCTGAAATTTTGTGTATCGTCATAATTCGTCGAGATTCGTTCAAAAATGCAATAAAAATTTTCAAAATTTTTTTCACGAATACATACCTTTCACGCTTTGAGGGGTGAGGAAGTAATTATCAGTGCTAACTAATTTTGTGCCTTTTGTAATAGATATTTTTAATTGCATGGAAAAGGGATCCTCGGTATGTGCTGTGTATACGGGTTTTCCAAGGCTTTTGACAGGGTTCACCATTTGAGCCTTGCCGACAAACCAAGGAATTTTGGTGGGGTGTAGTAATCTTCTGAAATAAATTTCGTGTTATTTATCGGGAAGAACTCAATATGTAGCACTAAATAATTTTAAATCTAGTAGTGGTAATGTTTCCCCAGGTGTTGTGCAAGGATCCCTCCTGGGGCCACTTTTGTTTAATATTTTTTTAGTGACATTGAGAAATGTTTCGTCTGCTCTAATATATTAATATATTTTTATATGCAGATGGCCTAAAAATTTATAAAGAAATAAATAATTTATCTAACTATGAAGATTTGCAAACTGACCTACCTGATAGATTTACGACATTTCGGGATTTAAATAAATTTTTTTAAACAGAACAAATGCATCAAATTCTGTTTTCTCGCTCACATAGCCCTCTTAATGCAAGTTTATACCTTAATGTTGTGTAAATCGACGTTGTTGATAAAATCATAGATTTGGGGGTGACTTTAGAGAAAAAAACAAAATTTTGGGAGTCATATTAAAAATATTGTTCAAAATTCACTCAGAAATCTTGGTTTTATATTAATAACGACGAATGATTTTGATCATTCTTCCGTGATAACTACATATGTTCAATTTTGTAGTTAGACCTATTTTAAAGTATAGTTCCACACTGTGGAACCCTATATACGATAAATATATTAAATGAATTTATTAATACCATTAATTACAGGTACCATAGATATCGGAATCATCTCTCCCATGATAGTAATTTATTTTTTTACAAAATAGAACGCGTGAATCTTGGAAAGGAGTTTACCGACATAATTTTTGTCTATAAAATTGTTGACAATGTCGTACTCCACATATTGTACAGACTTTCGTAAAAAAATATTTTTCTAATTCTCCACTCAACCTATTTTAAAATTAAATAATTCCAAAACACTGTTTTTTACTTGTCTAATTTTCACTTTTAACTTTACGACTAGTTTCATCCTATTCGGATAGTAAATTTATATTTTGGGTTGAATATTTATCTTAACAGCAATAAGTTTATTAAACTAAATTTAATAACGAAGAATTACTTATGTCTATCTGATAGTTTAATATGTTATAATTTTTATTTTTGTTTAACTTATTTATTTCCATAGCTTCCACTAAGTTAAGTTTTTTATTTTTTTCACAAATATGTAATATTTTTGGCATATGATTATTAGTTATATTATGGCCTAAATGTTTATAAAAGTTGGAGTGTTGTTTTTGTGTATGAATATGCTCTCTATATCTTATATCAAATGATCTACCTGTTTGACCTATATATGCTGCATTACATTCTGGACAATCTACCTGATATACCCCACAAATTTTTTGTAAATTTCAGTTTTTTCTCTTGCGTTGTACAAAAGTCTGCCTAAATTTTGGTTTGAACTGAATGATGTTTTTATATTAAATTTTAAAATGGTATTACTGAAAGAATTAGAGAGGTATCCTGCAGAAGAGAATGTTATTTTGATTTTTGAAAATTAATTTATTTATTGTATTTTTGAGGGTAACTGTTATTATATGCTATCAGTCGTATTGTCTCCAGTTCCTTTTTTAAATCTGTTTCGGATAAAGGAATGTTTAAAGCTCGATGAATCACTGAATTATATGCGGCTAATTTATTAGAGAAAGGGTTATAGGAATTAAACGGAATAAACGGAATAGTAGCGTCACTGTACGTTGGTTTGCAGTAAATATTATAAGAAAAGGATGTGGTTTGTCTTTTTATAGTTGTCAAGAAAGTTTATTGATTTATTTTCGTTTTATATTTCTGTTGTAATGTTTATATTATTATGTATGTTATTGATAAAATTTTAGAGTTGTTTTAACTGTCTGTCTGTTCCTTTAAAATCTATAAGGATATCGTCCACATATCTATACCAGAATATATTATGTTGTTTTGCTATGGTAGAATTTAATATAGAACTTTCTAGATTATCCATGAATATATCGGATAATAGGGGACTAAGTAGGGAATTTATAGGAAGACCGGTTTTTTTGTATGAAAATGACATAGTTAAATTTTAAATAATTAAAGTAGAATGCTTGCAAAATTTCGGTTTGTAGATTTGGAACAATTTTGCATTTATTTAGTAAATTTGGAATTAAACGTAAACATTCGGTAGAGGGGATATTAGGGAACATATTCGACACATCAAAAGATACTAATTTTATGGAGTTATGTTTAATATTCAGTAGGTTTAATTTTTTGGTTATGTCTAAAGAATTGATTACTGTGTTTTTCGGTTAAATTTTGTGACAGATTTAAATTCGTTATTAAGTAGTTCAGATAACTTACGTGCCGGTGCGTTTAAATAGGATAATATTGCCCGGACGGGGATTATTTTTTTTCCAAAATTATATGGTTTGGTAAAATTACACAAAGATAACAATGGATTTTCACAAAGTAACATCATCTTCAATCAACTTTTTGCAACCTATTAAGTCTTTTGTAATTCGTGTCACTCTGTAATTGAACAATATTATTTATCCATTGGGTGGCCTTCTCTTTATAAATAAATAAATAAAAATAAATATATAAAATATGTCAAAGAACTATTCTCATTCAACGTAAGTCAAGTATAAATATTATTTTTCCTTTTATTTTAGCTATTTTTAAAATTATAAATAAGTCACTTATTTAAATCGTGTTCTTGGTTTGCCATATACAAACAACATGTAATTGTTGCGTTAATTAATGTGTAATTTATTTCAGACATGTATTTCAATCTCTAGTGAAAGAGTAATTTGTTCTAATTATTATTTACTATTATTAACCGTTGTTCGCTGTTTTAATTTATTTCTATTGTGTAATATGTATACCTTTTTATATTAAAGAAATACGTATATTAGTTAAATATTTTTTGCTTTGATTTCCGTTTTACAAAACATGAAACATAAATTAGAACTCGTTTTTCTGTATATTAGTTTGGAAAATGACTGTTTTAAGGATTTTGTACGTACGTATACAACACGCGAATTTCTTATATTGCAACTGGGTTTACTAGTTGCCCTCGATTCGGTTTGCATGTAAGAGTAATCAATAAATTGCCGGGATTGTTGGAGAATGTTGACATTTTTTTCTAGGAATAAGAAAAAAAACTTTAACATACTTAGCTCCAGTAGTGTGCCTAAAATAAGATTAGTGTAATTTGATTGCATGCTAATTCCATACACATATTTGTGTTTCGTCCTGTGGCATAATTAGTTGTAAAAACTTCTCTTTGTTTTACAAAACGGTTATAAGCAGTAGCAGCAATTGAAATTTAGATAGTGATATCTTTATATTTGGGCATGGGATCCAAGCGATACTTTAAGGCGAACTGTCAACATTTAAATTGTTGCACCAAAAAAATGTGATTTTTGTTTACCAAATCGATGGTCCACCCAGATTATTTGTTAGATAGTAAAATCTTTGCAAAATATTTTTTCGTACACAGGAGGAAATTTTTTCGAATTGTTTCAAGTTTCATTAATTAATTTTAATAGTTTAAAGAGTTACGCCTGTTTAAAATGGATTTTCAAACTGTTGCTGACTTTCCCTGATATATCTGGACCATTTGGGGTCGATTTTGGAAACGACAGTTTTAACTTTGAGGAAATGTTTATTATAATAAAAAGCTGCCTGCAACAATGTCCCCCATCGTATTGATACTGATTGGGGAGGGACACTAATTCTTGGGCAGACTTTGTGAAATTTTTAATACGTTTTGGATATTTTACAGAATTCATTTTTGTTTTTGCTATTAATTAGTCGATATCCGAATCGCTACTGAGATTTTTTTCTGCCACAAGGTGAAAGGCATAAAGTAAATAGGTTATATACAATAAGTTAAAGCAAACTTTTTCAGTGATAAACCTGCTTTAAGCATACCGGGTGGCCACGAGTCAAAGTACGCCCCCAATATTTTGGTTGTTTTTCAATTTAAAAATTTGGTTTTTCGTACACATAAGTTAGACAATAATGGGCTACTTTTAGACTAACAGGAATGAAAATATCACATCCGGTTGAACCGGAAGTGACATCAACTTTCTTTTCTTAAATATAATGACTATATTTTTTTGATGGTTTCTCATGAAGCATAAATTTCTAGGTGCAACAGTTTTTTTGAGATTTTAAAAATTCTAAAAAATAAGTGAGATACGAAAAATTTTTAATTTTTTCAAAATGGCCGCGTCAGATGAATGAGTCAGATGTAAGAAAATTACTAAGTAGGCTATGGAAATTATTAGTAAGGTTGTAGATTTGTCTGTAAAAAAGGAAATAGTTGTTTGAATTACTGATAGGTACCAGTATTTTTAGGTTTTTTTTCAAAACACAGAATTTAATTTTCATTTTCATTTCCGTAGACGTCCTATGGAAGTTTTTTTAATGGAACTGTGCTATATTTTTTTATTAATCAGAAATAATGATTCATAAACTATAATTTTTTCGCCATTAATCATTTCTTAACTATATCCTTCGTAATAACAAAAGTATTTTTAAAAGGTAAACAAATTAAACAAGAAATAATTTTAACAAAACGTTACAACCATGAATAAATAGAATAACAAAACTATTTAAAACCTAAATTATAATAAACCATTATAAAAATTGTTCAAACTGTTCACCGTTTTGATTAATACACATAGTAGCGCGACTTATTATAGCACGTCTAACATTCTGTAATTGTTGAGGTGTTATTTGTGCAATTTGGTGTCGAACTCTGTCTTCCAGATCTTGCCTTGTGGTTGGAGTAGTCATGTAGACTCTATTTTTCAAATGCGCCCAAATAAAAAAATCGAGTGGGGTTAAGTCAGGCGACCTTGCAGGCCATGTGACTGGACCATGGGTCCCAATCCAACGATCTGGAAACAATTAATTTAAGTAATCCCTAACGATAATCGCATTGTGTGGTCCAGCTCCGTCTTGTTGGAAGTAAACCTCGTCAATATTGGTTTTGGGAATTTGATTAATCTGTGGAACTATTATATTTTGGAGAAAATCTAGATATCTTGGTCCAGTTAGAGTTCCGTCAAAAATTATTGGACCTATGATATGGTCGCCCAGTACGCCTAACCAAACATTGAAGCCAAACCGCTCCAGAAACCGCCCCTGTTTCATAATGTGAGGATTTTCAATTGCCCAATATCGAGTGTTGTTTCGATTAAATAACCCAAGGTTTGTAAATCTCGATTCATCAGTGAACAAAATGTTTTGATAAAATTATCATTTCTTAATTGGCGTAACTGTAACCAATTACAAAAGGTGTTTCTTCGTTGATAATAATCATTCTCATACAAAAATTGATGCTATTGATATTTATAAGAACGATAGCCGTGTTTCTTTAAAATTTTCCTGGCTAATTTTTGGAAACTAGTAATTCATGTTCAATTTATCTTACCGAAATGGTTGGGTCAACATGCACTAAAGCTAATACATTAATTTCCGTTTTTTCATCCACAATAAATCTTTCTTCAGTTCTAAATTGATGCTCCAACCGGGCAAAATAGTTTCTCCGAGGTTGTCTTCTTTCTGGATATCTCTCTCCATACAGAGTTTGTGCTCTAGTTGCATTACGTTGAGTCTCTCTATAAATAATCAACATGTCAACTATTCATCTCTTGAATATGTTTCAGCCATTTTATATTAAAATAAGTCAAGAATAATTCAATTGTTGCGAATGTCTGTCATTTTCATGGCTATCTGCAATTTTGGATTTAAATATAGATAAGTACCTTATTAAAATGATTTGTTGGCGCGTACCTTTTAAAAATACTTTTGTCATTACGAAGGATATCGTTAAGAAATGATTAATGGCGAAAAAATGATAGTTTATGAATCATTATTTCTGATTAATAAAAAAAGAATAGCACAGTTCCATTAAAAAAATTTCCATAGGACCCCTACGGAAATGAAAATGAAAATGAAATTCCGTTTTTTTGAAAAAAAAAACCTAAAAATACTGGTACCTATCAGTAATTCAAACAACTATTTTCTTCTTTACAGACAAGTCTACAACCTTACTAATAATTTCCATTGCCTACTTAGTAATTTTCTTACATCGCATTCATCTGACGCGGCCATTTTGAAAAAATTAAAAAATTTTTCGTATCTCACTTATTTTTTGAAATTTTTAAAATCTGAAAAAACTATTGCACTTAGAAATTTATGCATAATGAAAAACCATAAAAAAATTTAGTCATTTTATTTAAGAAAAAAACGTTGATGTCACTTCCGGTTTGTTGTCTAATTTATGAGTACCAAAAGCCAAATTTTTAAATTGAAAAACAACCAAAGTATTGGGGGCGTACATTGACTCGTGGCCACCCGGTATATGCAGCTCCATCGGTCATAAACATTAAAATATTATGCATATGCATGCGAAATTTTTTAAGACCTTTTGATAGCTGTTGTACTACTTCAGATTGTCGCTTCCTACAATGTGATGTCTGATTTGGTTTTTAAATGTGTACTCAAATATTTTCCACCTTGTTATTTATTGCGTCCGTCATCAACAGTTATCCACAATTTTTTGTGTAATAAATCTGACATTATAGTATTTTCAGCTATTTCTTTAACATGAGGAATGTGATGTCGTGTGGGAGTAGGAAAGTACTTTTTCCAAAACAAAAAAAGTTGGACATAGTCACTATGTCTGTCTTGCATAGTCTGCTTTAGACTAGTCTGGTTTGCTATTATTATTTGTCTTTTTCATTACTTATGACATACTGATGAGTACATAACAAGTTCGAAACCGGTCTATGTCTAGTGAGTAATTGTCAAATGATTTTAGCTACCAAACAAGATTTGCAGATTTAATTCAATGCAGGTCGGGGCCTTTGTCCGCTGAGTAGTTGTTTCCTGTAAGTCTTAAAAAAAAGTTCTATGTCAAGTAAATTTCCGGAATATCACACACAGGTCAACATAAAAATAAGGTCATACAAAAACACCCAGTATGAAAATTGTGGTTAGCGATTTTTCTTACGACTTTCACTTTCAACATGTGTCTTACAATTACTTGAATTTCTACCAATCAAATTTAATTTGCAAACAAGGCATCGTATCAACATTCCATCTTATGTTAAATCGGGACATCGTCTTATTTATGAATTTACGAATGTGATGCACAAGTGGTAAAGATCACTTAGAGCGGTGCATTCGTTCCCTATGATGACTCACAATAAGCTAGTGCAAATCAGTCGAGAATGTCAGGACCGTGACTTGCTCAAGGCCCCGTTTAGCCATGTGCTACTGTGTTGAGTCGCATTGCGTCAACTCTACCATTAATATGAGAAGATGAGTGCTTGTTTAAATACACGTTTTCCTAAATCTGAAAATTTTGCTGTGCCCCACTGTATCGGTGGGGGCAGATAACCTTAACGTGCTCATATCGCAGATACATGGAAAATTTTCCGTAATTGTACGAAAAACTGCATTTTTCGTCTTTGTATCACACATAACTATATTTTCAACCATATACGTTAAGAGGCTTTTTCTGATATTTTGTAAGGTGGAAAATTGACATTTACTAACTACTCCTCTCCACGGTTCCCACCAGGGTGGGAAGTGGTCACTTTCAACCCAGGTGCGAAGTAAAATGATCGCTATATTTTAATATTTTATTATCATTATTCAAAAGAAGAAAAGCAAACTACTAACCATTTATTAATTGTTACATTTGAATTATCATTAGCAGAAATTGAAATATTCAATCCCTGTAATTATGTAGAAGCGTTACTTGAACTTGTTCCAGAAATTTATATACTCACATTATTTGAAATCATCCCAGCCGTTTTAACTTGATTAATCACAGAACTGTCAATATAATCCTCTGCGACAGGGAGTGCAACTAATCTCAATATCATCATTTTCTGATTCACTGCCTTGCATTTTCTAAAGTTTCGAAACAATTCTAACAATACACTCGTATGATGCCGTCACAATAAACAAATAATAGTTTTTCATATTTGGCGTTACGAGAAATAAAAACATGCCTACTTGAGAAGCATATGAATATTCGCTTTGCAGTGATAATGAGCTCTTATTAATTTGACGGATTGTTTGTTTGAAATATTAATAACAAGAAGTGTAATTTATTTTTACTCACATACATGATTGAAAATAAAATAGTATACAAATCTCGATGAACACTTTCCACTTCGGTATGTAATATACTATTTCGTCCTAGGTTGACAAGTACCTTTCGACCGGGAAATGTAGTAGCCTAGCATTGATATTTTCATCCAGATATTCGAACCAGATAAAATTACTTTTCAATACAA
Source organism: Rhamnusium bicolor (assembly GCA_029963845.1). Classification (NCBI taxonomy): domain Eukaryota; kingdom Metazoa; phylum Arthropoda; class Insecta; order Coleoptera; family Cerambycidae; genus Rhamnusium; species Rhamnusium bicolor. The sequence continues at coordinate 2,030,776 of JANEYF010003871.1, forward strand.
TCGAATAAGAAGATTTTTTCAAAACGTTTTTCTTGTTTTTGAATTTTCCGCGGTATCGCTATGCGGGGTGGTAGATGTCACATCTCAGATGACCTTTCATTGGCAAAGTAGACTTTTCTACACAAGGCATAAATGAAAAAGTTCACATATTTTAAGTGTGCGCCTGTTACATCTGTCGGCGTTGAACGGTCTCCTCATAATATAATGAATTTTCGGAAATTAACTCTGGAACATTTACAACAATTATTAGTAATTTACTTTTAATCTTGTGAACGCTAGTTAAAAATACGTGCGCGCGTGTGCTTGTGTGCGCGTGTGTGTACGTGTGCGTGCGTGCGTGTTAGTGTTACACTCACCAGTACATTCAGTCCTCTTCTTATTGACTTCGGATGTTACCGAACTCACCAAAATAACCAAAAGGTAAGATAATTGTGTCATATATGCATGAATATATTTACGTGGTGACACATCACTTAGAGGCAACACTGGTATTGATGTCATTTATCGCTATCTCTCGATCTCCACTCATAACTTGATCCAGCTCAAATCTGAACCTGAATCGTTTGAGTAATAATTATACGAGTTATTTGGGCTTAATTTTATTTCCTAAAATAATATTCCGTACCATGAATACATACTCATAAATTCTTAGGAAATTATGTAAAATTGGAAAGGTATTATTTATGATTACATTTTTTGTTTCTGTTTTTTATATATATTTAAACGATCAGTTGCGCTATACTTGTATGAATACATCCAGCTTAAATATATTATTAATGTGTGTTTATAAGTGACTGGATATATGTGTCGCTAAAAACAGTAAAATCAGTAACCTAAACTTTAAACTTCTTACTTTCAGAAAAAAATTTCAGAATTCCAGTTTTCTTTTTAATTCGACAGAAACTGACTAACCATCGAAACTCTCGTTAAGCTTATTGAAACATGCCTTAAAGTTGAAGCATGAATAATACAAACATTAAGAATGCAAGACAATTTCAAGGAATTAGAAAATGGCAAATAGCAGGCCTTATCTGATTAGCAAAAGGATCTCCAAAAAGAAAAATTTACATAATTTTATCAAAAGAAATAAAAGAAGGGAATACCTAGTACGTCATTAAAGTTCCTGGGTTAATAATATAGGTTCTTGCAATAATGCCAGTCTCGTAACGATGTTGTTGGGGCATTTTCTTTCATAGTTGGTTGAAAAGTGTTATTTGTTACGTTACATAGATAAAAAAATATTTTAAATGAAATGAAATATATTTAATTTAGATAAATGTTTGTTTTACATACATACATACAGAGGCGGAACTAGTTCATATTTAAAGATGGGTCACTGGGTGTGCCACAAGCATTTCTATTGGACCAATAAACATATGAAATGAATACGAACTTATTTTCGCAAACTTCAATTTCCTTCAGTTACAAGGGGCGGTAAAAAATTTGTTAGCCTATGGGCAGCAAAATTGTAAATGCATTTTTCTTGACTAGCAGGTGGGCAAAAGGGTGGGCATTAGATTTTTTGGTTGGGTCTCGGATATTTGTCCATAAATTCGATTTCATGGATGGTAAACTAACCCGTCTGCAATGTCCCTGTAAATTTTCGTGTCTCCCAGGGGTCATAACCACCACTTAAACATTTGAACAATTTGTACCTTCCCAACCAACTATTTATCCATAAATTCGTTTTGATGGGGGGGTAAACTTGTCAGTAATATACCTACAAACTTTTATTGACTTATAAATGGCCCCAGGAGTTAAAACAACCATTCAAACATTTAAAAAATTTACAACATCCCAACCAGGTATTTGTCTATAAATTTGTTTTCACGGGGGTAAACTCCCAGGGGTTAAAACAACCCACTAAAGAATTAAAAATACTATAGCCTCCCAACCAGCAATTTGTCCATGAATTCGTTTTCATGGAAGATAAAATAACTTGTCAGTAATTTACGTGTAAATTTTCATCTACTTACAAATGGTCCCAGTGGTTAAAACGACCATTTAAACATTTTAAAAATTCGTAAAATCCCCAGCACCTATATGTCCATAAATTTGTTTTCATGAGGGTAAACTAACTCATCAGTAATGTACCAGTAAATGTTCATCGACTTGCAAAGGACCCCAGAGGTTAAAACGCGCATTTAAACTTTTAAAAAATGTATAACTTCCGAACCAGCTTTCTGTCTATAAATTCGATGGTAGTAATACACCTGTAAATTATCATCGTCTTGCAAAAGGTCCCAGTGGTTAAAACAATTCTTTAACATTTAAAAATATTGTAACTTCACAACCAGCTATTTGTCCATACGAGTAATTTCGTGTTGATCCAAGGTAAACAAACTCGTTAGTAATGCACCTGCAAATATTCATCGAATGGCAAGAGGTCACAAGGGTTAAAACAAGCATTTAAACGTTTAAAAAAAATGGTATCATCCCAACCAGCTATTTGTCCATAAATTCCTTTTCACGGAAGGTAAATAAACTCAGGGGTTAAAACGACCATTTAAAGATTTAAGAAACTTGTAACTTCACAACCAGAAGTTTCTCCATAAATAAATCATTGTCTCTGGCGGTAAACGAACTCTTTAGTAATGAACATGAACAAATTATTACTAACTTGCAAAAGATTCCAGGGTTTTGGTTAGGTTAGGTTAGGTTTGTTGTGAGTGGGTCTCAGTAGACCCTCCACTGCGGCCATCAGCAGGCCTATTGTGGCTCACGCCTAATTATATTTCACCCAATAAGTTCAGTCTCTTAATGAAACTGATAACTTTATTGGGTGAGAATGTGTCCAGATCCTCTGGCAGCAGTTGCCCTTTGCCAAATATTGAGAATCGGATCCTCTCCACAGCGGGACAGGTGCATAAGATGTGGTCTGCCTTCTCATCATCCTACACTCGGCGTTTTCCGCTAGGCCGAGTTTATGCAGATGATAGTTTAGTCGGCAAGGCCCGATATATAGGCCTGTTAGAGTTTTCAGGTTTATCCTGTTTACCTCTAAAAGTTTCTTAGCTCTTGATTTCAAAGGGTATTTTATAAACGCCTTCGAATGAACTAATCCTGGTAATTCTTGCCAATACTGGAGAGTTTTCCTTTCAGTCCCAGGGGTTAAAACAACCAATTAAATATTTAAAAAATATTGTAACTTCACAACCAGCTACTTATTCATAATTTCGTTTTGATCGAAGGTAAACAAACACGTTAATAATGCAACCGTACATTTTTATCGACTTGCAAAATGTCCCAGGGGTTAAAACTACCATTTAAACATTCAATAAATTTGTAACATCCCAACCAATTTGTTCATAAATTCGTTTTTCCGGAGGGTAAACTAACTCCTCAGTAATATACCTGTAAATTTGTATCGACTTGAAAATGGTCCTAGGCGTTAAATCGACCATTTAAACGTTAAAAAAAGTTGTAACTTCTCAACTAGATGTTTCTCCATAAATTAAATCGTTCTCCCTGGCGATAAACAAACTCGTTGGTAATACACCTGTAATTTATCATCGACTTGCAAAAGGTCCCAAGAGATAAAATAATTCATTAATTACATAAAAAGCTGTAATTTCGCAACAAACTATTTGTCCATAATTTTGTTTTGGTAGAAGATACACTAACTCCCTTGTAATGCACCTGCAAAGCTTCATTGATTTGCAAAGGGTCCCAGGGGTCATAAAAACCATTTGCACGTTCAAAAAATATGTGACTTTCCAACCAGCTAATTATCCATAAATCCGTTTTGATGGAGGATGAACTCACTTGTCAATAATGCACCTGTAAATTTGTAACGACTTGCAAAGTGTTCCAGGGGTTAAAACGATCATTTTAATCGTTTAAAAAATGTTTAACTTCCCAACCAGCTACGGTAAACAAACTTCCATAAAGAATGTGGTGGAATTATATCCGAATATAAAGATTTAGAAAACGAAAAACTTGGCGAATTTCTAAAGAAATTGAAAGGAAGGCAATCATTTCTTTTCCATTAACTCGAAGTATTGATAATTTTTATAACTTTGTAACTTTAAACTGAAAACTTTTTTATATACTGCTCTATGTTTAAGAATATAAATTACTAACTAAAATTTTTCTTATGGAACCTCGACTTTTAATAATGTGTCATACATATACTACTTTCAGTAAAATTTCGAGGTACCTTTACATACAAAATTGAACTCTCTATTACAATTCATATTTTAAGTTGCTGAGAGAATTAGAGGTATGCATTTAAAGAAAAACAATTTAGTTGCGCAATATTTTTTCTTTAATTCAGTAGTTCATTCTTAATTATTCATAATTTAATAACCACTTTAGATCAAAAAGTTGTACGTATGGTAAGTCTACAATTTAAATAATTACAATTATTTGTAAATCACAGAGAAAATAATTCATCAACATCTAAAGTGATTTCATTTGAAGGGCTCCATGCAAAAAGTCCCTAATTGAATTTCATTGGTTTGTGAACTAAGGCCGCCTTGTACTACTTGGTAGCCGCACTTTTCAGAAAATTAGTAAAAATTGCTTTGTAAAACAACATAGAAATATAAAAAAATATTTTTTTTATATCCATTTACATAGTTTCAGTATAGACTATAAACTCTTAGATGACAATATCTCAAAATATGAAAAATCATTTAGGCACTTTTTGCATGGAGCTGTTCATTTGTAATATAGTAAAGTAGGCTTTGTAGAATTGTTTACATATATAATTTGTTTGTTATTTCCAAGAAACATTTAAGTCCATGTAAGTTCCAAGGATTTGCGCACTTTTAAACAGATTAATATCTCCATAATACATCATATCGTGTGGTAGTAATTTAATGATGCAGTTTTTTTATATTATTCAGAATGAGGTTAATTTCTTGATACCGCGCATTTACCTTCTCGATTACAATTTTTACCAGAATCTGTAGTTTCTCAGGTGACACGGTACTAACAATGATAGTAAAGTTGTCAGCAAATGTCATCGGCCAGTACTAATATAATGAGTTGAGTCATTAACAAATATCATAAACAGTAATGGCTCCAAGACAGATCTTTGGGAAACACCAAGATTTACATATCTTGACTTTATTCAACAAAATACTGGAATAATAATAGTCTCTTTTAAGATATTTGAGAAACAACCGGAAATAATAGACATGTTAAAGAAGTATACTAAGGGATATACAGGATGAGGCAATAGTGCGTCCGACTTCGATATGTCGAGTCATATTATAGCTAGAAAATTTATTAAAAAAAAAAAACTAGACAAAAAAAGTCTATAACCGGAAGTTATTTTCAAATATACAGGGTGAGCTAAGACGTTTCTACAGGGTCAACTAACATATTTTTAAATGGAAAGCCATGTATATCAGAACATATTTTGAAACCTCTTTGTGGCCTCCTTCCACTCCTGCATTATTGTTGACCCTCTTTCAACTAGTTGGATTATGTAATAATTTTGTTTGTTGAAATTATGCCATTTACACGGGTATATTAAAGAAATCACTAGAGTAACAATTATTGATTTTAAGAATATGTTAGTACCAATTATGAGACATCTGTGTGATGACACTCTCCGTTTTCTCTTCCTAAAAGTGTACAGGGTGGCCAAAAATATGTTTAAATTTACAACTATTTGAACTGAATTTTCTCAATTTTTTCAAATAGAACAATCTGTATATTTTTGGACGATGTGACGTAGAATTGAAAAACGAACGTTTTTTGAATATGTTTCGATTTATTGAACAATAACTGCAAAATCAGCAATAAAAATGAAAAATATATTTTTTTGTAATTCAAGAGAAGATATAATAAAAAGTGCTCCACATGTTGCCCATTTTGATTGACACACATTTTTATGCGTCTTTGGAATGAGGTTTATACTGTTCATAAAATTTCCGGAATGATACTTCTAAAAGCATTTATTATCCTTTCCTTCAAATTTTGGATTATTGTTGGTGTGATGTTTTTATGGGTATCATGTAACACGCTTATTATAATACATTCTCTTGAATTATTTGAAAAAAACTCTCATTTTTAGTTATTGTTATTGCTGAATTTTGCAGTTATTGTTCAATAAATTGTAAATGGTCACAAATAGCCATAGGAATGTACGTACAAAAAAATGTTCGTTTTTCAATCCTACATCGCATCGTCCAAAAATATACAGGATGTATAGTTGTGAAGTTGTAGAAGCAATATCCCTAGAAGTGCGGAGGAGTTATGACTATCTTAGAGCCCAACTGGAAAAATGCGTCCTTCATGGTGGAGCGGTGTTTGAATAATTATTGTTATACTATCTAATTTTGGTCTATTTTATGAATTATGCCTTAAATTATAATCATGTATTGGTTTCTGTTTATCGTATATTATTTTTTTTTATACTAATATTTCGAGGTAATTTTAAATAAATAATTATGTATTCTTTGCTCCGTTGTTAACATTGTAAACTGACAAAATCTTTAAAAGTTACTGACAATGACGTTTTGCTTGACACTGCAATAATTTATTTCTATTATGTTGTTATCTTAGAAGATGTGATGATTTGAAACAATTTTCTTGAATAGCATTTTGCTAAAAAAAATTATAATAAGGGTACTTTACTCTTGTAAAAAAATTGATTTTTTAAATTTTTTGGACACCCCGTGTAAAATTTTCATTTTTTTTCATCGACAATGGTATTTTTTCAACAAGCAAATTTTTTAATAACGAATGACTTTTCCTCGAAAAATGAAATTTTTAGTCCGTTTGTCCTCTTGTGTACCACATCGCCGGACATGCTGTATATTATATATATAATATATTTGTTAAAATATCCTAATTTCAAAAAGGCATTAGAAATTTTCCATTTTTGATATGTTCAGCTATAACCAACCATGAGCAAAATTTATAAATATAGAATAACTCAGTCTGACCTTCTTGAACGAAGTAATCATATTATTTTCAGCAAAATCATAATGATGAACGTGAATGCAATAAATTTCTGAAATTGCCACTCTCTATGTTCATGCTTTGGTTTATGTATCTGTGTGTTACATGTCCATTTAGGGTTCTAATAAATCGTTTCATTAGCGAAATTTTGGGTACTTAATTAGCAAATAACAAGCTACCTCTACCATCTCAACTGGCGCATCATTATATGTATACAGGGTGAATAAATTAGAGAACAAATTCATTATTTCGAAATGTTAAAATACCCCGGCCACACAACAACGCTCCAGCCAATTGTGCTACCATCTCGGTATTTTAAAAACGCCATTGTACTTCCATGCCCTAGCCAGAATTCGAACCATCAATGTGTCATTGATTTTAAGACTAACGTATAATCACTGATTCACTGAGCCGGAGTGCTACTAAGCCTACCTTTATTAACGCTCGTATAAAAAAAAAATTAAAGATTTTCTAAAAAAAAACAACACCGTTAAATGAGGTTACTTTGAACGTAAGGGTATCTTTGAACAAAACATAAAATTCCTTTTAATATTAACGAAGTGTCACTTATTTGCGAAATAAAACAAAATTATGCATATTTATTGGTAGATAATTATCATTCCTACTACTTTTAGAGTACACACGGATTCCAGTTAAAATAATCGGATAGGCAGTTGAAAGATAACCTCAAAACAATGTGTTTTTTTGTGTTTGCAAATTTCTGAAAATCTAAGGTATGACTATTTTTTTTAATTGTGATTGCTTATATAAATATAAATAGTCTTGTTTTTTAAATATGACTCCTTGCATTTTTGGCCACCTTGGGGTAACATTGAACACACGTTCAAAGTTACATTTTTATACTGTTTATTATCGAAAAACTCTACAATAAAACGATTTGATGCCAATTTAGTAGGTAGTTAAGTATAAGATAAATAACTTATTATTTATTTTATTATTTTTTTCTAGAGGTACCTAAGACTTATACCCACCTTCTATTAAACCAAAAACATTTTTAAGTGGGTTACCTATATAAAAAGTTTTTAAGTTTGTTATTTCATATAGGAAATAGTTTTATGTTTTTATATATTTTTCATACGAAAACTAAAGTTTAGAGTTTGGGTTACATATGTTATTATAATGTTCAAAGTTTAGAGTTAGAGATTATTTACGTTTACTTACGACATAAATATTGACAAAAAAATAGAGCTTTCTTAAAACAATAATTATTTTAGGAAGGCTCTATTGTAATTATTACAATATGTAAATAAACAGAGTATCTCACGATGGCAAAACCTTGTTTGTACTTACAAACTACTTTAACAAAGTACAATGATTTTAAGTTTGTCATTGCATATAGGAAATCAGTTTTTTAAGGTTTGTACAAAAAAAGTTGATTTTCGGCCCTATATGTTACTTTTAGTTATATAATAATCTTCCCCACATTGCATTATTGCAAAAAAATGAAATTAAAATTAAAAAGCTACATGCTAAAATATCTGAAAAGTGTTGAAAGTAACCATATTTTATGGTACTTGAATATAAACGTCACATAAAATGTTTCAATTTGTAAGAATATTTAATTGGTAATTAATATTTAATTAAATCACTTACGTCTGCATGTTAGTTGAATATATTGCGTGTACATAGCTCTTTGTTTAATTATAGCATGTCCTGATGATTTATTTATTTCTTTAATCTGACTCATACGCCCTCAATCGGACTCAATTAGCAACTCGTTAAGGGTGCAAAATAAATGTGTAAGTTTCAATTGAAATATGCCCACGTCGGTTATTTACGCAAATCATCGCTTTAATTTTATATTAGACATAAATTGTTAACTACCGGATGACAACTACAACGCATCAAGAGGACGGTGACATGTTAGAATTTTCACATCAATACCTCGGTAATAACTTCTTGAGCTTTAGGCCAAATTAAGTGGGGATGCCTTTTCGAAGCGTTTGATGATAATTGGAGACATTCATTAAATTAATCGTTGTTAAGTAAAGTGGAAGATACTAAATTATGTAACGTTCATTATGTTTCATTATGTGCATAAAATACAGGTATTTTTAGGTTTTATAACGTATAATCTTAATAAAAAATGTCTATCAAATTTATGCACTGAGCAAATTTTGTTCATTAGATTGGCAAGGAAAAATTTTAAATTATGATCATGGACATTTTTAATTAACAATATATGAAAAAAATATCAGAAAGATTTTTGGTTCAACATTAAATTTCAATCATAAATCAAATTACACCTAGTTGCGCAATGGTACAATTCCTTATGCAATGACATAAGACATAAAATATCTAATTTTCCTAAAACTACTGTCGAAACGATGATATTTCTTAAAGAGATCAATCAGGATGTTTCTATTAGAAATAAATAGTATAATAATAATAACAATAATTATGATCCAATTGTAAACTTTGAAGCTCCCTGTCAAAGACACTTTCAGGAGCCAGAGAGTCTAGCAATCAGTAGTTCAACAAGCTCTTGTTAGCATTAAGAATTCGTTGCCACAGACCCAAAGAGCATGATGATGGAAGAAATTTCATTTCATTTACCGTTATTTGGCGCATGTTTTCGGTTGAACGAAGGACAGCAAATTCCGGACTGGTTAGCAGAAGGACTTACTGTGCTCATCTACAGAAACGGCGATTTTTCCGAGTCGAGGAATTATACGCCGATCACTTGCCTCAAATTCTGCTACAAGATATTTACATACTATGCTAGGACACTGAGATCTGTTGATCCGGTGATTTAGCAGATATACCAACAGCGTGGTCTAATAAAGTCATGGCAGATTGTAAGGATAGCCTGCTGACAGACCGCAGTATTATGCAGAATTCTGTGAGATGCTAACGGATTCTATCGATGATCTGGATCGACTACCGCAAATCATTTGACACAATATCGCACGAGCTATTGTCTCACTTACTCCAATGCCTTGTGAGCTCTATAGAACAGCTACTGCAGCTCTGAAGAGCTCGATTCACCATAACATCAGATGTACAGCAGGTCACGATATACCTAGCTGGTGATATTTAAGAGAGGAGATTTTCAGGACGATTCTTTGAGACTCCTCCTCTTCTGCATCTCACCACCACCCTTGCCTGTTGGGCTTTGCCAAACCTGCGGATAACAATCTGGATCATCTAATGCCCAAAGGTATAAGGTCACCCATCTATTTTATATAGATGACCTTTATGACTCCGGAGAGTGCGAACTATGAAAGGTTCTTAGGGTGGTCAAAGAATACAGGCGGATAATTGGTATGGAATTCGTACTGAACAAATATGCAGTCGCGCAGCTCCAGGGCGTAAGCATCTTGCAACAATAAAAAGGTCTATTGTAGTCTTGTTAGGTGTAAAGATGCCTGATACTAACTGCAGAACTGAAATCGCTCGTGCATTTCACTTCACATTCATCGAAATAATACAGCCTTACCAGAGCTATATTACCGCCTGAAGCACTCGTATGGGGTAGACCCATAATATAAGGAAAATGGTATGTCCTCTGCAATGACACCACTCGTGCTATAAAGCACGCTGTGTGGTTTACTTGGGGCATTTCCTTCTAAAGAATATGCTATTTTTGCGGTTGATGTATCCCGCTTGCTAACTGAGTGACGTCATTGATTGCGTTCAGATATACCATTCTCTTTATATTATGGATACACCAAAGGTCAGTGCAGCCTTACTCCCCTGAATCCGTTGTCGAGAACGAGTAATGCCGTATTTACTGGCACTTACTTGTTTCTGACCGTCAGGTGATCGAAGCCAACAAGCCTAACGTAGTCTTCCTCGACCATCAAACCAAGGTGATGTATGTAATTGAGTTCTCAGTACCCACAGATAATATCACTTTGTAAGTAGGGAAAAACTGGAATCAATATCGCGATCTTCGTTACGAACTTCAATTGATATACCCTGGATACTTGGCCAAGATGGTCGTCCTGATAATCAGTGACTCGTAGAGATTAAAGACCATAGGTCTGCCAAAATTCATCTGAATGGTCGGCTGGCCAAATTCAGAAGGTTCTCTTCACTTGTTTAGAGCACATATTTCTGCAATATACAATCATTAACCTTGCGGAATGTGAGAAGTAGCTGTAGTTGCTTTGTCGGTATGACTCCCATCTTGTCGGAGCTATGTCCGACATCAGAAAATAGGAAAGAATAACAATTATATGACGATGTACTTATTAAAATAGGTTATATTGAGGTCTCACAGTAATGAGTAACCAAGGATCCCCATGACCTATTAGCATTAGTACTCGTACTAGTCTTAGCACTGATATTTAATTATGACAGTGGTAATGGTTCTGAAAATTCTGAAATGACGTTTGTAGTCATTTGTAATGATAAGTAGATAAATATATTTGAAAATAAGGTTGCAAATGTATGGGATCGACCGGGACTGTTCGAGTTTAGGCAAGTCGCGTCTGGAGTTTGGGGCACCACCACACCATGATTTTGGTTTGTTCAGAAATTCTCCAATATTGCCAAAATCTTTCGTGACGTAACGACTTTTTGGGTCTATTGTTTACATTTATTTTACATGCATATCTTAGTTTACATCTAGTGGTCTAGCTTTCTCCAATTTGTTGCAATTATGTGTAATAATTGTGTTATATCATTAGTATCTTAAAGTTTCTCACGACATTCAAAAATGCTTTTGAAAAAACTTTTAATAGAAAAAAATTGTCAAATATTGTAAAAAAAAAAAAAAAATAAAATAGCGTAACTTATATAAAATTCCAGAGCAAATATATCAATGCAGTCAGTACAGAAACAATTTTCTATATATAAAGATTTTAACATTAATAAATATTTATCAAAAAAACTTTCAAAAAAGCATAATACAAATTAGTTCTATAAAAAACGTTATTATTTCTTCATATATGAGTTAAGAAGTCAGTGAAATACATACGTTTGTAAACTGAAATTTAATATTAAGAATCAATTTGGTATTCATTTATGTATACAGGGATTGTTATAATTTATATATTTTTCTATTAGCTTCTTATAAATTCTCCTCAAATTTTCGTTGTCCGTTTTTTAATAACAGTCTTACTGTGTCTTTTGAAAAGTATCATTTCGCTTATTAATTGTTTTTCGTAATTTGGTTCTTGTCCAAAACTTTATTATCTATTTGAAAATCATGTTTTAACTCGAAATGGTGTGTGGCAAGAGCGGTTTTCTCTTTTTTGTTAATATGTCGTGCATTACACAAATATTTATGTTCATCAATCCGAGTTCTTAATAGTTGGTTTGTTTGTCCAATGTATACTGTCCCACAACTGCAAGGAGTTTTATATACCAAATTTGATTTATACTCTAACAATATTTTGTCCTTCATTGTCGAGTATAAATTTCCCATTGTTTTATTGTGATAAAAAAAACTATATTAGAATGTTCATTTATCAACATTCGTTTCATCTGTGGTTAAAGGCCCTCAACATAAAGTAGTTTGAAATATTTTTCATTATTATTATTATTAATTAATTTGTTGTGACAGTATTTACTAAATGTGGTGTTATTAATAATTAAGTTGGCTAATTTATTAGGATAATCGTTTTGTCGCAATTTTGATTAAAAATTTCCATATTTTGATCATGCACTTTAGCATCACTTAATTTTAAAATTTGATTTTTCATACTTAACACAATATTAAATTTTTGTCGGAAGGGATGTTTAGAGTGGTAGTTGATAAGTCTTCCAGAACTAATGTCTTTCTCGTACCAATTTGTTCGTTCGTTCTGATTAAAATGTATCATAAGAAGGTAGTATATTTTCACATTTAGTGTTCATAGTGAACTGAGTGTTTTCGGGCCATCATTAAATTCATTTAATATATTGACTAATTCATTTTCAGGAATAACAAGAGTTATGTCATCAGCATTTCTTGGGATGCTCATTAAACTCGTGGGATAGATGATAATATTTTCCAAATTTGGATCGTCTCTCATTTACTCTTCAACAAATTCTTTTTCTTTTAATTTGTTTCTATAAAATGAAGTCGGTTAATAAGCAATTGTCCATCAAATAGTGTGGAGCTTGCAATTTGAATTTATTTGATATAGTGAGGATATCTAACAAGTATTTTAGTTGTCGGATATTTTAACGATACATTTTAACACATTAATTTAAAAAACCCTAGATATATTGAAATATTATTAAAGATTTTGTTATATATTCTTTAAAAATCTTTTCTAATGACAATATGACAGTTACTACACAATGAGTTTTCTAATGTAAGTATGTAATAGTCATATTATGCAAATATAACTACGTCTGTAGAACTTAGACAATCTGGTCTGACTATTCTCATTTATGTATTAAGTTAGCAGCTATGTATACAGTAAAGCAGATAATCCTTGTAATTCAAAGATACCTCAAATTTACGTTAGGTATATACTAAGTAAACCAGATAGTAAAAGGGTATATTTGTTTAATATATGAAATATATTTGCAAATGATCTTGTTAGATAATTAATATAAACTATAACAACTAAAACTTCTTTCATTATTAATGTAAAAACTTTTTTTAATTATATTTATTAACAGTGTCGTAACTAGCCCTTGTTGCACCCGGTCTTAATATTTTGCCCCCCCCCCCAACATATAATAAACGCAACAAATAAAATAAAAAGAGCGTCCTTCTTTGAGTGGAACACAATTTAAATCCTGGTAAATTTCCTAAATTCCCCCGATCTAAAAGATGTCTTATTCTAAACTTGGGGATTTGTTTTTTGAATAAAATTCATAATTTTTAAAAAAATTGACAGTTTATTCATTTCAGCGTAAAGACATGGGAATTATGTTAGACATACAATATCTGTCAAATGCCCCCCAACTTTTCCTGCGGATGTTCATTCTTTTGACGAAATTTTTAGTTACATTTTCGCACAATTGCGACTTAATTTCATGAATACAACGACAGATGTTGACCTTGAACTCGTCAATTGACTACATATTGTTCGCGTAGAGTCTACGCGAACAATTTGCAGTCCTTTAAATAACCTCAAAGGAGGCGTTGGATCTTATGATTTTGCCGGAAATTTTACATCATCACATAAGAAATGACACGGTCAGGACAATTTGTCAGCAATAAAATCATTATTTATTTCTCCGTATGGCACGTAGTGTCGTCTTGTTGAAAGTATATATCATCGAGATCCATATCTTCCAACTGGGACCATAAAAAGTTTGCTAGCATGTAACTGTTTTGCCTTCATCATTTTCAAAAATAACGGTCCAACGACACCTTCACCCAAAAACCACACTATACTATCGCGATTATTTGTTGTTCAGTCACTATAAAATTCAGCATCACCTGCATTGTGGTCTAGAATTCAGTCGGCCAACACACGGTGTTACTTAGTTCTTGAGTAAATTGAATTTTACTCACTCTAGCGATATTTTCGTTTGTACGAACATTACGAGTACGCACTGGCTTCTTTTCATCAAGATGTGAATTGGAACATGAAGACTGCGAATTATATTTACAACTGGATGTGAATTTTGGTAAAAGGTTTGCACAATTTTCATACATTCCGTTATGCTGCATGATTAAATTGCTTGGTCTCTTGATGGCAGATATCAAATATAGACATTAGGGTGGTCGTTATTTTTCAAGTTTTAAAAATTTACAGTGCTAACACGTAAACTGATTCCTTTGAGCACAAAATTACTTTGTATAAAAATTTAACTCAAACGGACAACATTTAGGGGTCGCGCATTAATCTGCAAATAATTCACATATAACTGATAATTTTGAATTTGAAAAATTGCCACCAATGTAGTAGCATTACTTTCAGTAACTGGTGCTTTGTTTACAGTGGACATTTAAGTGGACACAAATGTTCCAGTTGGTTAGGTAACTCCTACTCCTTAATAGGCATATTTATTTTCATTTGTATTTGAAGTGTTTCAGTTTAAATTAGTAGTCAACAAGTATGTGTTATTGTGCAACTGTGGTATTATGTGATTATTTACAAGATGACTACAAGAAAAAGAACAGAAATATGGCTTATAGATTATGAAGAGAGTGCCCTGAAAGGTAGTAAATTACCTTCCAAAGGTAAAGTATTGCGCTTATTGCTTTTTAAACATAAGACTTAAAAAAACGATTCGTGAAAGTGCTAGAGACACAGTAAAGGAAACCGAAATATTCGAAAACAAAGCAAGAATTCCCACTACACACATGAGAAATGCAGTCCAAAAATTAATTAAACTTCATACCGAGTGGGTGAATTTAAAAAAAGGATAAAGATAAAGAGTCGGTGCAATACAGACGGTACGCAGGAAGCAATTCGTTAAAAGTTTAAACAATTTATTCGACATAGCCCATGAGAATGCATTAAATGTTATAAAAATAAAGGAAGATAAAAACTTTCTCATCGCTCAACGTCAGGAAGGATGCCAAGGTGCAATGCTTCAGGTAGACAAAGTACCATCTCGAAAAGAAGCCGATTCTGAAAAAAGGGAGAAATGTATTATTAAAAAGAAAGAAAAAGAAAAAAGGCGTATACTTGCTTCCCAACCTATGAAAGAAGAAGGAAGCTAAAATACTACTGATTGTAGTGACACTGAAAGTATAATGGACGAACCTTCTACATCTACATCTGTTTCTTCAATAAAAAAGAAGAGAGCAAGAATTGACATAATGACCCAGATCTTACTACAGCACTCGACAGGACACAAATAACTGATAGAAAAGCGACCTATATTCCAGCGGCTGCAGTTAAAAATATGGGCTGTGATGTCAAGGATGTTAATATTAATAGGTCTACAATACGCCGAGCTAGGCAAAAGAATAGGGAGGGGAGGATGTAGCCGACAGTGTGAAGGAGCAGTTTATGTCTACTGTTACAGTACCATTAACGGTACATTGGGATGGTAAACTTCTTCCTCAGCTGACGGGTAAGGAAACATTTATTATTTAAAAAAAAAACTGGTCAATTTTAAATGTTTAACTAATTGTTTTTTTAATAGGGAGACAAGTTTCTGATAGAGTTGAAGTGATTGTATCGGGCAGAGGAAAGGAAAACTGCGTAAATCAGCTTCTAGGTGTTCCATCTTTGCGGTCGGGCACCGGAATTTTACAGGCTAGAGCAGTAGTACATTTGCTACAAGAAAGGAAATTGTGTGATAAATAAGCCTGGCCAAGCGATGGTAGATTCAGGGTCGGGCGCAATACCATTGCCATCGAATTTCCGGATTTATTCTATGATGGATGTAAAATAATTTGTAAAGTTTGTGATCAAGACTTAATGTGCTGAAATAAATACGGCTGCAAAATTCATGTCAATAGTAACCGGCATAAAAATAATAAATATAGTTTAAAAAAACTAAAAAACACGCTTTTAAAGCACATCAAACTAAAAAGTGAAAAATAATTATTAATATAAACTGAAAATAATAATGAACGAAAAATACTAGTATTATTGTGAAAAAAGCGTGGGGTGCTTTGTGCAATATTTTTCGTATATCGAGCACCCCACGCTTTTTTCACAATAATACTAGTATTTTTCGTTCATTATTATTTTCAGTTTATATTAATAATTATTTTTCACTTTTTAGTTTGATGTGCTTTAAAAGCGTGTTTTTTAGTTTTTTTAAACTATATTTATTTTAACTTTTTGGTTTGATGTGCTATGAAAGCGTGTTTTTTAGTTGTTTTAAACTATATTTATATTGCTTATTGATGCTGATATTATAACATATTACGATCCAACAGATATTTCTGAAAAAAAAAAAAAATTTTATTTCAGTCGTGAGGTTCGAACTCACGCCGGAGGAGTCTGTCGTTTCGCGTCGACTGCCTTAACCCACTCGACCACCGGGCTAATTAACAATTATGGAATCTACTGACATATTAAGCTTTTGCTTTCACGCAGGGATACGTGAGGAAAGGATTGGCGATCCTGATCAGGATAATGATAAAAACTTATCAAATTATTGTATTGTTACCGGTTCTTAATAAGTGTACAAAGTTTCAATTAAATCTGTCCGTTTAAAGTGGGTCAAAATCGAGTTCAAAGAGTCGGTTACAAACAAACAAGCAAACAAACAAACAAGCAAACATACAAGTGAAGCTAATAAAAGCGTGTTAAAAAAAATGGCGTGTCTTCTTTGGAACCTCACTTTATGTTTGATTTACTGTTAATGCTGATTGCCTGTGATGTTCCCCTGCGCATATTGAATAAACCAGCATTTCGGGAGTTCTGGAATAAATACAAATCCCCAGGTGAATTTACCAAGTCGTTCATCGTTACGTAGATATATACCAAGTGTTCGTGAAGACGTTGTAAATAGGATTAAATGTGCATTAAAAAACACACGGCTGTGGTTATGTGTTGGCGAGACGACAGATTGTAAAAAAAAATCTATTTTAAATGTTATAGTACGTGTACTCGACCCTGTTAAACCAACATTTCCACTTTTACTAGCTAGCAAAAGGCTAACTGCGTGTACTGGCGAAATAATTACGCGGGTGGTGTTGGAGACTTTCGAAAATTTTGAACTGTCAACAAGTCAAGTGTTGATGTTTGTGACCGACGCGACGGTGCTGCGACAATGCGTTTGGTGGGCCGTTTTCTTCAAAGAGACGATTGTAGTTTTTTACATGTTACGTGTAAAGTGCATGCGTTCCATTTTGTAGCAGAAACGATTCGAAAATGTTTTCCAGAGGTAGATGCATTAATAGCAAATACAAAAAAAGTATTTCTCAAACTTCCTAAATGGCTTCGAGCATTTCACACACTGTGTCCTGGTATTCCGGGATCACCAGAACCGATTCTTACACGTTGGGGAACGTGGTTGAAGGCAGCTTTTTATTATGTTGAATATTTTCAACAAATAAAAGCTGTGATACTACAGTTCAACCCTAACGAGGCTGCAGCTATTAAGGAAAGCCAGACAAGATTTCAAGATGTTTCCATTGAAACAGATTTAAAAACTATTTATAACAATTATAGAGGACTACACGACGCAATAGAAAAATTGCAAAATACTTCGTTGTCGTTAGTGGAATCGCTGCAAATAGTGGACGACGTAAATACATAGCTACAGACTATAAATGACGCAAAAAATAAACCCGTTATTGAAAAATTCGAGAGTGTATTACGGAAAGATCTTGATTTTACCAAATTAAGACAGATTTGTGATGGTGCACCTACAGCTGCAGTAAGTGAGTTCACAGAGTGTTTTACTTATGCCTGTATTACTTCCGTAGATGTCGAACGGTCTTTTTCAAAATACAATCATATTTTTTCACCACAGCGAACATCGCTTACTGAGCCAACTGTAGAAACATATCTGATGCTACACAGTTATTATAAAAGTGGTCCAGTTTGTGATAACGACAACCAAGCTACTTCATAAATCTGCTTATGAAGGTGAGTTAGGTGAGTTTTATTTTTATAAAGTGTACCAATATTAATAAAATTTATTTCCGGCTTCCGGCTCAAATATAACTCTCTGAATAACTCAGGCTCTTAAAGATGACAGAAATAAAATAATTTTATTTTACAATACTCAATTACAAGTATTAAAATGAAAGTTTCCTGTCTTTAATTAACCATCAATAAATTTACAGGATGTCTTACCACGTGACGATTATCAAGAGCTTATGGAACTTTCTATTATATTTTGGGGTGAAATACCTCCAAAAGGCATTCGATTTAAAATGCCCGGAGCTTTCCACCATGCCAGATGGATGGCAAATGCAATCTAAGCTCTCAAAATCTGGATGTTTCGTGGACAATTCCATCTTACTTTAATAGAAGAAAGGGAGCTTCGAGAATTTCTAGTTTCAGTCTACACAAAAGCATGGTTCACAGCAATACTTCCTCCATCAGCTCCATCTAATGACTTGGAGTTATTAAAAAGGCTCAGTGTATCAAAGCAGCCAGTCTTTAAGGTGGCTTTACGAAAATTTTTGAATCACCTGTTGTACTTGAGCGAGGAGCTTGTGAGTCTCGCATTTTGATTCAGGTATAAATAGTGCCATCAAAGGAAAAATGATGTGTTCCTCAAAATCCGAAGAATTAGATGATTCTCCAAAATGTAGACAAATTAATTTAAATACACGTAACAATTTGAAAATAGAAAATGTTGTCACAAAAAATACGATGATATGTTTTACCCGCCTGAATATAACAACTAACTTTCTCGACGTTGACCCAGATCTATGGACGACAAGAGAGGACTACCAAAAAGGTTTAACCACAGTTAAAAATCTGAAAATAGTTGATGAAAACGCCGAAAGAAGAATATCACAAATAACTCAGTTTAATTGTATTACGCATGATGAAGTACAAAAGTCATATCTATTTCAGGTTGTCGAAGACACAGAAAACGATACCTAACATGCAAAAAAGAAGACATACAATAACTTTATTGTAGAAAGAATTTAAGGAAATATACTTACCTAATGAGTAATATCCAATCTTTGTTTTTTTTTTGCTTAATAACGTAAATTAAATGTTTTATAAATTATATTCTCTATACAATATACACAACCCAATTTTTTTGCTTTTCAAAACTTTGAAGCCGTTGCGCGACCTCTAAAAGTGATTAAATTGTTTAAATATTTTAGAAAAATTAATTACTTGTATAATGGCATTAGCACTTAAGATAGAAAAAAAATAGGTTTTTGCTCTAAAGCTAAGGACCACCCTAATAAACATTCTAGATAGTTAAAAAATGATGCAAAATATAGCAAAATACTAGAAAAAAGTAAAAACAGCACATAGAAAAATATTTAACTGATAACAATAAAAAAATATCTGATGTGGCCAGCACATAACTTTCTTATACCAGTATATATCATCTTGATCTAAAAAAAATCATTCTATTTAATTATTCACTTACCTCAATTAAACTTTAATAGCGTACCTTGAAACGTTTCATTAAATTTTTTAAATAATTAATTATCAGCGTTATTCGATACTTTCAATAATAATTCATTTAATATATTTTAATAATTTTTTGTTGTTACATTAACATTTTTGTAACTAAATTAGACCTTTCAAACGTCAAACTGTTAAATTTATCCTAACCCCATTTTATGAGGCCAAATGTGTAAAATATTTCAGTTTACATCAGCTTTATTTAAGTATTTGGAGAATATATTTTATTCGCTTGATATAGTAGATATGATTTATAATCTTTCATCAAGAATTTATTTTTTGTAAAGTCAAATACAAAAAAGTTTTCGTCCCGTGAACAGCTGGCCAATTTGGTCATCACCGAATTTCTCATTGTCTTTGGACTTTAGAACAAGTGTGCCAAATTTGAAAGCTTTATCTCAAAAAGTGTGACTGCTATTGCGATACTACAGACATGCGGATAGATTTTTTTTCATAAAGTTTTGTTTTTTCATTACAATTCATCGAGATCATCCAGAAATGCAATAAAAATTTTTTAATTTTTTTTCCAAAATTGTACCTTTTTTCTTTTTTATGTCTCTTCTGGTGGTACCACATTCATCAAATTAATTGTGTCACCTAAAATGTTCTTGGCAATCTTAACTGCCAAATTTGGAAAGTCTCCCATTAGTATTTTTTGAGTTATTGTGGATAAACACATACACACACACACATCCACACACACATCCACACACACGCATCGACAGACATCATTCGGAAAATAGTCAGAATGGATTCAGAAGGGTTCAAAACGTATATATCAATCAAAATCTCGAGGTCGAAAAAAATCACGATACTATACTTCCTTATATTAAGTATAAGAAAGTAAAAAAGTCATGCTGATAAATATTTTAATCTGCACCACCACAAATTTATCATAAGATTGTTATAAATTTTCTCCTGAATCGTTCTTTTGATTTCAAAAACACTTTTCTTGTTTATATATCAAATTTTGTGGTGGTGTGTTAATTTCTTGGAGTAGTGTATTTTGTGTTCTTTTTGGAAATGATGTCTTTATTTTATTTTGTTTAAACTAAGGTAAACATTTATTTATATTTGCTTAATTATTTTTAAGTAAAGTTCTTGATTATAGTCCTGAAAATGAATGATAAAATTCTTTATTGAAATGTTAGCAATAGTTAAATTTAATAAAACAACATAACGTCCGAAAGGTCAAGAATTTTCCTCACTCCTGTAAATCTGTTACACGGGTTTAAATATTGAAGAATCTAAGTCACTATTTTAGAAACAATTACATTTTGTGAAATTCGGTGTCACCCAACAGCGATGTATTATCATATCAACATCCACTTAAAAATTATGTATTCGATAAAGTAAAAATATTTCTACCCTATCTTATGCTAGATTAATCTGTTACGCTGCGGTATGTGCTCGAGGCTTTGCTGGTTTATAGAGCCATCCAACAAGATGATTTTCCTTTATCATAGCAATGACAAGCCTGCGAGTATGGCGTCAGAAATTGCGTAACCTTTAGGAGCTCCCTGCACACAAACTCAAGCAGTCAACAGATTTATGTTGTAATAAAACATCTTAATAAATTTTTTATCTTAACAAACACATTGACTAGCCTTTTTAAAAACGAGAGTCTTTTAACTAACTTTTAACGTTCCAGACGATTAATTTCTGTAATTAAGTATTCTAATTTTTTTTATTTATATAATACACATAGTGTTACTTAGGCGGAAAGACATTGGTTATTTTTTAACTTATCCAAAAATTGTTTTTTGATAGTTGTATTGTTCTGAAGGAGATATCGTCTCATATTATGTACAAAATAGTCCAAAGAGTTTGAAACAAATGAAAAACTATTTCATTAATAATGTCCCAGAAAATTTTATAATTGAAAAAAAGTTGTTGCATAGTCTTAAATTACAAAATTTGTATTAGTTCAGGTGCTTATACCAGAATATCAAATTATATTAAGTTGATTCAAAAGCAGATTTACTGGTACCTATATTGATCTATTCGATGAATAATATACAAATATTGCAAAATCCAATCCATACATCATTTATAGGTTTGCACAGTGTGTACAAATATTTCTCGAATTGTTACAGATTCAATGAAAAATCTTATGAAACAAAATCGATGCATTTTTTTTCCAAAAAAAAAAAAAAAAATATTAGACAAAGAGTCACCACTAAAATTGTAACAAACTAAACTGCTATAAGTTTTTTGGTAGACGCTGTTGAGTTGAAAATATTTCTTTCAAATGAATGGTAATCATTAATTAATTCGGGAGCAAAAAGCAAAAAAAAACAAAATTTAATTTTTTTTGAGTTGGTCAACCAAATTTGGGCATAACTTGGAAATAGAAACAATTTTTCAAAATTAAATTTTTCGGTATATTAAATAATAAGGGTAGTTACTCTTAAGTCAATTTCAAATAAGTTGATTTTTTTTTATTTTCTGATAAATAATAATTAATGAAAAACTTTTCCATTATTTGTGTCAAACTTTTTGGGCAACGTTGTATAATACATATATTTAAATGTAAAAACTTATATTATATGTAATACAATACAGTATATTTCAAACTTATTTGCAACATAAAAAACGTCGGCTTCTTTGATTCCTTTAACGCCGTCAAAAAATTCGACGTTGTTTATGTTGCAAATAGGTTTGAAATAAATTATGAGTATAAATCTGATTAATACAATTTTTGATACCTGGTTTTATTTCAGTATGATTACTGTATGCTTTAACAGTAAAACCGATATGATATACTAGCGATTTGATATTTGATGCTGCGATCGGTATATAATTGAGATGTGACCTTTCCTTCTCTAGTGTTGTTCAATAATAATTAAAAAGTGATATTATTGGTGTGTAAATAACAGGTCCTTTTTCTCACAAACTCTTTATGAATGCTTCCGCTTTCGTGGTATTTACACTAAACGTATTACCACATCTTCAGGCAACCACACTAAAAATTGTTTGAAAACATTAGAAGAAAATAAATAGAAGTGAATATTGGCGAATATAAGGTTAAAATTGTAAAGATAAAACTTACATTAAAATACAAATATACAAAGATTTGTCCACATGTAAAAGCAATAAACAACTAAACAGCAAAATACATCACTTTAAAAAATTTATGTTAGACTGTAAAATAAAAAAGTTAACACAAATTAATTAGTCTACGATATATGATCTGTTCATAGATTAATGACAGGTGAATATGAGGACCTCTATCTTGAAATATAACGTGATTTTTCACCTATATGTTACCATGTGAGGTTTCTTACTACTAAGTTTAATAAGACTAATTGAAAGTACATATATCTAAATTTCCAAAACTAGTTCAAAACAGATAACCTAATTGACAAAATATTACCAAAAAAGCGAAACAGAATTACATCTAATTTAACCTATATCAACCTATATCTTTATAATACTGCAGTAAATAATAACAAAAAATATTGTCCACTTGCATATATATGACCAGTCTCTTACAGAATAGATAATATATTTAACAACCACTGCAATATAGCGTTTAAAACATCTAATTCCATTAATAAAAATATTTTGTACACAACAAAGATGAAATTCCATTACTGGACAAATGTAGAGTATATAATCTTAACTGTAACGATTGTAATAGCATTTACATAGGTAGAACATACAGAAATTTCAAAACAAGATTAAAAGAACATCTTAGGTGCTTCAGACTGCAAACAGGTTTTTCACAGTTTGCCGAACACCTACTATTAATAAAAACCATACGTTTAATCAATAAGCTGGTTTTGAAGTACTACACGTGGCTAGTAAAGGTGGATTACTTAATAACTTAGAGTTTTTAGAAATCCTTCGGTATATAAAGTCAAATACAGTTAAATCACTCAATTCACAGTTAAATTCACAGTTAAATCACTGATTCTACTTCGACTTCTTCGGTTTTATTTTGATATTCGCTCTATAACTCCCAACAGTTTTTAATTTTGTCTTGTGTCATCGTTAGTAATTTTTCTACAAAAAAAAACTACCTCAAAGGGACCACAACGGCCGACGCCCGGACCTCGCCCTTGCAAAAAGAAGAGTTTTGGGGTGAGAACAACAAAAGAGGCACATTCCAGCCGCCAGGGCCACGACACCTGCCAGCTGTGGAGGGCATTCCCGTTTTCCTTTATAGGACCACCACCATAGTGCTTTTCATTCCAATACAGAATAAGTCCTATTATAAAACCTGTTGGTTATCTATATATTTGTTGTTAAATATATATATTTAATGTAAATGTATTATAATATGTGCCTTAATTATGTTCATGTCATGTATTTTAATATTCAATAAATGTTTTAAATTGGGATTGGGTGTTGGTTGTTGTGATTGTTTTGAAATAGTTTTGGACTTTTAGATATACTTTCAATTAGTCTTATTAAACTTAGGAGTAAGAAACCTCACATGGTAACATATAGCTGAAAAATCAAGTTATATTTCAAGATAGAGGTCCTCACATTCACCTGTCATTAATCTATGAACAGATGATATATCGTAGACTAATTAATTTGTTTTAACTTTTTTTACTTTACAGTCTAACATAAATTTTTTAAAGTGATGTATTTTGTTGTTTGACTGTTTATTGCTTTTAAATGTGGACAAATCTTTGTATATTTTAATGTAAGTTTTATCTTTACAATTTTAACCTTATATTTGCCAATTTTCACTTCTATTTATTTTCTTATAATGTTTTCAAACAATTTTTAGTGTGGTTGCCTGAAGATGTGGTAATACGTTTAGTGTAAATACCACGAAACCGGTTATTTACACACCAATAATCTTAGTATTATGGACTCACACGGGTACCACTTACCTAATTTAATTAAAAAGTGGTTTGGTTTGCCAAATATATGAAATTTTCTTATATAATTCAATGCTTTGTTATTTTTTGACAAATTTGTTTATACATTTTTGTAATAAATTAATAGAAAATAAGAACACATTCGAATTTATTTCATGTTTTAAATGGTTTGCATGGTTGCCGGGTCTAGAAAATATAAGCCTGGAATCTCTCAGATAGTCATTTATTACAGTAAGTTCAGAAACACCTGCGAAATTTTATTGGAAATGTGCCTCCTACAAGGATTATTTCGATTCCATTGCAGGGAATTTATTGTTTCCAAATCCTAGTAAATACGAATAAAATTCATTAACTACTTATTTTATTTTGGTTGAATCAGTATATGGACTTACTGCCGATTCTGTACATTGTAAAGATTTATTATGTTAAGGAACAAACTTAATTTACATGAAATGCGAGGAAGCTCATTTGGATTGGTATACAGGGCGATTCAGTTCAAGTCACGAATTTCTTAATATAATCTGGATTTCTGATTCAATACTAATAAAATGTCCCCTACATATAGGCTGCTATACTGTGGACAATTTATATTGGCTACATATTAACCAATTATAGCAAGTTATGAGACCACGGATATTTAAATTGTGTTTACCACACACGTTAGTATATTTCCGTGATTATTTTTTAATGTTTTTATTTGCCAGACATTTAGTAGTATTTTTGATCAAGTGTTTAATTTTTTCCAATTATATTGTTATTATAGTGAGAATAATCTATAGTTATTTGTGTATTAAGAGCGCAAAGTGATATATTGTCGCTCTGAGCGAGAAGTTTGACGCGCGACGCGTAGCGGAGCACGGCTATGTCGCGAAAGCGGCAATGTCACTTTGCGCTCGAATTACACACAGGATTTTTTCTACAACCGGTGTTTTTATAAAAATGTTTGGTAAAAATTAATAATTATTGATAACCTCAAATTTGACAGTTCAGATTTCAAAACGTGAGCATCAATTTGCGCTACACATATTTTTCTAGAATTAAAGGGTATTAAATGTCTGTGTTTGATGACATATATGGTTGAATGGAAGAGCAAAACTCTGTCTTTGGATAGAAATTTTGAACTCTGCCTTTGACAAACAAATGTATTAAGTTTAGTCAATAAAAGCATTATTATTATTATATGTAATACTTTTAAAAGATTGTATTCAGTCTTCTTCTGGGAAAATAATTATATTTGGTCGACATTTGTAGTAGACTTCTTTGAATCTTCTTAAACAAACCATTCTTTGACATGTCTTGGTCGCAGTTTTCAATTCGGGCAGTTAAGTATATTAAACTGGAATGACGTATTTGAACATGGCACAATTGTTTACAAGTATCACATAAATCATACTTTTTAAAACTTTCCATTATCTGATAACTATAAGAATATTTGACACAAATAGCTGTTTTAAGAACGCTTTGACACACCAAATAATTATTTGTTTATTTTTGCTAACAGCAGCGGCAAGCATTTTCAGACCAAAAGCTACAAATAACATTGTTGCACATTAATAAATAGATTAGAATATTATATCACGTGCAACAATATTATTTGTAGGTTTTGGCCTGAGGATGACTATTTGAACAGTCGAAACCCGTTGCCAATAAACAAGAGTTTTGAGTGAATAATTATTCTTTTATTTAAAACGTTGTTTATATAATACTCTCAAATGGGAGACAACCAATTTTTTGTTAAACTAATTTAATACAATATGTACCTGTTTTAATATAAATCTTAAACGGCAGAATAAATGTGGTAAAGAAATATGAAAGATACATCGCAAGTTACTTTCATCAAATTATGTCTGATAATACATTTTTCAACGAGGTAGTTTGAGTCTTCCAATTGAATATGCCAAGCAGATAAGGTGAAACTTTGTTGCATATTCAGCATCTTATATTGCTTTTTAAACAAAGTTATGTTTTCGACTTGCAATGTTCCTCACAAAATGAACAAGAAAATTCTGTAAAAGGAAGTTTAGTTACACGAGATCGGTCATTTTATATTTCAATATTTATTTATATATTTTGTCTACAGACATTAAATTAGTAAGTGATGTAAAAGTTTTCAAAATTTTATTTATAATATTCTATATGGAGAAAGACAAACAATTTGGACAACAAATTATTATTAACATAGTCGAGGAAATAAAGCACTGAACCTCCGAAATTTCCGCAGCAAGACGGATTTTAATGCGGTTTTTTGCATTCGATTCGTGAGAGCATCAGGAAATTTTGTGAACTAATCTGATGAATAACAAATGAAAAATTGCATATTTGCATTGTAAAAATGCATTGTTCAAAGTGCATTTAGAATAATTAATTTGTAACTCGGTAAAAATTTATTGAAATGAGTCCAAATTTGTTATTCGGAGGTTTTCGGGGTCGCTGAACACGAATATCATGGCGGCAACAGCCTCCGAGGTACCTGGAGCCCAGGGTGGACCTCATCTCCTGGAACTTCTTGTGAATTTTTAATATATTTAGTTGAAATTCGTTACTCGTGGATTTTCGGGGTCGCTGAACACGAATATCACGGCGGCAACGTTCTCCGAGGTACCTGGAGCCCAGGGTGCACCTCATTTCCTGGAATTACCTTGAGTGTAGCATCATTTTTATACGAATTTGCATATATTACTCAAAATTATTTATTTATATACTATAATGAAGATGTAGATTCAAACAATATTTTTCAAAAATAATTTCTGAAAACTCCAATTGTATTTGTAATGTTTTATTGTTTAAAAAAATACCACAAACTTATACAATGAAAAACATTTATTGTTTAATTACATATTGAAGTTTTCTTCTTCATTCTCTTCGTCTGCATCAACACTAAACACGCCAAACTCAAAAAAAAAATTTCAGGCTCCAGTAGACAAAGTTGGTAGTATTATAATATTTAAATAAATAATTTAGAGTAACATATGCAAATTCGTTTAAAAATGATGCTATACTCAAGATAATTCCAGGAGATGAGGTAGATAGTGTCCACCCTGGGCTCCAGGTACCTCGGAGGTCGTTGCCGCCGTGATATTCGTGTTCAGCGACCCCGAAAACCGCCGAGTAATGAGTTTCAACTAAATATATTACAAATTCACATGAAATTCCAGGAGATGAGGTAGATAGCATCCACCCTGGGCTCCAGGTACCTCGGAGGCCGTTGCCGCCATGATATTCGCGTTCAGCGACCCCGAAAACACCCAAATAACAAATTTGGACTCATTTCAATCAATTTTTACCGAGTTGCAAATTAATTATTCTAAATGCACTTTGAACAATGCATTTTTACAATGCAAATATGCAATTTTTCATTTGCCATTCATCAGATTAGTTCACAAAATTTCCTGATACTCTCACGAATCGAATGCAAAAAACCGCATTAAAATCCGTCTTGCTGCGGACATTTCGGAGGTTGAGCCGTTTTTAGTGCTTTATTTCCTCGACTAACAATAGGATTGCAGAAACTAAATTATGTTTGAAATTAATGCAAGCTATTATTCATATCATTTTACAAAGAACAAGACTTTACATTATAACATAATTTTTTTTTGCTTGTCCAAATTGCTTGTGACCTCTTTTTCCATCTTACAAAGTGGACGTGAATTAGTAACTGTAGTAGACATGGTAAAATTATGTCTATGGTTGCTGTTTGTAAATCATTTTAAATTGGTCGGCAATATTAATTCAGTTCCAAAGATCGAAACGAAGCAACTAAAAATTTTTTATTATCTCCGGGAACTTTTATATTGCCTGACGGATTTTTTATTTTATAGAAATGTTTAATGTTAGATATTTTTTGCCATCTATGATTTTATGAATTACTAAAAATTTTTGTTTTTTCCGTCAATAATCAAACGACGTTTGCTTTATGTTTGTTTAACGAACAGACTAGCAGAGTTACTATTACACAATATTCCGTGCGTGGGTTATTGAAAAAGTTTGAAGAAATAGTTTTAAAATGGTTCAAAGCTAGAAGATCTAGATCAGTGACAAGCAAAAAGAAGCTGTCGATATTTTACTAACAATACAAAAAAGGGTTCAAATATGAGTATAACAACTTGCCATAGATCACGATGTAAACCCCAGATCGATTATAAATCTTCTAAAAAAAGAAAAATTCCATCCTAATAAGGTAGGTGGTCTTAGTCCAGAAACTAAACGTGAAAGCCGATAGACGATTGCAATTTTGCGATATAATTTTCAAAATTTATAATGATGAAAATAGCATTTTATGTATTTATACCAATCATATTTTAGCATTTTTGACTCATCCTCAATCAAACCTTGACTGTAGAGAATTTCTTAAAGCCGTGTTGATTTCCAAGAACTACACGTGGTGATTTTCGAAAATCACTACGGTACGTGATTTCTAGAAGTTACGTACTAATACTAAAAAAACAAAAAAAATTCTTAATCAACTTTAACTTATAAATAGAGCTGTCCGAGGTGGCTGGAGCACAGCCACGGTCTTGCAATGGCGTCACACGTGCCGATTTAGAAGTGATTTACGCTGCAGTCTTATTTGAAAGGTTGATGCGTGAGGTTGTACCTATAAATTATACATAATGTCAAACGCGCCAAAGGGTAAAAAACGACCGTACGCGAACACAGTGAATAAATTTATCTGTGAATTTCCGGATTTATTCTATGACGGATGCAAAATAATTTGTAAAGTTTGTAATCAAGACTTAATGTGCTGGCACAAAACAGATTGTCGTCGTCATATCAACACCGTGCAACATCAAAATAAAAAAAATTGCATGCCTTTGACAACTCAGTTTATGTTTGATTTATTGTTAATGTTAATAGCCTGTAATATTCCGCTGCACATACTGGATAAACAACCATTTCGGAAGTTTTGGAATAAATACAATCCCCAGGTGAACTTACCAAGTCGTACATCGTTAAGTAAATATAATCCAGCTGTTCGTGAAGACATTGTAAATAGGATTAAATGTGGATTAAAAAATACACGGCTCTGGTTATGTATTGACGAGTCGACAGATTGTAAAAAAAATTCTATTTTAAATATTATAGTACGTGTACTGGGCCCTCTTAAACTAACATTTCCACTTTTACTAGCTAGTAAAAGACTAACTGCGTGTACTGGCGAAATAATTACGCGTTAGGTGTTGGAGACATTCGAAAAATTTGAACTTTCAACAAGTCAAGTATTGATGTTTGTGACTGATGTTGCTGCGACAATGCGCATGGTAGGCCGTTCTTTTCAAAGAGACAATTGTAGGTTTTTACATGTTACGTGTAAAGTGCATGCGTTACATCTTGTGGCACAAACGATTCGAAAATGTTTTCCAGAGGTAGATGCATTAATAGCAAATACAAAAAAAGTTTTTCTCAAATCTCCTAAACGGCTTCGAGCATTTCACAGACAGTGTCCTGGTATCCCTGAACCACCAGAGCCGATTCTTACACGTTGGAGAACGTAGTTGAAAGCGGCTTTTTATTATGCTGAATATTTTCAACAAATAAAAGCTGTGATACTACAGTTCAACCCTAACGAGGCTGCAGCTATTAGGGAAAGCCAGACAAGCTTTCAAGACGTTTCACTTGAAACAGATTTAAAAACTATTAATAACAATTATAGAGGACTACACGACGCAATAGAAAAGTTGCAAAATAGTTCGTTGTCGTTAGTGGAATCGCTGCAAATAGTGGACGACGTAAATACACAGCTACAGGCTATAAATGACGCAAAAAATAATCGCGTTAGTGAAAAATTCGAGAGTGTATTACAGAAAGATCCTGATTTTAGCAAATTAAGACAAATTTGTGATGGTGCATCTACAACTTCGTTAAGTGAGTTCACAGATTGTTTTACTTATACCTGTATTACATCCGTAGATGTCGAATGGTCATTTTCAAAATGCAAAACATATTTTTTCACCAAAGCGAACATCGCTGACGGAGACAGCTGTAGAAACATACCTGATGCTATTATACTATAGATCTTCCCCACTTTGTGATGACGACAACCAAACTACTTCATAAATCTGCTTAAAAGGGTGAGTTTTATACAAATTTTTATAAAATGTAACATTATTGTTAAAATTTATTTCCATTTACTGTACTTATTCAAGTATTATGATATGATGTATATATCATATTTTAGCATTTTTGACTCATCCTCAATCAAACCTTGACTATAGAGAATTTCTTAAAACTGTGTTGATTTCCAGGAACTACACATGGTAATTTCCGAAAATCACTACGGTACATGATTTTTAGAAGTTACGTACTAATACTAAAAAAACAAAAAAAATTCTTAATCAACTTTAACTTATAATAAACAAATTACAATGAAAAACACAATTATTATATATTATTTGATATTGTCGAGATTTTGTACTTAACGGACTAGATAATTCCTTAATTGTTTAACCATGATTAACAGCATCACCATCGTCATTATGTCCAGCTAGACATTTTCATTTTGTTCTCCTCCGAGACTTACCATTTGTAGATGATATTTGTTGTCAAGTTGGACATGTGGTTTAATAGAAGTGACACAGGAATGTCCACTAATTTTTATTAGCTGAGTTTCGCCTACTCCTTTTTTTAGCTAATTGAGATATTGCTGTAGATCGCAAAGAATGATTTGTGTTTTTTACGAATTTTGTGTCAAGTCGTATATATTTAGCTACTGATTTAAGTGATTTAGAAATTTCTTTTTGACCCACTGGGCGATAATTTACTTAAACAACCTAAATGCATCAGTATTTGCTGTATTATTGGTGAGAAATTTCTTTTCTAGCACTTTCTTATTTTGCGTTGCTAAATAGAGGATTGTATTCAAGACGTCAGTTTCTTCTCTAAACTAGTGCACATAACACGACTTTCACCTCTTCACCACATAACTCATGCGCTACTATTCGTATGCAAAAGAACTTTTATTGTAGACTAATGGATGTATCTTCATTTCAAAGGTTTTCAATTTTCCCACATTCACATTCTGTTACTGATACCAAGCTTCATTTTTGTTTTTATAAATTAACCTGTAACTAACTCTCTTCTGTTAGCATTCCAAAGTTTATCCGGCAAGTAGAAATTTTACATCCTTGAATACATTTAATACAATTTCATAGTCTTGATGATACATTTCGTCCAACTGTTTTGGCAGTACCGTTCCATATTGCGTTAACTACAGTTTCTTTATAGTTGCTTTTTTTACATTAAACACCCAGTTTTTCATAAACTCACCATTTATTCAATAAGTCTCAATGAACCTAGCTTGCAACACGTTTCCCTGTGAAGTTTTCAGATATCCGCCTTAAATTGTGTATTATCATTATCAATTTCTTCATTCAAATTATTGGAAAATCATGATTTGTTGCCTGATAAATAATTTTTCTCTTAATTGATGTTTTTAATCAATCTTAAGTAGTTTATACAAAATATTTAAAAAATGTTTCCCGACAAATTTATTGTTTGCTTATCTGTCTTCATGTTGTTTCCATAGTCACAAGCAGACATCTTGTATTAGAGTAAACTATGAATTTTAATATAATCTCTCGTAAGCATAAAATGCGATATTCTTCTTACTACTAGGAAGTCAGATGATTTTCTAGTGGCAAATTTTGGAAAATCACAACCACCACTTAATAGATATATGTATGAAAATTTTAATTGACAAATTTTATTTTTTTATGTAGTCAATCTATTGCCTCAACAGGACAGTAAACATACAGGAACACTTTGTATAGAAGTAAACATTTTCAACACGCCATATCTCAATCACTAATAATTATAAAAGCATGCAATCGGTCTAGATCAATTAACATCGAAAGAAAACTTTTTATATACTGTTGTCTGTAAAGATTTCTTTTTTTTTATTATGGTATAACAGGAAGTCGATGAATTGTATTAAACCTTTTGATTTGGAGTGGATTTCGCCACACAAGAGATTTTTATATTCATCAGTTAACGACAGATATATTACATAAACGTTTTTCATGATCAACACTTAAAGCAATATTAGAACACGGATCTAAACTGACACCAAAGAAATAACTGATCTTTACGCAAATATTGAAGGTAGAAATGAATCCTGAAAGCTTACGTCCACATTTGTGCATTATTCATGCTCATTCCTCAAGTGCTCACCTTTATGTACCTCTCGGTGTACCAGCACACTTCTTGCCACGTCTGTATTGTTGAGTTAGCATAGCATAAATATTACAGTGAATTTAGGGTTTCACTTTAAAAACCGTAAAATCTGAAAATATAATAATCATATTAAACCTGAATTTATGGGAATATACAGCTTGAACATGTAAAATTTAACATAAAAGAATACAAAAAATATTAAATATTTTTTATTAATATTTCTTATTATGTTTATTATATTATATTATGTATTATATTATATTATTATATTATGCATTATATTATTATGTATATTACATTATATATTATATTATTATTGCCATTTTATGTAATTTCTCTAAAGCGTTTAAAATATTGAATCATCTATCGAGCCACCTAAATATTATGGTTTCATTGAGGGTCATTCCAGTGTCACTAATTTAATATGCAAGACACAATTTATTAACGAAATCCTTGATCGACGAAGTCAGGTAGAAGTTATTTACACTGACTTTTCTAAAGCGTTTGACAGGCTGGATCGTGGTATATTATTGTCCAAATTGGACAATAACCGCCTTAGTGGTAGCCTAATACCTATGATTAAATCATATTTGATTGATAGATCTCAGTTCGTTCAGTGTTATGGTTATCAGTCAAATTTTCTCAAATTTCAGGCATTCCTCAGGGCTCCTTTCTTGGACCGCTAATGTTTATTCTTTTTATAAATGATATTGCTGTTAATTTGGATGTAAATTTTCATTTATATGCCGATGATCTGAAGATATTCTGAGGTAAAATCTTCTCTTGAGTGTACGAAGCTGCAAAAAAGCCTAGATCAAATAAACTTATAGTGCTTTAACAACCGTTTACACCTTAATCCCAGTAAATGTAATATCATGTCATATAGTCGCAAAAACGAGACGCTAATTTATGATTATACCGCTCATGTATCGTATAATCATCCTTAACAGATAAGATTTAACTAAAGACCTTGGAGTTACTTTTGATCCCAAACTTTTTTTTACCTCTCATATTGATAACACTGTAGCATCTGCATGCAAGGGTCTCGATACATGACTGATTTTAAATTCATTGATGCACTACGATTATTATTCGAAAAATTTGTAAGGTTTAAATTCGAATATGCATCTGTCGTATGGAGTCAAATATACTCCACTCACATTTCCTCGATTGAGAGAGTTCTACGGCCAACATTTACCCTGGACAATATTTATCCACCAAGAGACACCCTGCAAGAGGTCTTTTATAATAAATTTAAAATGTATAGTCTAATTAAAAAGCATTCTGTTATTTTTCTGTATAAAATTATTCACAATAAAATAAAGTCTGCAGATACAGTAGAATTACTTGTCTTTCATGTGCCTGGACTAAATGCCAGAAATAATCACTTACTTTGCGTGAAGATCCTAGGAACAAATATTTATAAATGTTACTCAGTGTATCAAATAGTAACTAACTACGCTAGTATTGAATTTCAAATTGATATACTCCGATGTTAATATAAATGTTATTAAAAAAATATGGCTTATTTAATTACTTCAGCTACTGTGTGTTTCAAATTAGTTATTGCAATAATTTAATAATCAATTTTTGTACTGTATTGCATTGTAATGTATTATTGTATTGTATTGTATTGTATTGTATTGTATTGTGTTGTGTTGTGTTGTGTTGTGTTATGATGTTGTGTTGTGTTGTGTTGTGTTGTGTTGTGTTGTATTGTATTGTATTGTATTGTATTGTATTGTATTGTATTGTATTGTATTGTATTGTATTGTATTGTATTGTATTGTATTGTATTGTATTGTATTGTATTGTATTGTATTGTATTGTATTGTATTGTATTGTATTGTATTGTATTGTATTGTATTGTATTGTATTGTATTGTATTGTATTGTATTGTATTGTATTGTATTGTATTGTATTGTATTGTATTGTATTGTATTGTATTGTATTGTATTGTATTGTATTGTATTGTATTGTATTGTATTGTATTGTATTGTATTGTATTGTATTGTATTGTATTGTATTGTATTGTATTGTATTGTATTGTATTGTATTGTATTGTATTGTATTGTATTGTATTGTATTGTATTATATTGTATTGTATTGTATTGTATTGTATTGTATTGTATTGTATTGTATTGTATTGTATTGTATTGTTGTATTGTATTGTATTGTATTGTATTGTATTGTAATATATTATTTTTAAGTAATTTGAAATCTATTTACCTTTCTCTTTTTTATTTTTTTTAACAACTACATTTTTACTGTGTAAACTTATCCTGTACCTGAGTTTTTTTAACCCGTTGGATATTTTAACTTAAATAAATGAACAAATAAATTATCATTTGTATGTAGTCTTTGACAACATAAACTTTTATCTGTTGTATTTGCCTTTTTGCTAGGTGGAAAGGTGCTGCGATGCGTTGACGAGGAACAGTGATTCCGAAACATCGGAGTCTGAAGGTCCCTCTTTGTTTCCATTTCCACTTATGGCATATTCGGACTTTGTAGTAATTATTTGATACCACAAATTTTCACGTGTTAAAATATTATTACTATTTCATGTAAAATTACACTTTTTAATTGAATATTAGTTATCATTATTGAGTGGTGTGTTCGCGTGTCCTCCTCTCAGACAATCCGAGTTCAAATCTATGCAGGACCAAGTATATGAGGTATAGAAGATGAGCGAAATGTATGTAAAACTATGTGTTCCATGTATTTACGATGTGTATCTGTTTTAAAAATCTCTGCCCCACGACAGAGTGAGGATCCTGGTTAGGGGTGCCAGTGTTTACGTAATCACCGATCAGCTTGTCTCCTGGCGTCGGAAATAGGTCGTTCTATAACTAATTTTAAAAAATTACGGCTTGTTTACTCTTGTAAGCATTAAAAGTCCAGGAAGGCGCCAGGTCAATTAATCAATAAATTAACAGAAGGAGAAGTTCAAAACTATAGCACTATTGCAAGCAATATAAATTAGTCAATATTTAAGTGGAATGCAAATTAAGTCACTTTCCTCTAAGATGGCGAAGGCGCTAGTTTAAGCGGAATTTAATGTTTAATATTGTGTATTATGAGAATTAATATTTAAAATTAAAAATCTATAGCTCTAATGAAATAATTACAACACACATCAAAGCAGTTTGGTCATAATTTGTTGTAACGAATTTGTACTAACTCTAATTTTTTGCCAAGAATTTCATTCATTGATGAATCGACGCACGTTTAGATCTAATGACAATGACTTAGTAAATCAATATAACATGCATAACTATTCTTTTGAAAATTCTTGTTGAATGCGAGAAGTACCTTTTGCACAATAGGTGATCCTTAAATTTCTGGTGTGGGTTTATAAATGATAAAATTATCCGACCCTATTTTTTTTTCAGATGACAGGTGCAGTATATTTATAATTTTTTCATCAAATTATATCGTCTTTTAAGAGGCATTAACATAAATACAGCAAGTTATGTGCTTCTAATAAGACGGCGCTCCAACGAGGTTCGTGTGCAAGGTGCAACGAAGTTTACCCCGAAAAATGGATTGGTCGATAATCAGGAGAGACTACAGTTGTGTGCCCAA
This sequence comes from Rhamnusium bicolor, assembly GCA_029963845.1. Classification (NCBI taxonomy): domain Eukaryota; kingdom Metazoa; phylum Arthropoda; class Insecta; order Coleoptera; family Cerambycidae; genus Rhamnusium; species Rhamnusium bicolor. The sequence goes on from JANEYF010003871.1 coordinate 2,067,221, forward strand.
CGGCAAGAACATCATTTTGAGCATTTAAGTTAAGATCTATTTCTACATTTTCGTCTATGTTTTCTGTTTGTTATTTCAAAAATGGAAATATAATTATGATTTTCTTGCTTCTTACTCTTATATTAGGTACCAATATGAAAAAAATCCCATTATATCAGGCACAGCTGTTTAAAAAAAATCGAATGAATGGATTTTAGTCTTCATTTAACATCTTTTGTGTTCCACGGCTAATGTGATTAAAATGCATAATACCACAAAATATATAAACGTCAATATATCTGCTAATATATCCTAAATTCTTCAAAATAGGTATAAGACATACCTCGTAAAAGTTGTCGGGAATAAATAGGTCTATACAATATTGTAAAAAAATATGGGGTAATCCATTTAAATTAAGCGAAATAATCAGCTTCGAAGTTTTATTGAAATATCAACTTTATCTGAACTCTGTGTAATAAATTAATGAACTCTCTCAATTGGTAATTGAAATAGACCTTCTAATCCGAAACGAAAAGATGGTGACAAAATGCTAGTAGAAAAATAAACGTTAAAAATTTCAATTTTTTTTTTTTTTGACTAGTATCTCCAAAAATGTAAGCTCTTATGGGAAAATATTGAAGATTTTAGGAAGAATTTAAATTTTCGAAAATTATAGGGTGCTCCATTTAAAAAGATATAGCGCTATAGTGCCTCGCTTTCATGAATCACCCCGTATATTTAAAACTAATTTTAAAATGTAGACATTTTGGTCTTCTACAACTTTTATATAAAACAATTTGTTATATTACTGATAATTGGACATTGTCACATCGTTGTCTCATCCTGTACATTCTCTTTAGAGTATAAGGGTGCCTTTAATATGCATTCACGTACGTTGTACATGTATTACAATAGACAGCATATTCTACAAAGGTTTTACTCATGTTAAAGTATGCCGTTATACAGTAAACATTCTATTTAATGGAAAACAACTATCTTCAGATCAGAAATATGCCATTACCATTATAGCTGGAATGGCTCATTTTAGCTGCAGAATGTAGTTTCCTGAAACTAGGTGGGAAACAAGCGAATTCCTTTTTTATTCAAAATGCTTACCCCTTACTTCAAACGAGCTTTTGTTTTTGATAATTCAGATGGATTCTAAAATTGCAGTTTGAATCGACACGTTTACAGCAGTTTTAAACAATTGTTGATAACTAAACTCCTCTATTCACTTTAACTTTGCAGTGATTGGACTTAAGTGAGTGAAATGTCTAACTATGACCGATGCTTATGAAATAAAATAAACATGAAATTGAACCGCTATAGGAACTTTGCACTTGTGTAGATTTGCCTACCGTCTGCACCAAGAATCAGCTCGTATTTTGTTTTCTATCCTGGCTAACACTGCAAAGTGAATAGAGTATACAGTGCAGAAATTAAGTAAAGCTTAAATTCAGTAATTCCGTTGATATTAATTTTTTGGAAAAAAATCTCGAAGGGGTATAGCGATTTAACTTCAGCAAATATTTTCAGTCTATTTTTAGTTTCTTATAATCATTTATTTTTTAAATTATGACGTCATCTACTTTTTTTCTAAATGATAGCCTATATTTTTTATTATTGATTTTAGTAGCAGTTTTTATTCCGGTTCCGACCGTATAAAATTTTCAATATGTTATTATTTGAAAAAAAATCGAGAAAAACAGTTTTAAAGTTCAAATAACAAAAATTCATTAAATTGAGAAAATTTATCTAGTTGCCGGTGTATCACATTAGTTCGATTTTTCAACTATTTGCATAATTTCAAAATAAAAACGAATGTGCCGTCGATAACTTTCCGTCAAACTTAGGCAACTAGATAAATTTTCCCAATTTAATGAATTTTTGTTATTTGAACTTTAAGACGGTTTTCCTAGATTTTTTTTCAAATATAACAAATTGAAAATTTTATACGGTCAGAACCGGAATAAAAACTACTACTAAAATCAATAATAAAAAATATAGGTTGTCATTTAAGAAAAAAAGTCGATGACGTCATAACTTAAAAAATAAATGACATAAGAAACTGAAAATTGACTGAAAATATTTGCTGAAGTTAAAATCGCTATAACTCTTCGAGATTTTTTCCAAAAAAATTAATATCAATGGAATTACTGAATTTATGCGTTACTTAATTTCCACACTGTATGTATAACTAACTGTACATGATGTAAATTACTTCTAAATTTAACACGTCTAAACTAAATTGACGATTGGTATTATTCACTAGACTAAATCATTTTGATAAGTAATAAGATAAGCGATTACAATGTACTGAAATAAATTTTGTTTTTGTACGGAAATTTGTTCGTTGGGGAATTTACAAAAATTTTATGTGTAAAAATCACGAGGTCAAACAGAGTATTCTTTCTATTGTCAAGTTCCCTTATCAAATAATTGAAAAACTAAATTTATTCTGGAGAAATTGCAGTCACGAATAGTATTTGGAAAAATAACTCAGCAACACGGATAGGTTGGCTATCAGCTGGTTTATGGTTGATCAGTTGGATTTGCAGTGTCACATCTGTGTGGTATTAAAGTCAACGTTGATTTTTTTATTTTAAAACGAATTTGTACTTACTTATACAGTTTTATATTCGTATGTTAAACGCCATTAGTTACTAGCATGAGACACAAGTATGTTTTTATTATCATAAAACGACATAGATAATCCAACAAATATTAGTATTATATCTTTATTCTTGGTTTTACTTAATACTGAAAAGTCGTATTCGAACCTCACAGAAGCAAATTACCTACAGCCATTCCCTACATCCCGCAGGGTGGTTGTTGCAGACCTTAGAATCACATGCTTTACGCACACGGAGATAACCTAGAAAAATCTTCTGCATTTGACCTATCAAGTCACTCAACTTTTTGGAAGGTCGGCATGTTTTTCAATTCTGGGAGCAACGTAGGCATTATCCCTCCCAGTACACCGATTATTAGGCCGATCGTCTTGACCTACTTGTCTGGGTACAGTACTTGGAGCTCGTACCAGATATCGTTATATTTGACACGCATTTTCTTCTTTTTCAAGGTCATGTTTTTCAGGTCAGGGGTCCAAAAATCAATGACATACATCATATTGGTTGATTGGTCAAGGAGGACTATGTCAGGGTTATTGACTTGGATTCACTGGCAGTCGGGACGGAAAGTTCAAAAAAATATAAATTTCTCGTTCTCGACAATAGACTTAATAACTCCGGGGACGTAAGGCAGCACTGGAGTCTCCCAAGCATCACATATTGTAGTCTCTATATAGTAGTTACCATCAGTGAAACTTTAAAGGTATCCGCAACTAAGGATTGGTACGTAATGGAAACGATCCTTCTACCAAGTATTCATCAAAATGGGGAATATTTATTACATAGCAATTACTGTTCCGGCACCTTCCTGTTACGTGTTGACAACTAGGTTGTTACGTAAATGGATCGTAAGCAAGTCGTAAAAATGACTAACATTTGGAACAGCTCTATTAGTGGTATGAGAGCAAACTATATTGTTGTTCGAATAGCAAAATATGTATAATGTGTTGTAATCGGACGTTGATTTTGATGTAATAAGTTCAAGTTAAATTGATTAATTGAAATATATAGGTAATAATTTATGACGTTTTGCATCTTCTCTGAATGTGGAAATTAAAAAACTAATTATTTTCTGTAAAATGTTACCATAATATCTCGATAAAAAAAACACGTTCTGTAGAAATATGTTAAAAAAAAACAAATGAAAAAATTGTTTAAAAAATAATGTGTGCAGGGTGGGCAGATTTCAATATTTCTATAGGGTAACTCGGTAACTGTAAGAGATACAAAAAAGAAAGACACATTCTCGTTCTCTTTTTTTAAGACAAATTCACTGACGGAAACAAACATTTGCTATCGTCTTTTTGTTTTCGAGTTATAAACAAAAGTTCGATTTTTCGACTTTTAGACCCATGTCAATATCTCGGTTGTTTGTAATGTTATGAAAACACAACTATTACATCCTTGAGGCACTTTTTTCTGTATAATACAGCGGCGTCGAGAAAATTTAAAAAAAGTTGCAATTTCGAGTTATGGCATAAAGTTGTATTTTTTTTTAAGTGGAAATCATAGTTGGTTAAATTTTAGTTAAAAAGGACATGAGGGGTCGCTTTTGATGTGTAAGTATTTAATAACGAAAATAATCTTTTAGTAGATTACTTCTTTTTTTTTATATTTATTCCGAGTATCCATCTACGACAGTGTTTATCCGTTTGTCAGTAAATTGCATATTAATAATTTTGTTTCCGCCATAATTACACCGCATTGATTCGTAAAAGTGAAGTTGTCTTCCGAAAATTACGAGAGATATGATATGCAAGAATGCTTTATTCATAGTAATAACAATTGTGATATTGCATCCGAAATATATTTCAATCGCTATCCAGAAAGAAAACAACCCAATAAAGCTATCTCTTGTATCTCTTACAGTTACCGAGTTACCCTACACAAACATCGAAATTTGCCCACCCTGGACAATTGAATTAAAATTTTTTTTATGGAAAACATTTTTTTATTTTATGTATTATGAGGTAATGTTCTATTTATAAAACATGCTTGCAAATGATCATACAGTTAATAATAAAATGTTTTTTATAATTATATTATTATAAATATCAATATTGCGTCATCACTCAATAACAGAAAAATGGTGAATTTAGTTCGAGTAACATTACAGTTTTAGATATATCAAAAAAGTATTTGTCACTTAATAGGAGTGACAAAAACCAAAGTTATTTCCCATCAAAGTTACATTAACCGTAAAGTAGCAGATACGTCTAACGATTAATGTTATAGTTGTTGCTATTTGAGAAATGGCGACGGAAACTACAACAATTTCACTGTGTAGTTAAGTTTACCAAGAAGTAGGAAATGCGACGGATGCCGTCATTTTTTCGGTAGCTTTAAACCGGCGTCTACTACGCTGCTATAAAAAAATTACTGCAAACTTCCCGCGTACTTCACGATCCTCACTTTTAAATTGGTAGAACTGACAATAATACAAATATGATTTGAAAAAATTGAATCTGTTTCTTGGAATCTAAAGGAGCGTAGGTGTTCTTTATATCTAATTTCCAATACGGACAAGTTAATTTATAAACCCCTGGTTTTTTCAATTTGCTAGTTTTGTCTTTAGCATTATACAGAATGCCTAAAAGCTTTGACTCCGTTTTTAAACAAACTTTTTGATTATGTTGTGACAATATGTCAACAAATTTTTCTGAAGTTGTACTAAAGTATATTAAAGATTCATATTTATTACTGTCGTGGTCTTTACAGTACTAGTAAATACTATAACAAGCCAATTTGAATTGTTTTTTTATTAATTAAATTGTTTACAGTAATTTCCTGAAAACCATTGTTTAAGGCTATTATTTTTATAGTGTTTAATTAATTATTTAAATAGTATTCCAAAAGGGGCAGTGATAAAGCTCTGTGTATCATAGAGTTATATACTGCTAGTTTATGAGATTTGGGACTAAGTGAGTAATTTCAAATTTTAGTATCTGTAAATGTAGGTTCTCTGTAAATATTGAAACTAATTTTATCATTACTATGTGACAAAATTAAATCCAGAAAACTGCAGTAACGTGAAGTTACTATAAATTAGTGATAAAAAAACAAGGTAAAATGTGGTTTAAGTTATTATAGTTAGAAAACACAACTTTTTCGAAAAAAATGCAATTATTTTTTTAACGCATTTAAGTGATGTATTCTATATTTATTACATCATAAAATCATTCTTATTTGTCATGAATCCCCATAAAAATATATGCGAATGTTTTATAATTTTAAGCAACTCTAATAATTTATTCATTTCGCATAATGAATTTTCATCTACAAAGTATTAAGTATTGTTGAATTATTATAAATATTTACGAACCCAAAGTTGCAGTTCCTGTATTGGTAAATAAATGCGGATATTTTTAAACTAATTTCTTAAACAGAAATTGTTATTATGATCTCAACGAAACAAATATTGACAATTAAAAACTGAAACAATATCAAAACTTCTATAGTATTTGTGACACTGAAACAGAATTTCATTCGGCTGTGCTTTTAATGAGTAAACTCCTTCATTAGAGTTCGTTACACAGGATGCAGAGGAATTCCACCCTCGGGTATTTAAATACCTACAAGTTGAATTTTATTGTTGCAATGAAAACTTGTTTGTGCGTAAATTCAGAGGAATTATATGAGGTTCTCTGTCTTTGCCCTAGATTTTCTACAAAACTTGGTAAGGAAACGTCAGTGCAAATAGGAAGTTCAATAATAATATTTCTTTGTTTCATTATACAGTGCTTTTATTTCAAAGCCATCGAGGGGAAACTTGAAATACGCTGTTGATAAAACATTATGTTCCTCCCCTTTCCCCCATCTACTCCAAGTTGAAAATGCAGAAAGAAATTATTTTTCAAAATATTTCAGTTGAAAAGCATATTAGTTCTGTGGAATATTGAGAATTTCTAAGACGAAAAATCATATCGTAATTCCTATGAATGGAACTCAAATTATTGATGTGTACGAAGAGATATGAAACCAGAGCTGGACATTGCTTTCAAATAAATGCTTTCAAAAATATTAGACGAAATATAAATGCTTATTGTCTTTTACCTGAAGCATTTTATTCCTTAAGTAATTTGTATTTAAAAAATCAAGCACTTTGCTTTCTGTTTTGTATTTGTTAATTCATTGTAAACACTTTGAAGCAATTTAAAATTCTAATACTTTTAAAATGCTTTGGGCCATTATAATTATTTAAAACGTTTTTTTTTATAATTCAAACATTATCTTTTAAACGCACGCTTAAAACAGGTTAAGACACGCAATACGCGAATGTATTATTAATTCTTAACTACTCAAACTATCCATAAAGAAACATTGTGCATTCAATTTTGTGATTTTGTGAATAAATGACCTAAAGAATTATAAGCGGCCCAAAGTACTATGCTCAGTTTGGGTCCTGATAGGTAGGCATTCACGAAGTACGAAACAAAAGGTTTTATCTTATTTCTTTTTAGGTTCCGATTCCCCATCGGAGCTCTATAATGCTACAAAAATATTGCAAGCTGCTTTGCTGGCATTTGGATGTCTTTGTCAATGTATTGGGCATATCCCAGATATTATATGACTGTCATCACTAAAGACTGTTGAATCTGCGAAACTTAGGTGTGTAGCGACTGCGGTAGCCTTGCCCGCGCATATTCACACACATGCAGTTATTCTAAGGGTTTAGGTAAACACATTAGCTTTGTTCACGGTAACGGCTGATCTAGTCCCGAATATATTCGAAATCAATCCTGAATTATTTAAGAACGTTAATTTCCGTACCGTGAACGATTAAAAACAAATGAGTCGAACAACAAAACGTATTCGGGATTAGATACCGCGAACAATGCTATTATATCAATTCGCTTTCTCCCTGCATACAGTTTTTTTATTGAAGAATAAGATGACTTTACCTTTTTCATTGCGTATAAATAAATTTACATACACTATTGGAAAAAAGTTTAATTCGAAAGTCTGCTTTTGGGTGAGTGCATAAAGGATAAAAATAACAAAGTCATGTATGCAACAGAAAGAGACTTATGTATCGATGTTGTCTCATTGTATGTTGTGTTTGTGAAGTAACGAGGGCACGCCGCATCGTATCCCTTCTTTCCAAACTCAGTTTATTTTACAGATATTAGGGTGTTTACGAAAATTCTAGCGATTTGCAAATATTCTCTATATAAAACTATAAGAATAACAAAGACAGAGATAGTGAATTGGCCACTCGGGGTAAATTTTCCGAAACCATTATAACCACGAGGGTGCGAACACGGTCATTGGTAACGGAGGAGGATCTTCAGTCGCGAATTGGTGAGCGTGGTGACCGTGTTTGCTCCGTCATGGTTTTATTTGAGATAGGATAACAATTACTGTAGGCCACTCCCAGTTAATGTCTGATAGCCTATAAATTATTCATCATTAGGACATCCGCTGTGATGGCCCGCCCTTCATCAGATTATAGCAGGTAGCTGGCGACGTGGTGGTGGTGTTTTATCAGTACATTTCAAAAAGATACTGGATACGGTTGTTATTTCTGTAAATAACTACGTATCCCTGTTTATTTCGAGAATTTCTAGTTATTTGATGCATATCGTTTTTAAAATGTATCAAAAAACTCAGTGACGTTTCTTTGAGTAATGTTTGGCCATTTGGTGTGAAAGTAAACTGGCATTCTACTATTAAATAAAAATAAATTAACAAATATTCTAAGGAACATAAAATAAAAAATTCTAAAATGAGAGATTTAAAAGAAAATGTGTAAAAAAATGAAACAAAAACAATTTTTTTAAAAATATTACTTTATAAGAGGATTAAAAATATTGCTCCTGACAATACCCTAATAGGTGATAAAATTCATTCCTGACATTTACAAGCATATCAGGTATCACACTCTGTAGGGTGACAACAATTTTTACACGTAACTCATCCTACTCACGCGCTAGCTCGTATTCATGTCTATAAATTTCATATCCCTACAAAATAAAATCGTTAGGCGCTAGTCGGGGAATCTTGGTGGCAATTTTATTGTGCCTCGTCCACTTATAAGACAATCGGGAAAGTGTTGTTTAAAAACTTTTGCACCCTTCTTGCATTATGAGCAGGACAGCAATCTTGCTGGTACCAAATCTCCGCGAAGTTGACGTCAAGACTTAAACAACTGGAATAACCTGATTCTGCAAAATGTTTAAATATTTGTCGGCATTTAATTGCCGCCAATGAAAATAGGACCAATGACATGATCACCTAAAATGCCGGCACAAACATTTACTTTTTGTGGATATTGAGTACGTAATGGCACACTGAAATGTTTATTTTCCCTGAATCAATATTGAACTACAGAGGGATTATGCCTGTTATGCATGGAAAAAGATGTTTCATCAGTAAATAAAATGTTCTTGAAATTTTCGTTTTTATTAGCATCTTCCATCATGGTTTCACAAAAATCCATTCGTTTCGTACGGTCTTCAGGAAAAATTTCTTGGGTAGTCATAATCATAGTCAATTCATAACAGTGGTACTTATTTCTATTCAGAATATTCCGCACTGTCGTAATGCCACCTGATCATTTACACTTTTTCTTCGGTTGCATAAACTTACATTTTCAAGTTAAGGAGAAATGTCAGTTTTACTTAGCACACTAACGACTAAGACGATAACAAAGGAACTGAGACAAGTGCAATGTGAGAGCAGTTCATCACGTGACCACAAAATGGTTTATTACAGTGTTGCCAGATTGTGAATATGTGATTATCAGAAAGTAACAACAAAATTACCAGATTATAGGAAAAATTATAGGATACTTCAAACAATACGCCAATAGCCAAAAATTGTATTATAAAAAATAGTAAATAAGTAAAACACTTACAAGTAAGTATATTGATTAAAAAAATTTTCAAATAATAACAATTAGCTGTCAAGTTTGACTTCAGAAATTATATTTTCATCTTTATTTTCGTTTATATTTTTGTATATTATGGAAATGTATACATATGAAATCATTTTTTCATTTGGTGAACTTGAGACAATTTTGTGATTCTTTCACGCATTTTGAACTTAATTAAAAATATTATTAACTGTGTTTGTAATTAATTTATTTCTGGTTTTAGGTTTGATCCTTTTGTTTTTGATTAAATTAAGTTAAACTTTGAAATAATTACGAATATTTTATTTGCTGTTATTTTATGAAACTGAATAGTTGTATTTCCTTTTCGTTTTTCGATATTACTGCAAATGTTAACAGCGATTTAGAGATTTAAATTGGATACCTCGAAAAAAATGCAGTCTAATAGCCACGGTAACCCAGCGCGCCGCTGGAATTCGCATATTTAACCGTCTTTAGTCATCACACGAACATAATACCAAATCGTACGACATCCATTTTTGCCAGACAAGTAATATTCTGTAATAGCATAAGCTCATTTACCATATCACTTTCAACCAAAACGTATACATAGTAGCAGGTAAGAATCACGTGCCAGGAATGTATTCGCGTTTTGTCGAAAACAGTATTATGTATGACCATGTCCTAATTAGCAAGCTTTTTCACCTCAACATCACGACTTACCTGGATAAAATAGCGGCCGTTAGAAGCCACATACCTGGCTCTTTTTCAAAGAAGTCTAGTACTTCTCCAGTCAACCAATGTTTACACCACTTCTTTTTAATGTACTTTCAACATGCTCCGCAGCGGACCTTATCGCGACCAGTAGCTGCTTCAGGGAGACTCCGTACCAGTGACTGGTTTATCCTAACTGATATATTTGCCTCTCATTCACCCCTAGGGCGAATTTCAGAGGCATCGTCGCTGTCATGCCAACCAAATTCGATTTTCTCTGACATGACGGCATAGATCGTGTCCAGGAACTTAGCCGAGTTAATTAACTACAACAAATGTATTCTAGACATATTATTTCAATATCTTTGGTACAATCCGTTACCGCCCTCAACGCGGGGAGATGCCCTGGACGCAGAGAAATCTGACACGAACAGTGATACAAATAGCGAACTTTGAACAGACCCAGATTACAAGATTGTGCCCATGGAACTTTTTTAATCCACTTTTCATGCCCTACAATTTTAGCCATGTCTTAATGCTGTTTATGGGAGGCTCAACTTACACAAGAAACTAAGCATAGTTCTTTGTTAAACAATTTCTATTTTAGCGATGAATCCACTTTCTTTCTGAACCGGTTTGCAACCAAACATAATTGCAGACAATGGGAATCCACAGAAGGATATACTCAATTTTCATCAACTGGTGTTCCAGGAAATGCCAATAGTGAACCTATTTTCATTGAAGGAAACCTGAATAGAGTCATATGAAGAAAAAACACATGTGATATAGAAAGGTATTTTGAGTGTCGACATCTTTGTTTCCACGTTAAATAATAACCTGCATGCAGAACTTGTTTTAGCAACCCTGGTATGTTTTTAAATGTGAATAGACAGAACTACTATGAAATAAGATTTAGTTTCAGAAAAGCGCCCTGAGACAAATCATATAAACACGGGCTATTTTGTAGACTCACCGACCACAGATGTGCATTTCTTCGGAGATTCTGGAAAGAAACTTGTAATGTTCGGTTAAGTTTTAGATATAAATAAAAAGATAGAAATAATTGGACAGCTCCAGTTATATATTCTTCGATTTTCATTTAATATATGTTGATTTGGTATTTTAGACGTTTTAATTTTTTTCATTGGTTTATGATTTTTTTTTAAATTAATTTTAATCATATACTCCGCCACCTTTTTTCTATTTTTATGTATCAAATATATTACTGCCAATAAATTTAATGCTTATTTAGGAATAATTTAAATTTTTTATAAAGAAAATATATTGCAACAATTTAAATCAGTCAATAAACCCAGAATAGTGTAATAAAAAATGTATATAGTAATTTCCTTGAGAAATGGAAATGGAAAATGTAAACCCGTGTAATTTTATTGCACTCGTTCCAGGCATAAATTACTTTCTGCAAAGAGAACTGAAATCATGATTTTGAAGAATCATTTCGTAGATTTTTTTATATATTCATATAGACGTTGTTCAATGTCCACGTTATATGTCCATAAATTAAAATAAACAATTGATAACCATTGGAAAATATGTGATAAAAATAATCCTATAATTATGTATCGTACTTACAATTACGATTATACAGGGTGTCCCAAAAGTCGCGCATCACTTTGTAGGCACACTATAAGACAATATTAGGAATAATGAAAAAACGTTTAAAAAAAATTATGTCCTTTATTTTTTGAGATAAGGGGGTAACATTTGCCGTCAAATTTAAGGGTCGCCAGGGTTATTTCATACCAATGGATTGTTCTGTATGTCTTGTTTGAAAAATTTTAAATGAAAAAGAATTATTGCTTTAAAAGTTTAAAATTATGAATAAAATTTTCATTTCAACAATTAGGATGGCTGCTACCATGAGTCCTGAAATACTCCAGCGTGTGCACGAAAACTTCGTGAGATGAGCCAGTACATGTATAGGTGTAAATGGATAGAATTTTGAATATTTATTATAATAAAGTATTGCTTATTACTGTTAAAAGGCGTGTCGAGTATTTATTAAAGTGTTGCCTTTTTCTTGTAAATTGCATATAGTTATGACAAAGAATTTTTTAAATTTTTTTCCAGCACTCTATTACATACCTTATCTATCGTATCTTTAAGGTAGTGCGCGACTTTTGGGACACCCTGTATAATGATGTAAAAGTACATAATAATCGATCAGAATTGAGAACTTCAGGGGATGAGGGGGTATCCAAGGAATTGGATGGACTCACCCTTAAGAGGAAACGACTGGGGGGTGCTGCAAGAAGACGCCTTGGTCGTTTACTTAAAAGCGGAGTACCATACGAAACCGCCTTAAGCAAAGTGTTGGAGCAACGGCCAACCGAACAGCAGCCAGGGCGAGGGCAGAAAACCTCCTCTGAGCAAGCTGTAACCGGTAAGCGTCTGCGTTCCAACGACAGCACACCATGGTTATCAGACGAATGATAACATACGGATCCATTGTTTGGTGGCCGAAAGGATTACAACGGACGGCCAAAGCCAAACTCTCTGGACTGCAGAGACTAGCGTGCATGATCGTAACGGGAGCAACTAGCACCACACTGTCAGCTGTAATGGAAATCCTCCCTCTTCATATATATTTGGAGAGAGAGGCCAGGTGGGCAACCTACAGACTGCAACAAGCGGCCATTAATTTGCCGCAGACTAGTATCATGGAACAGAACAGGTTGCTGGATTACATAGAGAATCACAGCATCCTGGGAATGCCCTCGGATATTATGCCTACCATGACCAACTACGAGCTGACCTTTAACATCCTTTCTCCGGAAAGAGATAAGTGGGATCGGAATAAAGCCGACCTACTGAGGGCAGACAGTTGCTGGTTTACACGGCTCCAAGACTCTTGAGGGGACAGGAGCTGGAGTACATAGCTACAGACCAAGGGTGAGGATATCTTCAAGTCTAGGTACTCATGCAACTGTTTTTCAAGTTCATGCCATTGAACTGTGTGTTCGAAGGCTGGAATATATGCACCTTACACGCAGATCGATAAAAATTTTCTCAGATAGCCAAGCAGCTACAAAAGCTCTTGGCTCCTACCGGTATAACTTCAAAACGATATGGAATTGTCAGAAGGCTCTAAATCATTTGAGCAAAAACAATAAAGTGACTCTGGTCAGAATACCCGGCCACTCTGGTATGGAAAGTAACGAAATAGCCAACTCCTTGGCTAGAGAAGGAGCGGGATCACGAATCATTGGACCAGAGTCGATACTTGGCATATCTTTAAGTACCGCTAAGATGGCTATCTCAACCCGGGCTGAAAGGAAAACTCTCCAGTATTGGCATGAGTTACCAGGATTAGTTCATTCGAAGGCGTTTATAAAATACCCTTTGAAATCAAGAGCTAAGAAACTTTTAGAGTTAAACAGGGTAAACCTGAAAACTCTAATAGGCCTATATACCGGGCACTGCCGACTAAACTACCATCTGCATAAAATCGGCCTAGCGGAAAACGCCGACTGCTGTCTATCCCTGGAAGATGATGAGAAGGCAGACCACATCCTATGTACCTGTCCCTCTGTGGAGAGGATCCGATTCTCAATATTTGGCAAAGGACAACTATTGCCAGAGGATCTGGACACATTCTTACCCAATAAACTTATCAGTTTCGTTAAGCGACTGACCTTATTGGGTGAAATATGACTAGTTGTGAGCCACAATAGGCCTGCTGAAGGCCGCAGTGGAGGGTCCACAGGGACCCACTCACAATAAACCTACCTAACCTATAGAATTTTACTACGATTACTGGTTTAAATAACTGGACTCACATGGGTACCACTTCTCTAATTTATAGAATTTTACGTAAAATTTTCTCTGAAATTAAGGCACCTAATTATGGGATATATTCCTTATGGAAATAAAGTTGCAATGAAAATATTGTTTCCATCTACTTTGAAAACATGTTCTACATTAAATATACATTTCACTTAAACTTTATCTTAAACCATAAAGTAAAGCACTTACATTCGTTAGAAAATGGACTTCCAAATATATTTTCCAGTATTACCAATATTTTTAGAGTGCCAAATTCCATTCGTAGAAGCATGCACTTATTAACTTTTAGTCTATTCAATATTCCCGCGTTGTGCTATATGTAATGCAATAAGACAAATAATGTCTTTTGCATATAAAAATGTTAAGCGTTTCCATAACGTTATTAAATTTGGTTATCAGTAATAAAAGATTTCCAATTTTACGACTATGTAAATTTGTGATATTAAACGCTTTCTTTTAATTTAATACAGAAAATATATTAAATTAGTGGGCATAAAGATGGTTTGGTACTTTATAAATTGGCGTTAATAGTGTCTTTTATACCATAAAATTTTGTCGTGTTTTCGTAATATAATAATTATTTATGATACAAGGATTAAAAATTTTCGTATAGGATTACGGAAGATGGCTGGCAAATTCGATGCCGAATTCGGCAACCTTATGAGTGCGAAAAACATTTTCATTCGTGTGTCATACACTATTTTTTATTCCATTGTAAGAAAAAATAATAAATTTTTATTCATTATATTTATTTTAACTAAAAAATCTGATCGTCATCATCACTTTGACACAATTTAACAAGAATATCATGATAGTTTGTTTCATTTGTATCCATTATTTTGTTTGTTCATAATTATTGATTTCTGCACCCGTAGAGAAAGTTAATTGTTTCTGGTCAGTTTTTTTAGTGGAAAATACATCTTTACTGGTCTGGCATGGCAAGTGACATAAGTAATCGAAAAGTATTTTCCGATGCATACGTGGGTATTTGCTATTAACCAATCATGGTGAAGTTTTATGTACCACGTGGGCCAGCACATGTTCGCTGCCAGAACTCAGTCAGCGTTTACCGAATTTAGAATCGACAAAGTGTTGATAAATTTGAATTGAATGAATCTGAATGCGTTCTTAATAAATAATGTTTTTGAACAACTAGTAAATAGTTTTCTTAGTTACAGCTCTTGGAATTTTATTACTTCCTAAATTACTGTGTGTTTATTATTAAATGTAGGTATTTTTCAAGTGTATTACAAAGTATCAACAGTGTGCTGCAACACACTTTTGGGTGGATGGTTGCACCTTTTTCTTTGATAATCAAATAACTAATTAAAGTTGTTTACTGTTTTACTGGTAAATATCATTTTATTAGCAAAACTTAGTCTTTGCATAAGGTAGATGCATAATTTGGTTGTTGAATCCATTAACTGTAATTATTTCTTATTATTACTATATTTTTAGCAAAAATGTCTTCTAATTGTACAGTACAATGTCTACAGTGTTATTTTTAACACAACATAACATCAACTAAATTATTTGAAAAAATATTATACGCGTAATTTAAGTGTCAATTTACAAATTGTGTTATTTAAAATTATCACTAATATAAATGGAAAAAGAGGTAGTGTCTCTTGGGTTGGCCCTAAATCAACATTACACGTTAATTTTTTTCTCATTGTATCATAAATTTCTTATAATTCTCATAAATTCGATTACATGTTAATGTGTAATATTTATTGTGTCAAATTACCTTTCCCAATATAGTAATATTACAAAAACAAACATATGTTAAAATGATTTAATATTTTTTGTTGTGTATCGTAGTGATTTACACGCCAAACGTTTTGCGAAATAACTAATTATATGCGGTCATAACTAAGAAAAAGCCAACTGCAGAGCAGGGGAATACGTGCTTAACTGAGTACAAATTATATGTGGCAAATCCCGACTTCCCTCGTAGATCCTGGTTGCACTACCTGTAATATATACAACCAATATTACAGATACATATAAAGGCTCTTTAAAAAATATGATTTTTTTATATGACTACCGGCTCTGAAAAATGGCAAATATGTTCGCTGCCCGGAATATATTAATAAGTTTACATACACACTGTTCTCAGTGTTATACAATTTGCTCATTTTCGTAGCGTTCTGTTTGCTTTCCAATAAACGTGAAAAAAAACCAAGTGGAAAACGATTTAATTAATTAAAAAAACTTCGTAACAGGGAGTAACTTTTTTTACCTTATTGCAAATTCATACTTATAATTTTTTTAAGACAAAATTGAGCGTAGAACGCTTTAAAATTAAAATATTCACGTACTTAAATCTTAAATGTAGAATTGGAAAAATGTTCGTTACTTCATTACTTGTAGTCCAAGAAAGACAGACAACTTCCCAATGTTAGGTTGAAAATAATTAGGTAGTGAATGAACATAATTTGGAAGTTGTTCCGAATTAAAAAAGTGGAATTAATGATCCAAAGTTTCATATTCGACCCTCAGGACAAGTATGAAGGAAAATTAAAAAAGTATTTTAAAAAAGATGCGCTACGACACCACCCAAAACGTTGAGAGAACCGTAACAGATTTGTCAAAATTCTATAGAACCAAAGTTGTAAAGGACAACGTTCTCCAAAGTCCACGACGGTATATATTTATCTTTTATAATTTAGCCGTGAGCTGCGCTCTAGTGTGTATAATAAAACACGTGGCGCGCCGGAGCGGCTGTATTGACACTCTTAGTTGTTTAATTCATTATGTACATTTTGTAACTGTTGAAACGGGTCCAAAAAATCCATGGACCTGAAATTCCGATGAAATTGAGAAATTTTTTATTCACGAAACCGTCAAAATTTGAATTTTTGGTCGAATAATCTTTTCATTGCGGAAAATTTCTCCACAATGCGTAAAATGTCAAAATTTTTTGGACTCGTTTCAATAGTTACATACATAATGAATTCAACATCTAAGAGTGTCAATACAGCCGCTCCACTATGGGCCGATGGTGGAGGCGCCGTCTCAAAAATACCAAAAACCAAAAACCGAATAAGGAACACAAACTTCAATTTTCTTATAACTAATACATCAAACTGTTATCATTCGGTTCAGTAATTTATTTAAATGTTGACTGGGTTCAGTTAATAGACTGGATATGGAGAGATTTAGATAAGTGTTGATGCTTATTTTAAATAAACAATTTCATTCTTAAAAATTAATAAAATGCAATGTGTTATACACCGTTTCAAAGAGCAGTTCTTATAGTATTAAAAATAAAAAAAATATTTGTATATTGCTTATCCCTTACTACAAAAAAAAAATGATAAAAGTCTCATGTTACTGGAATGACTTTCTCAACTTCAAGAAAAATTTTAACTGTTAGCAGGGTTCGCACGGGTAAGTTTTTTTTCACCATCTGGCAAATAAAACGATCCTGTATAAGATCCAAAAAATAAAGTCTTGCGGATTTTTTGCGCTTCTCTTGCAAATCAACAAAATATACAAAGACAACACAACACTTAAAAATCTGCAATACTCGTTCCGTAAGAATTATGAAATTGCAAAATACGGCGTTATAAAGAATACATATACATTATGGAATTGCAACAAATCAGAGCATAGCATTTTACTGAATGCCTGGATTTTAGAAATCGTATATCGGGACGGTCCCATCTGATTTTTTTAGCAGCACCATCATATTCCACGTTTGACAAAATATGTTTACGAGTGACTTGCGGTTAGATAAAATCAAATAAATATTTGTAGTTGTTAAACTTATTAAACAAAGTGGTATATCGATAAAAATGGTTTACGATATAATTTAAAAAAATATTTTTTGGCCATGAAAAATAAACCAAAGAGAAAATATTTTTTTCTTCACCTATACACGGGATGTATATTCTGCGGTTACCATTGTCCTTAGGGAAGTATATAAACTTGGGTTTGTTAAAATTTTAGGTTATTATTAATGTATACAAGCAGCATTAATTAATAGTAAACAATAATTTGCCGCTGTCAGCTGTACCTACGACAGTAAACAATGAACAATTTCAAAATTACTAAACGTAACATATGTGACGCTTTTATAGAGCACGGAAAACATATATCAACAGCAGAACGGTATGTTAAGGAGCATTTCGATCTTTCTGAAAAGCAGTTGCAATGTGTTATCATCAAAATTCAGAAACACTTATTGCCCGAATTTAAGATACGCTGGAATAAAGCCGGAAGAAAAAGGGATGTGTTCTTACGCAGCAACGAGAAATGGTTAGATGGCGAATTTTTTGTACCATTCCAAGAAGACGAAGAATCATCGACGTCCTTATCTGAAAGCCCACGAGGGAGACCATGTAAGTCATTTAACGAATCCGCCGAGAAGACACAGAAACGAAAAGTAATAAAACTATTTCGAGACTCTGGACTTGATCAAATTTATCATTCATATACTCAGGGATTACGTTCTATTGGTGAGACATGGGAATCAGAAATTATACAGGAACTACGTTCTGCATCACAAGAAAGGAAGGCTCTTATCCACACATTATTAAGACGTAATACTTCTGTTGAGCCTTTCACAAATCAAGAGGCCTTGGCTCTTTTCATTGATTTAGATTTAACGAAAAACCAATATACATATCTTAGAACCTGTTTACAAGACAAAGACTGTACTGTACTCCCATTATATACCAAACTTACAGAAGCAAAGCGAGAATATTATACAGAGCACATGAAAGTAACTGAAATTGGTGCTAAAGTAAGTTTGCAGTCTCTTCTAGATCACACATATAAGAGAATAATCAAAATTGATTCTGTGAATATGGCCAACTTTTCACAATTAATATTATACAGTAACTAGGACTGTGATGGATCTTCGGGTAAAAGTGAGTACAAGCAAATACTGTCTGGAGAAAGTGACGTAATATCCGATACTAACTTGTTTGTAACATCCTTGGTTCCACTACAAATTGTAGATGAAGTCACAACAAAACGTCGTTTGGAAAATCCAACCCCGTCCTCTGTTCGATACTGTAGACCCATTTTAATAGAATTCTCAAAAGAGACTCCAGAGAAAATAAGATCTGTTGTCAATGAAGTGGAAACTCAAATAAGCACTCTTTTGCCTTCTTTTGTAGTGAAAAATGAACATCAGATGTCTATTAAACATGAGTTGTTCTTTACAATGATAGATGGTAAGGTTACACAAGTAGTAACAAATACTCCATCAAGTACCACATGCCATATATGTTTTGCAAAACCAACAGAAATGAACCATTTGGAACGTGTTAAACAGAGACCTGAGAATGAAGAGCCTTATAGATTTGGACTCTCATCTTTACATGCATGGATTCGATTTAAGGAGTTAGTACTTCATGTTTCGTATAATTTATCATTTAAAAAATGGTCAGTAACCTCAGAGGATATGACAAAGCAAAAGCAATCTAAAAAAGCTTATGTACAAGAGCAGTTTCGGAAAGAATTAGGATTACTAATTGATAAACCTCGACAAATCAGCGGAACTAGTAATGACGGAAATACAGCTCGAAGGTTCTTTGCCAATTCTTCTTGCACTGCACAAATTACTGGAGTTGATGAAGAATTAATTATGAGATTTCGCATACTACTTCAGATAATGTCAAGTGGTATGGCAATCAATGCCAAAAGGTTTGGTGAGTATGCTTTTAGAATAGCCGAAATATATGTGAGCAAATATCCATGGTACTATATGTCCTCCTCTGTATATAAAGTACTCATTCATGGAGAAAACATAATTCGATATAATGCACTTTTACCACTTGGCCAGTTGTCCGAAGATGCACAGGAATTCAGAAATAAGGATTATAAACGTTTCAGGTTATATCATTCTCGCAAATGTTCCCGAAAAGCTACTAACGAAGATGTCTTTCATATTTTATTGTATACATCAGACCGTTATATAACGAGCTTAAGACAATCTGTGTCATGCAAGATTGTAGAACTTGAAGAAGAAGCCTTGCAACTATTAAATAAATATTTATTTACATATAATTATGTGCATAAATTACACGCTGTATGTTATCATTACACAATTATAAAATGAAATGTATAAAAACAAAATAAAAATTATTTACCGTCACTACTGAACGTCAGACCTTTCTTTTATATCTGTATACCGAATTTCATGTGTCTATAGTAACATAAAAAAAGTTACAGATTTTTGAGACGGCGCCTCCACTATCGGCCCATAGTGCGCTCCCGCGCGTCACGGGTTTTGATTGCACAACTTTGAGCGGTGTTCACGGCCAAACTATAAAAAATAAATATATTGTCGTGATCTTTTTTTTTTTGAGAATTTTGTTCTATGAAATTTTGACGAATCTGTTACTGATTTTGCATGAAGGGTTGCAACGCATCTTTTTTAAAATGTTTTTTAATGTTTTTGCTTACTTGTCCTCTCACCTCATTTTCTTGGACTATTATGCCTCGAGCTCAATTGACAAGCCAGCCGTGGACATATGACCAGATGCATTTAAGTGTCAACCATAGAAATAATGTGAGAGCACATTTAATATATCGGTTTTCGGCGTGTAAACCCACCAATTATCTCATGGCAGCCTAATAGTCTAACTAACGACTTCCTACATCTTGCCCATCCCAAGTAAGAAACGGAGCCAACGATTTAAAAGTACAAATGCGGTGATCTAGCTCAATATTCGTTTTGCTCTAATCTACTTAACGCAAGTGTCCTTGTCGAAATAGACCATCAGAACAAAGTCTGATTTTTAACAAACTTTTGACGGGGGTAATTGGAACATCAGTATAATTACAAATTTTAAATATTGTTTTGTAAACATATCGATTTATTGAAGAATAATTACTGTTACATCTGGCTCATTGATAGATAACTGCTATTTTTACATCCTGTTACTGATAGTAATAATGTTTAGGTTAAAAGCCGTCAGCATTGCTGACCTCTGGCCTGTAATAGATCAATGGACTAAAGTGTCGGTGTTAACGCCCTTGCATAATCCTCGGGCAGTGTGTGTAACAATATATTCGAAATTAACTGATAAACGGATTTAACTATTGTTTTTCACATCTTCCTTCATAGAAGGTACGCTTATATTCTTATAGCAACGAAGCAAGCACAATCAATTTGAAGTAATAAATTATTTAGAATTCTAAAGTGAAATACGACCCTTAATATTGCTCCTGTTTGAAACTGCACATCTCAGGAAGAAACAATTCATTATGAAATGAGGCGCGATTAATTTTGTTATGAGATTTCAAGCTTTCCTTCAAAATAAAGCATCCGTTTTATGTTTTGTTTTGCGAAGGTATGCAGATTGAAGTAAGTAATTCAGCTAATCTACTTTAATTTAATTATTTAATATAATAAGTAAGGTATTTTAATTATAAAATACTAACCCCCGATATTATCAACATTTTAGCTTAAAGAAAATTTTAGTGACAAAAAAATATATTATCAACAATTCGAGCAAAATATAAATCGAGATATATGAATGCCATTAAACCTATTTTTTCATTTAAATTATAGGATTGCTGATATCTATATTTTGTTTTTTTTTTCTGTTCACTAAAACTCCCTTTAAGTTAAAGGTTTAAAATGTTGATAATGTTGATAACACCTATGGGATAATTTTTCTAGACATCGGAGTTTTAGGCGATTGATAAAAAAACAGGACCGCTTAAGGGCCTTGATCTTAAAGCTTCATTTTTGTGATTACTGGTATACCCAAGGTTAGACTGCAGCAAACTGCTTATAGGTAGGTAATCATCCATTTTGAAGAAGGTTGAAAACTTTGGTGTAACACTAACCCTAAAACAGGTTTCCACAAACATCTAACAGCTGCAAATTATTCAAGATCGTGAATCGCCAACCAAGTTAGAATCATAAGGAAGCAATTAAAGTGAAAATTAATCATAATAATTATAAACGTATACTGTTAATATTGCTTCTGTTGTTAATTTTCAGCGTCTATGAATGAAATGGGTTAATTTTTTAAAACTATATCTCAACATCTACAGATGTATCTAGCGCATATTTAATATTCCTCTACGTGGGAAGATCCATTTTTGTAAAAATATTCATTATCTGGCATAAGTAAGGAATCCCGGAAAGCAACCTTAATTTTCTTCATGTCGTCTATTCTTTGGTAATAAAACGTATTGGCACAAATCAAATAAAACATTCTGCGCATAATTTAAGGAAGATTTGGATGTTTCTAGTTTTTGTATCGCTACAGGAATCTTCAAAATATGCGTGTATTTATCCTAAGTGTTCTTGGATTGCTAGATAGTTCCACACCTGCTGGACGTTTAAAATAGCAACTACATTGCTGGTGTCTAATTGCTGTATTACAATTTGTTACCGCTAAAGTTACTACAATAATAAGACACTATTCAAGTTTCCTATCGAGGGCTCCAGTGGTAGTCGTGTGGAAGACTAATCCAAATATAATTCCCGTTTAGATCATACCAAATTTTTGTTTTCATGTTGTCATTAGTCGATGATAAATATTCTTTCTGTCGACTTTGTTGGTAGCACTGTTCTATGCACTTCTAATGAATCTCCAAAGAAACTGCCGCAAGATTATCTAATTATATTTACACAGAACCATCACCTCCAACAAATCTAAATTAAAATCACTTTATAGTCGACCACTCACACTCGTTTTAAGTTTTCGCAAAGCAATTTTATTGAAGAATATGTGATTATTGGTTACACACAAGTGATTTATGACAGGTGTACAATATTTTAATTTCCCATCAAATTGTATCTCCAGGGTGTATTTAATTCAGGACTGTGTAATTCTTCTGTAGTTACTGACTGCGTCATTTTAGCGTCTACCAATGCTAAATTAGCAAATCACTAAAAATTGTCTATTTCAATTGTCAGGGTTTCCTAAATAATAAAAATGAAATTGATAATTTGGCAAAAATTTGGAAACCAATAGTATTATACATGTCAGAAACTCATGTGAACGATGGTGTAAATATGAGAGAATTTTATGTAGAAAATTATAAAATAGAAAACTGTGTTACAGACAACAGAAGAACAGGAGTAGTGCTGATATATATTAGTAAGGAATACACACATAAGACAGTAATGAATGAAATAATTGGAACTTTATCTGAATACTAGATATAGAAATTAAAATAGGAACAGAAAATTTCCATATGAAAGACAATTTATTTATAGAATACTTTGAAAAACTTATTGAAAATATTAAATTTAATGGAAATTTAATTTTTACCGGAGATTTCAACATTGATCTTCAAAAAGAAACATACTATAGCAAGAGAATAAAAAGTATATTATACTAAAATGACCTTTATCAAATTATTAGGTCACCAATAAGAATAACCCAATATAGTTCAACAGTAATTGACAATGATACCAATGAAGTACAAACAAAATATAAAAACGAACATGTGGTAGTAAAAGAATACGGATATTAAACAATTATGATCTCAACTTATTTCAGAGTTTATTAATAGATAAACCATGGAACAATAATATTTCTAACGTACACATATTAGCCTCTTCACTGGTAAAGAATATAATCGAATTCCTTGATGATATATGCCCAGTACAGGGAATTAAAATCCAATCTAAACATGGTGATGGTAAATGGATTAATGAAGAAATTGTGGAAAACCTGAAGAAAAGAGATTTAAAGTATAAAAGAGTGGTGTTCACAGATGAAAACAAAGATTGGGAAGCATGCCGACCAAAAATAAATTTTGTTAGCAAAATGATAAAAACATGTAAAGAAAAATACTATAACAATGTAACTACCTCCAACTTTTATAATGGCCGAGAACTATGCAAACGATCAAAGAAATTATTACCAGATAAAAATCCTGCTACTAGTGAATGTATCGCATTTTCAAATATATAGAAAACAAACGAAGATATAATTGCTGACAAGTTTATTGCTTTCTTTCTCACAAGTATTGAAGAAATTACCTGCAATATTAACTTTAATACTTATGAACAGACTCTTGAAAATATTGAACCAAAAGGAAGCTTTCACTCATTTCAAACAACAACCATGACAAAATTAAGAAAAATAATTGTAAATTTAAAAGATACCGTAGACTGTGAGGATATGTTAACAACCAAAATAGTTCAAGATGCTTTCAATGCAATAGGAAATCAGTTTCTTGATGTAATAAACTTGTCATTACAATATGGTGAATTTACAGAAAGGTGGAAGACATATTGCGTTGTACCAGTGCCAAAAGTTACAAATATAATATTATATGAAGAACATAGACCTATAAATACTGTTCCGATTTACGAAAAAATTCTGGAAATTGAGGTTACACATCAGCTACTGAAATTTTATAATGAAAACTGTGTTTTAGTTTGCAACCAATCAGGCTTCAGAAAACTTCATTCTTGTGAGTCCGTAATTTTAAATACATGTGAAGAAGTCTTTAGAAAACAAACATGTAATATTAGCAGTGTTCTTAGATATCCGAAGGACATTTGAAGCGATAAACAGAGAATTACTACTGTGTAAATTAGAAAGAATTGGTATTACAGGTGATGTATTAAACTGGCTTAAAACATATCTTAATTTTGGAACACAAAATGTTAAATAGTCTATCAAATAAATTGCAAACCATGCATGGCGTCCCACAAGGGACTGTTCTTGGACCAATTCTTTTTAGTTTATGCATAAACGATATTGTAAAATATGTAAAATATTGTAAAAATTCTATGTTTGCGGATGGCACAATGATATATATTGCGGGTTATGATGTACCAACGATGTTTAATTCGATGAATTATGACTTATCTGTTATAAGTAAATGGCTATGCGATAACAGTTTAAGTTTAAATATAGGTAAGTCTAAATATATGTTGACAGGTAACAAATTTAAATTATCTCATATCCTAATTTAAATTTCGAAATTATGGGAAACAACCTAGGTAAAGTAAACAAAATTAAGTATTTAGGAGTAATTATTGATGAATATCTTAATTTCAAAAGTCATTTCAACTATATAATGAATAAATGTTAAAAAAGTATATTTTTTAAGAAGAATAGGCAACTGTTTAAATTTGTCTACAAAAAATCCTACTTTATAAACGTTTAATAACTCCACACTTTGATTTTTGCTCAACAATACTATTTACCCTAAACCAAACTGAAATTCATAAACTCCAAGTTATACAAAACAAAGCTATGAGAATAACATTGAAATGTTATAAATATACACCGATAAACGTAATGCTAAAAGTACTTCGTCTCATGAATGTTAAATTAAAATTAAAATTTTCAAAATAAAAAACAGATCGACTCTAGACTATTTGAGAAAAAAAATTATATTTGTGAGAGATGTACAAACATCTAATACGTGAAATGTTAACGACTTTTTTATAGACACTCCTCAATCAAATAGATTAGCCAAAACGTTGTTTTATAAAGGTCTCATTGTATTCAATCAATTTCCTGAGAATAACATTAAAGTAAAACTCTTAAATTTTGCTTGCAAAATTATCACTTATGGTATTATGTATGAAAAAATTGTTCAACTAAAGTCAAATATAGCTTAGATACATATATATTTTATAAGTGTAATATCGTCTCTAGGGCCTGGGCATCTGAAAGTCAGATGTCATTTCATATACATCTAGCACACTTCGATACATGATCTGTTGACATCAGCAGTAACTACATACATGCTTACAGGCACGTACAATTTACTACAACAAAATTCTAATTCAGAATTCAGATCACGTTATTATATCGAACTGGCATGGCAGCGCCTTACTATATGTATTATTTATTTCTTCTATTAGGTATTAAACGTACATACATATCTAATATGTAGTTCATGTGTTGTGATTAAACATTAAAAGTTTCTGGAGAAATCAAATAATATTATTTAACACATTTTTCAAACGTTCTAGTTTGCATTGTTGCATCAAAAATTTCTAAATTAGCTAATAGAGACAAAATAAAATGGCAGAAGATATAAAAGAACGACATCTCACATGAAATTCTGTTGCAAAATCTATCTCTTAAACACGATTTATCAATTCGAAAAGTGATGTATATTTGCAATACGATTGAAATTTTTTATTCCTCCAATTTGTAAGAATACACAAATGCTTATATCTCTGAAAATATACATTTCATTTAAGTGCTTACCAAAAAAAGACAAAGAATATGGAAATCACATCGAAAAGCCATTTACTAGAGGCGATTCGGATGATGCGACAATATCAACGGCTTTCAGGTATCGAGTTAATCAAGCTGTATTTGAATATCTGGTGTTCAATTGTATTTCATATAAAATTCTATTATAAACAGTAGACTCATGAATGGTAGAGGTAATATTCGATTAAACGAAAGTGGATTTTTAAAAGTTCAGTGATTTAAATTCTTATCAGGAAGACTGACTTCAACATTGATTACGTGACTGTTCAACCACAGGCAATCTAACATGCATAGTGTACGGCTGAGTGATTAATCCAATAGGATTCTGCAATTCTTATATACTTGCTTTTTGACATTTTCCTTAAAAACAATGCACTCTATCAAAATATAAAAAGATAACCTTTGTGTATATTTCCGGTTAAGGTTCCATAATACTGAATTATTTTTTTGGAAAAAATGCAAAGAAGTTCCTTTCAACACAACAATTATTTTATTTCATCCGGTTTCTACATCACTGTGTGAAGAAAAAAGCTTGAAGTTATCCGTTTGTTGAAAACGGGTAGCTGTAACTCCACCCCAAATTTCACAGTGAACCGCCTAACAGTACATTTTTTTTTAAATATATTGTGACATAGGATACCGCATATCTCGAAAAAGAAGTATTTTAGAATACATATAATAAAATCATTTTAAAATACTTTGTATAAAGACACCATCCAAAATTTGGATTTATGAGATTTTTAAATTTGATCTTTTTGCCTGTCGACATTACATTACAAACTCGATTAGCGACAATGATGCGATTGTAAATAAATTGATTGACATTTCCAGTGTACTTCTGTCTCGTCCGTTTATTTTAAATGACAGTAATATAATAATATTAGGTGGCTTTAATATAACAGATTATGCAAATTTCTTACAAACAGGGCAAACTAATAATAAAATATTATCATTAAATAATTTTATGAATATTGTGATTCTCTCACAACATAACCTCACTATGAATGCACATTGCAGAATCCTGGATTTAGTATTACATAATAAACCATGTTTAGTTGAGATGTCCGCTGATTCATGGGTAACCGAGGATGAACACCATCCTGCCTTATATATTGTAATCCAAGCGAATCTAAGCTTAAATCACAAGAAAACATATCCTTCTGACTTAAATACTTACTATAATTTTCGTAAAGCGAATTTTCAACTACTGTATGAAAAGCTTCTTCATGTCGACTGGTCTTTTCTTGAAGTATTTAACCATGTGGAAGATGCGTGTTTGAGTTTTTATGGGCTACTTAATTCAATTTTTGATACTTGCGTGGTTCTCCTATAATATCATTAAAGATATCAAGTTGAGGGCACGAAAACTTGATGAATAGAAAAAAGTGGTAACATAATATGTCAAAATGAATTTAAACAGCTAAGAAGTAAAATAAAATTGGATATAAACATGGCCTACGGAAATTATATCAGAGCAGCAGAAAATAGTATTAAAGACGATCCATCGAAGTTTTGGGCATTTTTAAATAGTAAAAATGGGTCAACGAACATTTCTAATGTTATGAAATATAATGACTCCGTAATAAACAAGCCTAAAGATATTTTAAATGCATTTGCTGATGACTTTAGCAAGTCATATGCACCTTGGAACAATTCGCTTCGAGAAGCATTAGATAGCGAGCCCAGTTTCAACAATAAGTCGGTGTTTCAGGTCTCGCGTTTCACGGAGGAGGAAGTCCTTATGGCCTTGAAGAAAATAAAATACAAAATGACTACTGGTCCTGATGGTTTCCCGGCTTTTTTTACTAAAAGACTACGCTATTATTTTTGCATCGCCTTTAACGAAAATTTTTAACTTAATTTTAAAATGGAGCTATTTTCCTGTTTTGTGGAGACGGTCGAAAGTTTGCCCAATTTTTAAAAAAGGCGACAAATCAGATATCTCAAACTTCCGTGCAATCTCTATAATTTGCAACTTTGCTAAAGTTCTTGAAATTCTGTTACATGATGCCATTTACAGTAATATTAGTAATCAAATATCAATTCATCAACACGGTTTTATGAAGGGACGTTCCACAACAACAAACTTGCTCTGCATTACGCAATACTTGTCTGAATCTTTAGATGATCAATCTAACAGATGCCAATCTGTTGCATTTAATGGTTTCAAGTCTGTTGAATACATTGCTATCTCCGGAGTTCCGCAAGGATCTATCCTCGGTCCATTACTTTTTGTTGTATTCGTTAATGATATCGCAGATGATTTAGAAGTTAGATATTTAATGTATGCAGATGATCTAAAGCTTTTCTGTAGGATCGATAGCATAGAGGATTGTATCCATCTGCAAGAAAACGTACAAAAAATTAGTAATTGGTGCAATAAACACAGACTTCCTTTAAACACCCAAAAATACTATGTTATGTCTTATACACGCAAATTATCTTCAATATCATACGAGTATAGCATTAATGATGATGTACTAAATAGGCCTGACACGCTCCGGGACTTAGGTGTTACTTTTGACAAATCGCTTACATTCAACTTTCATATTAACCCCGTTGTGTCTGAAGCTAGCAGATCGTATGGATTTATAGTTAGAAATTCGCGTGATTTTTCGAATATTGACACACTCAAGATGCTTTATTGTTGTTATGTTAGATCGAAGCTTGAATATGCCTCAGTTGTCTGGTCCACTCAGTACAATGTATATATCAATAACTTAGAACAAGTTCAACGTAAATTTATGAAATTTCTGTATTTTAGAACCGAGGGTAACTATCCAGAGATTGGCTTTCCACAGCAAGAGCTGCTTGATAAGTATTCCTTCAATAGTTTACGTAATAGGCGTGAGTGTATATCTCAAATATTTTTTATATACGCTCATTAATAACAATATCGATGCACAGGAACTAGTGTCTAAATTATATTTTTACATCCCAAGAACAACTTCACGTCACAGTAATGTATTTTACCTAGCGACACCTCCGTCAAATGCTCTAAAATTCTCTTCGATTCACATAATCTGCGAAAATCATAACTCCATCTGTACAGATATCGACATATTTAATTGCAGCCTTAGTGATCTGAAAAGCTACTATGATGCAGGCTAATATGCTGTCTTTGTTTTTCTTTGCTTTTCCCTGTTTTTCTTTGTTTTATCATATATCTTAACTATTAAAAAAATTTTTTTTATTTCTCATTATTGTACGTGTTTATTTTAAACTAAGGTTTATAGTGTGCGAACAATGTTTACATACATGTGTTCTTAATTTTAAGCTTTAACTCCTTTGTACTTTTGTTATAACTTTTTTTTTTGCATTTACAATTTCTGTTTGTATTAAACTCTGTCAGAATCCCCCTGACCTGTAATTGAGTCTTTTACTTGTTGGGCAGTGTATGAAATAAATAAATAAATAAATAAATAAATAAAAGTAAGTATAATGAATCTATCGTTGATGAACAATTTTATTTTAGGGATGCAATTTAAATATGTAGGTTGGAAAATCTATACCTTGAGGTAACTTCAATAAGTAGGTGCGAATGCAAAGGATCACAAAAATTTGCCATGCTCTAATTCATTTATTTCATTTACGCTTAATTGTGAATAGAATGCCGAAATCATATTCTTTCCGAGCGTCTTCTTTTCCCGACCATACAGAATTGCAACAGTTTAACAATGTAAAAAATATTAATAATAGGTTACTTGATCTTGTCCTAGCCAGCAAAGATTGCAGGATTCAGAGGGCTGTTGACGTTTTTCTAAATGAAGATAGTCATCATCCCTCAATCGTCATTCTCTATAAGGATCATAAACATGTGCAAAATTATAAAAGTAGAATCAAACCAACTAATCACTATAATTTTAAAAAGCTAACTTTCTATTGTTGTGCCGTAAACTGCTTGAAATTGACTGGGTTACATTAAATGACATTAATGATGTGGAAATTGCAATATAACAGTTTTATTGTATGCTAGACTCGGTGTTCTCTCAGTGTGTTCCAAGATCCATACCTCATTCACGTGCCTATCCTCTTTGGTATGATGGAAACTTAATAAAAAATATCAAACGTAAACATAAATTATGGAAAAAATATAAAAGTACTAAAAATATTAAATATTGTGACGAATATAAACAGATTCGACGGAAAATTAAAACAAATGAGAATAATTTATATAAAAAGTATAATAATAATTTGGAAGAAAATATAGCTCATGACCCCTCCAGTTTCTAGAGATTCATAAACTGCAAAAAATCTTTTTTCACATCCCAAATAAAAATGTATACCTGCTGTAAGAGGTGAAACGTAACTTGATAGTAGAAAAAAAATAGATATGTATCAATTATTGTGTAGAAGTTACGTTTAGAATGCAATGGATATATCATATTAGTAAATAGATCTTGTCTGTGTTTTCCTTATATCTTTGAAAAAGTTTCCAAACGAAACACAATAACTAAAAAAATGTATGTTTACCAGTTAGACTGGAGAGAAAAAGTAATGATTTAATGGCATTCTTAACGACCTCAATTAAAAAAAGTTTCTTTTTGGTCTCTATATCGAGTTTCAAATACAAAACAAGAGCATTTGTTCATTTTGCAGCCAGTTTCTCTTCTGTATACTAAATTTATATTTCAAACCATAAAGAAATTCAGTAACAAAAAAATGCCTCAGAAGTTCAGCCTAACGACAACAAAGGAGTATCATAAAACGGTCCTAGGGCTCAATAGAGTATTTTCTTATTCGAAAACTCTTTTCGCTATAACATGCATTGGTCTTATAACAAAAGGGTCAAAGAAACTCGCTTCCTTTATAGAGGTCCCATGACAGTTTTAAAACCATCGATTAAACGACTATAGATAACAGTAATGGTTATTCACTGCAGTTAACAAGACGTAATGTCTTTTGCCTCTGTAGTTGTAATTGATGATGGGTTGATTGACATGAATTAGATTAATGTAGGTATACATAATAGAAATTATTTCCCAGTTACACCCACCAAAGTTCTATAGCACCAACAATAATTTTTTATTTATAAACTCCATTTATTTGAGTTTCATTATGATGATTTATTGTACGAATGAAAAAAATTAAACCTTAATGTGAGGAATACCAGGTTTAAATAAAATTTATTTTAAAAATTCAGTGATCTCGTAAGATTTGCGAAGCCTTGAAAATTAAGATATATGGATAGACATGAGATAACTGTTACAAAAGAAAAGTTTGGTATACATTAGTAATAATCGGAAGCTTAGAATTGTATCGGAAGCTGTTTACTAATTTTGTATGTAAGTGGAAGAACCAGTGGAAGGCTCATAAATGATATCTCAAAAATAAGACATGCGACTACTTAAAAAAAAGACAGCTCTTTTTTTAATTTTGTTATTAGTACCTACTTCTGTTATATTTCTTACCTGGTATGCTTTTAAATAAAAGTTCCCTTATTAGCTACATTTTGTATACCTACAAACCCTGTTTCTTCCACTCTGAAATAAAAGTAGATAATACATGTTCATGGCATAACCGGATAAATCCAGATTAAAAAGTAAAAATAAAACAAACCCCACTTGGATGTTTTATAAATACCTTGTAGTTATTATAAGAAAGAATAACTCCGTGTATCTGAAAACGATATCATTTATATCTATGAATGCCCTATACGAACTTAATGAACTAAAGCTAAGTCCTAGGGTGTCCTAAAATTTCCTACGTTGCTGTCCTTAGGATTTCTTGAATAAAGTCTAGGCTTTCACAGTTAAACCGTAAATGTCTTGCAGATATTATTACCAATAAAGAGATATTCATAATATTTCCTATAGTTTCTTAAACACTAACTAAAACTAATCCCCAAAGCTATGAGAAATAATGAACTAATTTTAATTAGAAGGGAAAAAGGAGATTGAATCAAACTGTTGTTTGCGCAATTGTTGATTTCTTTAGTTGAAAATTTAGAATGTTAGTTTATTTGATTAGTTAGTTTATACAGGGATTCAAATCTATGATGCTACATTATAGTAACAGGGCTGTTAAGAGTTATAGCCTATCATAAATGAAGATTTTCAAAAAAGCTGATTGGATAAGTACTTTAACAGCCCTATTATAATAACATCATAGGCCTGATTATATAGTAAGAAGTGCCATATACAAACCTCAGTTCAGTTACTTTTTAAGGAGTAATATCTTCTTAAAATTTATACATCAAAAATTATTTATTTTACTTTCATTACTATAGATATTAAGACATTGATATATATCCGTTTAATTGTTTTTACACAAGTTAGAAACAATGTTTTGTTGTTTTATTATTGTATTGTATAATTTCGTCAAAATTGTTTGTTTTGTTACAGCATTTAATCAATCAAAACAATATATTTAAATATTATGTACAAACCATGTAATGTGTACCTATATAGCACGGAACTAAAACGACAAAAAGTAGCACAATATGACAATAATGTCATATAACCGTCATGTCACAATGTTTAAATGACCGTCATTTTACATCACTAATTCCACACAAAACCATGTATGTACTGTTTTCCAATTTGAAACAAATTTTTGTTTTTAACATATATATATATATATATTTTCAAAACTACCAGTTATTATGATCACATAAATAAGTATCAGAATTGAGACCTGTCGTGAACTCCGTTGTACAAATTTGTTATATCTATTGTTCAAACTGTAATGTTTACAACCGTAGTAATAAAGTAAATCCTCTATTTTATTGCAACATATCCATGAAAAACATTTATATTTGCTAGCCGATTTAATGCATTTTGATCAGTATTAAATTTCAGAAGTTAGGAACTACATCAACCCGACAACCATTTGAATTTCGAATTCCCGTAATTATCAGTCAATTTATTTTCGGTGAATAATCAGTTTCACTATATCCACTGGTCATCATATTAATCAATACTACACAACAGTGACCACTGTCTCATTTACAATAGACATAATAAATACACAATTTTTTTTGCTGCGTGATTTTAAAGGTACTCGCAGTTAAAGTAAGGACTCGTTACATTTAAATATTATATTAGGTACTCGTATCTATTAAAACTAAATCTAAACTAGACCGGTGGACCAATTAATGTCTATCTAAGTTGATGTCTTCAGCATTGTTTACTAATGTCTATGAAAGACACATTCTCCTCTCAAATGACATTAAGACATACGCATAAGAAATGAGTTCTTAATAAGAGTCAGAGTTCGTGGGTATGAGAAATCGAGGAAATCGAAACGGGTGCCTACGATATTACTAGCTAGCCTATAACTTTCTTGTAAAAAATGATATCGATATCAAATTTTGGGATATTGTATGGTTGAATACGGTGCACAGTTTGATTGCTTCAAGGTCTGATTTTCATTTCCGGTTTAACCGGAAACAGTATAAAATTTGTTATTTTTAAAGGAACGCCCTATATATTATTCGAAATTTAGATTGCTCAGGAAATTGTTGCTACAAAACATGCAGCATACCCTATATCTATCTTTGACAGTTTTCGAGAAAATGGCGGTTGAAAATGTTATATCAATCATAAATTATTTCATTTTCACATAAAACAAATGAATGTAGGAACAAATCTGTTCGGTTATTTAAGTTTTTTGGTAACTAAAATTTGATAGTCATAAAAATTTCATTTCTGGCTGAACCGGAAGTACTACGAAAAGTGATTTTCAGTTTCAAATTACTTCGACATTTTTAATGAACCTTAAATTTACATTCTACTAACCTTTCTGGATATTTTTTTGTTTCTGGTGTCCCCTGTCTAAACCTAATAGTTTATGAGATATCGGCGACTAAATGTTTACCTGCACTAATATGTCACAAATCTGCTCAAAGCAGAAAAATAAAATAAGTATCAAAAGTGAAACACTAAAAGTAATAGGTAGGTATAATTTATTTTAACCATAATTTAAATGTTCAAAATGTACATCGTTGACTTCTTGGCAAGAATTAATCCTTTCTTTAAATTCCCGAAGAACGTTTCCATCTGAATTGGAGTAATAGAGTTTATCACATGCGTAATTCTATTATTTCTAAGGTCTCCTATGTTATGTGGTTGTATCTTATATACCTTTTCCTTGATATGGGCCCAGTAAAAAAAATCCAAAGGTTTAAGGTCTGGGGATCTCGCCGGCCACCATATAGGACCATTGGACCAATTATTAAAAGTTTCACTTAAATAGTCGGTGACTACTTGGGCGTTATGGGGCGGTGCACCATCTTGCTGATAGAAGACGTGTTCATGCTGCACAGGTAAAACTTCAATAAAATTTTAAATTTCGTTCTGTAGAAAATGTAGGTACCGGGCCCCGTTTAAAAGTCCATCAAAAAAATATTGGTCCTATAACGCGTGTTCCTATAATGCCCAGCCAAACGTTGATGCCGAATCTTTCTTGGAAAGCCCCTCTTCTAAATAGATGGTTATTTTCAGTTGCCCAATATCTCGTATTATTCCTGTTAAACAGTCCCATGTTCGTAAATCGAGATTCGTCCGAAAATAAAATGCATGATTTTATATTTGGCTGATGACGCTTAGTTTCTAGATGCCAATTGCAAAAATTCAGTCTTCGTTGATAATCTCCCTCGTAAAGATGCTGATGGATTTGGTACTTAAAAGATTTGTACTTATGTTTATGTAGAATCTTTCTAACACTTTCGGGAGATATCCCGATGCCGCTGGCAATTTGCCTTGTAGAACTTGTTGGATCAATCTCAACACAGGCCAGTGTGTTTAAAATGTGTTGTCATGTTCTTTATCATTTTCCCTTTTTAAATGTTCTTCCAACGATGGAAAATATTGTACACAAGATTGGTTGCATTCTGGATAACGTCGACCATACAATGCTCTGGCTTCCCTTCGGTTTTTTCTTACCTGTCCATATACTAATAACATATCAATTTGATGCTCGCGCCTAAACACAGCCATTTTTAACAACCAGATAACACTTGAACACTTACTTAAAGGTAAATCAAGAATAAAACGCAAAAATTAAATAACAGCTGTCAAGAGAAACTTTTAAATAATGCAGCAGTACTGTCAGAATCTAAATGAATATCGGTAAATAGTTCTTTTGTTTTACACAGCCCTCTTAAATCAATGTTCTGTTTAAACATCATTTTTTATTGTGTAGCCTTTGTGACAGTGCAGGTGAACATTCAGTCGCCGATATCTCATAAACTATTAGGTTTAGACAGTGGACACCAGGACAAAAAATATCCAAAAAGGTTAGTAGAATGTAAATTTAAGGTTCAATACAGGGTGTTCCATTAAAAATATCGAAGTAAATTGAGTCTGAAAATCACTTTTCGTAGTATTTCCGGTTCAGCTGGAAATGATATTTTTATGACTTTATAAAATTTTACTCACCAAGGAACTTAAATAACCGTAATAGATAGCAAAATAGACCAACTGAAAATGTTGCTATGGAACCCCAATTTTTTTTAACTACAAAAAAAATATTTTTGATGAAATTGTAAATCATTATTAAAGCCAATAAAATATTTTGTCCAAATATTTATATTTAAAGTGGTCCAAGTTATAGTTTTCTACACGCTTTCACATCATAAAATGTTGGGATAAATTTGACAGCTCTTAAATTTTTAAACGACAAAAATCATTTGCTTCAATTAAATTTTGTAAATGGTTAGATGTTCAAAATTTCTGACGTGCAATTTTTCCACACAGAGAGCTTTTTCCTGAATTTGACAGCGAATTTTTTTATACATAATTATACAAAGTATGCATAAATTTGTCTGTAGCAATTTATCTCTTTTATAACACTAAATTAACTGAATATATACGCCGTTGGCTGTTCCCCAATAAATTATTGCCGTAGATGTGTGTAAGGCATTGCCTATAACATTATATGTGGTGTACAATTTCAACACTGTCTTCGGGGAATGCTCAGATTACACGTTTTATAATTTCCTGAGTGGGTAATAATCAACAAATGCCTGGAGGAATATCTATAGGGTGGTTGATTTCACAAATCTAACTGTCGATTAGTCTAACAGTCGATGTCGATAATCCAAATCGGCTTGTCCTTCAGTTGGGACAAAGAGGATTCTAGGTAGATAATTTTGAGTAAGAGGATTTTGTTATGCGATCGAATTAAGCTGGTCTTTAGCTATATTTGGAGAAAAATACATGCTTTTATATATTTTTTCATGCGCTCACTCCTTTGATTTGTTCCATTTCGGTAAACTATGCAAAAAATTGGTTTATACTGATAACCCGTGCCCCAAATACTTTTTGAAATAATTACTATTACAAGTGGTTTCGTGGTAATGACACTTGTCTCTCACTACGGAATCCCGGGTTCAATCCCCGATGGAGAAGATAGGATTTTTTCTAAAATGGAAATTAATCTTAGCATACTCGGATATTGGCTTTAAGTCCAATGTCTCTAAATGTGTAATCGCCTCCCGCACAACATACTTTGAATCTTTAGAGGTATAGGGGTCTGTATTATCTGTGGTGTTTATATATTTATATTAGTATATTTCTCACAATTTACACTGAGATGAACGAGATGTTTATTTTAGAAAATGGGAATGATATTTATTTTTAACAAAAATATACGTATTATTTTATATACCTACATGGTGCCCAGCCGGAAGTTTACACGATCCATATTTCAGAAACTACTGATAGAATTTTTGTTAAACTTCGTAAGCTTATATCGGAATTAGACGTTAACTTTGTTACTTTAAATAGAACAGCCATATTTTCATCATCGGAATTGATAGTTTACAAGAACAGTTTACTTTGTATAAGGGAATAATTAACCATAAACACTGACGTGGTTTCTTACAAAACACCATATACTGCACTCGACGCACGTTTCGCCAACCAAGTTGGCATCATCTGGAGATTATTAAAACTAACTTTATGCTAACAATGTATCGTATTTATACCTAAACTATTGCTACGGTTCATTGAACAGTAACTCACTAACCTATTGGTTAGAACGGACTATATGAGATTGACCATTTATAATTATTCATACTATTTTTACACTTTGGAATTTCCAAGTTTTAGATGCACCCAGCTGTCTAGTATTTGTTACATTCCCAATTATCTTAAAGTGCTACTTACTTTATGGTTCTTCTCAATGTTGGGCAACTCGACTTATCTGTTCTATTATATCAGAGATGAGTCATATGTTCCTTGAATCTGGTCGTCTGATTTTTCCAACATACTTTTGATTACAGTCCTTACAAATAATTTTGTAAATCGGCGACTTTTCGTTTGTTTCAGTTTTGCTTTTTGGTTTGCCTAAAAGTTGTTGTAATTTAGTTCTCGATGAATGAACCACTGTCATATGTACCTAATCTTTAAAAATCTCACCGAAACCAGTGGTGAATCAAGGCTCCAGTAAAATCGATACAAATTTAGAATTTTCTCTTTAATTTTGAAAGGTTTCCTTAAATTTACGTTTCCTAATTATTTTATCAGTTAAACTTACAGAATACTCATTACTCGCAGCTATATTCTTAATCAATGCCGCCTCTTTTTCAAATCTATCTTTGTTGTGCGGGAAGCTTAATAAACGTTGAACTAGAAAACTGATTCATGCCATTTTATATTGAGCAAAGTACTGATACCTTTTCTGTACGTTAAGTTCTAACTTATTTTCACTATTTCTTATTATTAATACATCTAAAAATGGTAGTTGTACGGAGTTTTCAATGTCATATGTGAACTTAACTGACGCGAAAGGACTGTTTAATTTAGAAACAAAGTTATTAATATCAGTGACTTTTTAATCAATCACTGAGAAAATATAGTAATAAAAATAATAATAGTGATAATAATAATAAGGGGTGCAAATTTCGGATCGACAACCTCCTCGCTGTGCACCTTGGATAGACAGGTGCAACTATGTCTCAGATGTCGGCGGGGGGGTACCAAGGCTAACCACCTGGTAACCTCTCACGACCGACCCCAAGCGGATGGGGGTCAGAGACAGGTGGGAGGGGCCACACCGAAACGTCTCAATGGTAACGATCGCAATAAACAAGGACACTTTAGGTGGACTAGGGAACTTCGAGATGACTTGCTGACCTGCCACAATAGTAGCAAACCTGCGCGTAGGGGATACATGGCACGACTGCATGTACTTTGGCGCCAAATTCACCCAGAACATCGCACCTTCTCTCTGCAACACCTTAGAGATCAAGTATCCTTCCTGCGCAGAACAAGTTACGTAAGGGCACCCCGTCAGTTAAAAGAAGTGTCAGCCGTACTACCACCGCTATAACTAGAAGCTGATGAGGAAAATCTCGTAGAGTGCACCGAAGTAGAACTAAGGGCAAGGGTAAGTCTTAATACCAAGGCTACCATAAAGTCACAAGACCTGACTCGAATGAATGCGGTCATCGATGAGAAACTACCAGAAGATGCAGATATCTGGCAGATTAACTGTGCCGTTTACAACGCCGCGGAGCAACTCATCCCCAGTGAGAGGTCAAACACTTCATAGTCTAAGATCTGGCAGCTGATTTCTGCAGATATCTGTTTTTTTAATGAAACTTGATTTAAATGAATAATTAATGATAATGTAATACATTACGAATGCTATACTACCATCTAAGGCACTCGTATGGTGTAGACCAGACACCAGTGCCACCTTACGTCCCCGGAGATATTCAGTCCGTTGTCGAGAACGAGAAATGTTGCATTTATTGGAACTATTCGTTCCCGACTGTCATGCTAATCCAAGCCAATAAACTTCACATAGTCCTCCTCAACCATCAAACTAAAGTGATGTATGTCATCGAATTTTCGGCCCCTGTAGAAAAAAACATCACCTTAAAAGAAGAGGAAAAGTGGATCAAATATCGCGATCTCCGGTACGAGCTCCAAGTGCTGTACCCAGGCTACTCAGTGAAAATAATCGTCCTAATAATCCGTGTACTCGGAGGGATAAAGGGGTCATTTTGGGTTATCTCCGTCTGTTTAGTGCACACGATTTTGGCATCTATAATCACTAACCTTGCGGGATGTGAGGACGGCTGTAGTTAATTCACTAGCGCAACTCCCATGAGACGTTGGAGGTCACGGAAGGTCTGACCGGCATCGAAATAAATAAATGAATCAATAAATAAATAATAATAGTAATAATAAACGTCTTTATTGATGGTTTCTAAATGCACATAGATATTATTATACCATAATTATAACTAAGCATTATGTTGGAGATGTTCGGTGAAGTTTAGCCAAAAGCTACTCTTTCTTACACACATATCTCACATATTACAAACATCATCCACATAACTAAACTAAACTGTGGGGAAATACTCGAATACCTTATTTTGCCTTTGTTCATCAAGAGACTGACAATGAATAACGAAAGACTTACCATTTGCTGTTCCATCATTATCATTGAATCCTAAACAATTTTGTTTCATTCAAAGTTTAGTGAATTGGAGATATTCTTTTACTACATCATGACAGATTGTTTGATTCAAGTAGATCCTCAAGATAACCCAAGTTATCCTTTGACGTTTGTTCATTGTTTCCAAGTGTTCCGATACCACAGAAAACAATAAAAAAATACTAATTTGTACCTTAAATAAACTTTTTTTAACTTTAATTACTGCAACATATCTCAAAGAATGAAAGTTATTTTGCTTTAATGCGGACATATTTCTAAATGTGGTTTAAGAGATTCACTGAAGGAGAACAAAAGTACATGGAAGAGCATATAAATAATAATTATTCTGTATCCTATTTAAAGAACGCAAAGGGATGAAAGCTCATGATACTTAACGTGTGTGGTTATGTTTACATACACATATGTTAAGCTTAAAAGGTACAATAATTATAAAATGAGTTGTAATAACTAAGATTAACTTTTACGCCAGGAACATTAACCACGAATTTTCCGCGTTTCCTTTCATACTCAGTTAATGTAACAGTCATATATGTTATGATTATGCTCTTGAATGAAATATTGGGTTTTCCTAATCTCTTTTGTCTTATTTCGAGCACGAAAATTAACAAATTTTAATTAATTATTACACGTATTAATTTTACCGCAACATATCTATACTAATATCATTTGGAAATGATATGGCTCTGAATACTTTAATGTTTACATTGAAACATCACGTGAAATAATTCACATTTGTGGGCGATTTTCACGTTATATTTGATTTAGAGCTAAATAAAAATATGTGGAAATTGCTCACAAATATTATTGAGTCCGCATTGGTCACATTAAACATTTAAATTCACCATATGTTCAATATTTGAGTATATTTGTATGTACAAATAACTGTTCTTGCCCAAGTCTAAAAGATTTAGCTCAGTAGTGCTGTGGCCTACTGCGTTAAGTAACAAACGTGGCTGGTTTTACTGCCTACCGACTCCCGAACTCAAATCGTGGATTTTTCCATCAGTATAACCCCCGCTTATGTAGCTCTGGATTTCGATTTGGGGTTATCTAATTTATGTGGTGTTTGCATATACAGGGTATTTAAATTACAATTCCTACATCAGAACTTAGCCATTTTCTGAGGTAATTGGTTTTTTTCAAAAAAACGTATGAAACTAGAATTTTCGCACATGCTCAAATGCTATACAGGTTCTTAAAAAAATTTGTACAAAATTCCGAAAGGACGTAATTTTTTTAAATGAAACAACTTGCATTTAACAGAAAATTAACATCTCCTTACTTTTCTGATATCAAAAATATGATGGTTCCTGAGTTTATTAGTTTTACTTTTTAAATTATTCAGCAAAATAAATCACATTCCCCTACAGGCGCCTCCAAATCAAGAGCGCCGCGCCACGCATTCGCGAATGTTGCAGCATCATGCAGACCTCTTCAAGGTGTTTAAAATGCGTTTAAAATAATTATGTCCTTCCGGTATTTCTTTTATAATTTTAATGAAATAAAAACCCTGTGTAAATTCTGAAAATGTCCAAAAGCCTCGCATGTTTTTTGGAAAAATCAAATATGTCAAAAAATGGCAGGTTTAAGATGTGGGACGCGTAATTTGGACGCCCTATACCAAGTCTCTGTCATATTTACATCTGTACTATTTAAGACGCTTAAGTCATCCAAAACCTCATAATTTCCCATCTAATATATCGGTAATGATTAATTGTATGATTGTACAACTGTATGTCTCTAAGACAGCTCTCGTTAAAGCTTATTTGGACAAACTAAGCATCGTGATTTTGATATTCTAATTCCAACAACATCGATCTTCTTTCTTGTTAAGGTTTTGTTATATAAAAT
This sequence comes from Rhamnusium bicolor, assembly GCA_029963845.1. Classification (NCBI taxonomy): domain Eukaryota; kingdom Metazoa; phylum Arthropoda; class Insecta; order Coleoptera; family Cerambycidae; genus Rhamnusium; species Rhamnusium bicolor. The sequence goes on from JANEYF010003871.1 coordinate 2,108,620, forward strand.
GTTTGCTGATTAATACAATCATTTTTGTTTGCTACTTTAATGTTGATAGATTCGTAACTATCGTTATGTTTATGGAAAATATACCTATATAATAATGAATTTTCTAAAAAATGCTCTCAGCAATTATTGTATTTTTTTCACTCACATAAAAAAGAAATTTGTAAATAGTGTTTTAAAATCAGATTAGTTTTGAAGTTATCAATTCAATTATAGGTCAAACAAAAAAGTGGATAAAGTTGTGTTAAGAGGTTTGCTTTCACTTATTCCCCTTGAGAGTTTGAAATGTTGTGAATTTTTTATCCCTATACTATAAACTGTGAAAAGTTATTTATTAAATTTATTTACATCTAAGAGATTACAAAAAATAGAAAATAGACACCCAGAGTTATTTTAAATGGTTTTTATTGTAAATACAAATCTGTGTATAATACATCTAACCACTATATAAAGCTATAAAGTGCATGTTGTAATTAAAAATGGAACGAAGCAATTAGATGACACTGATTTTTTTCCACGACCAAAGATCGAATAATAGTATAAGCATGCGACTAGCTAATGGATAGAGCCTAATGCCATAAAGCGTACGTGACGTTCAATACATGAAGATAGAAATTTGGGGATACAACCAACACACGATAGACCAGAATATAAATCTGACCTTATAAAAATCAAACATTTTAACATGCTATATATATATACATAGGATGGGATGCACACGTGTTCCTTCATGTGTGCATCCACGGGCATGGATATTAAAATGTTGTAACTGCAATTTTTTCCGTTGTTCCTTTTTATAAAAAAAACCGCTGCCAATTACTTGGTGATCAGAACTTTCTCGCCGTAGTAAAACTCGACGTGTGGTGGAGTTTATAATAAAAGTAATTCTCGACGTTTAAAAAATAGCACATTTTTTGACATTTCAAATAAGTCACATTGGTGGAATGTCACTAATATTTTTTTTAGACATTGGGACCAATTTTGCTCATCAATGAACTCAATATCTTCCTTGACCTCTAGAATGTGTGTACCAAATTTGAAAGCTTTATGTCAAAAACTGTAGCTGTTATCGCGAACCACACAGACAGATACACACACAGACAGAAAATTTTTTCAGTCTAAAATTCTGTGTATCGTCATAATCCGTCGAGATTCGTCCAGAAATGCAATAAAAATTTTCAAAATGTTTTTCACGAATGCATAACTTCCTCACTTTGAGGGGTGAGGAAGTAAAAATTCGTGGAATAATTATATTAATAATTTTTAGTTAAGGAGTTTCGTATCCATAATCTCTTAATGTAGTTTTATTAGTCGATTTGGATAAAATTAGTAAAGAAAACCTCAAATTCTCATTTAGTCGACGTTTCGACAAAATTTATTGTCTTCCTCAGGACTACAACATAAAACATAAATTATGTATAGATTCAAATAAATAAAGATGTAAAACATTTAAACACACAGTATGACTCTTTTTTTATTTTATAGATAACAATAATTTAAAAATTGAAAAAAATTAAAATTAAAACGTTACATAAATACACAAAGTTATAAATAAGAAAATGAGGAATAAATATATTATTTAAAAGGTTAAAAATTATTTTTGTTTAAATATAAAGTAACAAAAAGTAATAAAATATTAGATTAGGGAAATCACGCTTACCTAATGAGGTCTTTGGTTTTCAGTCAACATAATCATAATCGTCAAATAAATAAATAACGTCACTTATAATAATAGGATTCTTGGGTCAAACAATGACCATTGGGCAATAAATTAATGGTTTTTAACTAATTTCAATGCAAATCGATATGAAAAGTGTGTAAAGGCAAAACAGAAATGAACCAATATATTAACATGAATTTTTAATACACATGAATACCAGTCCCTTATCACAGTAACAATGAAAGAAATATGCTAAAAAATTATTAGTAATCACAAAAAAGACATACCGAATTGTTCTTATTTTCATGTAAAATGTTAGTAAAAAATGTATGCATATTTATGAACATCTATTATTGTAATAATTATACAGGGGCTATAATTTTACAAAGTTAGCTATTAAGTTATTATATATTCTACTCAAATTTTCCGTATCTGTTTTTTTATTAACAGTATTATTGTGTTTGTTAATAAGTATCATCTCGCTAATCAATCGTTTTTTTTTTTGGGTAATGTTCATTGTCTAAAATTTTAACATTGTCGAAAATCAACTCATGGTTTAACTCGAAATGATGAGCTGCTAGAGCAGTTTTTTTTTTGTGAATGTGTCTTATGTTAAACGAGCATTTGTGTTCCTTGATTCGATTTTTTAATAATTGTTTAGTTTGTCCAATATATACAGCCCCACAACTGCACGGAATTTTGTAAACTACGTGTGATTTATAATCTAATATTAATTTGTCTTTCATTGTCGAGTATAAATTTCCCACTTTTTTAATATGATAGAAAACAATATTGGAATGTTCATTCGTTAGAATTCTTTTAATCTGTTGTGAAAGGCCTTGTATATACGGTAACTTAAAATATTGTTTATTATTATTAGCCAGTTGTTGTTGATTTGAGGTAACCGTATTTCTATTAATCAAATTATTGTTATTTATAATTAAATTCGCTAATGTATTAGGTTAATCATTATTCACAAGTTTTTGTTTAAAAATTTTTATATTTTGATCATGAAACCTAAAATCACTTAATTGTAAAATTCTGTTTTTTATACCTAACAAAATATTAAATTTTTGGCTGAAGGGGTGTTGTGAGTGATAGTTAATAATTCTTCCAGAACTAATGTCTTTTTCATACCAGTTGGTGACAATCTTTTGATCCTACGTTCTAATTAATTCTAAATCTAAAAATGGTAGTTTATTTTCAACTTCTGTTTCCATAGTGAACTGTATGTCATCATGGCACTCGTTAAAATAATTTAATATATTATCTACTTCATTATCAGGAATAGCTAAAATAGTGTCGTCAACATAAATCTTTAATAGAGGTACTTCAAATGGTAGTAGTGAATGTATTATATTTAAAATATATTCCATGACGATATTGGCTAATATAGGACTTGATGGATTGCCCATTGCTGTGCCTTTTTTTTGTTTATAATACTGACCTTTAAATAGGAAGTAACTACAGTTAAAGCAGTATTTAATCATTATAAGGAAATATTCTAATGATATATCAGTAAAATTTTGGATATTAGGCCATTCTCTACTTATAAAATCTATCACCAATTCTTCGGGGATGTTAGTAAACAAATTCACTATATCCAAACTGACTAAAACATAATTAGGTGGCAACGTTATATCTCTAACAACGTCAATTAATTCGAATGAATTTTTTAATGAGTATTCAAATGTTGGATAAATGATAATTAAAATACTATTTATATAATTGGCAATTTTATACGTGGGGGCTTGTATGCAAGGTACAACCGGTCTTAATTTGTTACCTTTATGAATATATAATACATAAATTCTGGGTGGTACAGCATTATCTGTTTTCAAACATTTAGCATCAATATCATTAATATAATTTTTATCTCTAAGTTCATTAATAATTTTATTGCCTCTCGTCTGAAATGAGTTTGTTGGATTATTCCTCAATAATTCATAGGTGTTAGTGTCATTCACTAGGTTCGACAGTTTTTCTATAAGCTGAGACTTATCAACCATCACCGTAACATTGCCCTTATCTGATTTAATTTTTTCAATTTTTAAATTATTGTTATCCATAAAATAATAAATATAGTTTAAAAAAACTAAAAAACACGCTTTTAAAGGACATCAAACTAAAAAGTGAAAAATAATTATTAATATAAACTGAAAACAATAATGAACGAAAAATACTAGTATTATTGTGAAAAAAGCGTGGGTTGCTGGATATACGAAAAATATGGCACAAAGCGCCCCACGCTTTTTTCACAATAATACTAGTATTTTTGGTTCATTATTGTTTTCAGTTTATATTAATAATTATTTTTCACTTTTTAGTTTGATGTCCTTTAACAGCGTGTTTTTTAGTTTTTTTTAAACTATATTTATTTTTCACTTTTTAGTTTGATGTGCTATGAAAGCGTGCATTTTAGTTGTTTTAAACTATATTTATATTGCTTATTGATGCTGATATTATAACATATTACGATCCAACAGATATTTCTGAAAAAAAAAATATTTTTTTATTTCAGCCGTGGGATTTGAACTCACGCCCGAGGAGTCTGTCGTTTCGCGTCGACTGCCTTAGCCCGCTCGACCACCGCGACCTAGTTGACAATCGCGGAATGTACTTACATATTAAAACCTTTGCTTTCACGCAGAGGATACGTGAGGAAAAGACTGGCGATCCTGATCAGGATAGTGATATAAACTTATCAAATTATTGTATTGTTACCGGTTCTTCGTAAGTGTACAAAGTTTCAATTAAATCTGTCCGTTTAAAGTGGGTCAAAATCGAGTCCAAAGAGTCGGTTACAAACAAACAAACAAACAAACAAGCAAACAAGCAAGCAAGCAAGCAAGCAAACATACAGGTGAAGCTAATAAAAGCGTGTTAAAAAAGAGTCATACTGTGTGTTTAAAGGTTTTACATCTTTATTTATTTGAATCTATACATAATTTATGTTATATGTTGTAGTCCTGAGGAAGACAATAAATTTTGTCGAAACGTTGACTAAATGAGAATTTAAGGTTTTCTTTACTAATTTTATCCAAGCCGACTAATAAAACTACATTAATAATTTTTCTTGTCGTAACCTCTAAATTGACAAAATTATAAAAATTTTTAGGAGCCGAATTACCACTTCTACTTGAGAATTTACCACGTCATTTGGCAAGAAAAATATATGATTTATACATAATAGTGTACGACCACACTTTAGTCGTGTTCCTAGACAGTGTTTAAATAATATTTTAAAACCTATGGATAGGTCGTGGGGAGGCCTACACCATAGCTAGCACGATCGTCTGACTTAAACACGTTCGTTTTCTATTTATGGGGCCATTTAAAGTCACTTCTTTATTCACACAACTAATAAATGACACTGACGCTCTTATAGCGAATAACATTTCAGACAATCAGGACTACCCCAGAAATTCCATGTCCGTCAAAATATAATTCATAGAATACGAGCTTGTGGGGAAGGTAATAGCGATCATGCTGAACACTTCTTATGATTTAAGTGTTTTTGGAAAATTAGTTAGTTAGTTTTGTTGCATAACCAGTTATTAAGATAAATCTGCAAAATAATTAAAAAAATTCAGACCTTAAATGATACGCGCTTAAAACTAATGAAGAAAAAATGATAGTTACTCCTCTAACAAATATTAATCAACCACCCATTATCTCGTAAACAGTTGGTCAGAGCGACTTGAAATAAGAGCACCTTTTTATAGTAAAAACAACAGGGATTAGAAAATTAAATATGAGAAAAACTTATTGGCAAAACAAGTGGTGTCACCACTCGATTTACCATCCCCGTGGACCTATTTCCAACATTTCAAGCGTTACGAAGAATTTCCGGGTCCATGTTAACATGAATTTTCGTTTTGAAAAGATGCGACTTACTTTTGAATCGCCCTGTATAGGTATGCATAATTAATAATGTTGGAACGTTACTAAAATGAATAAATTTATTGAGAGACTATAAAATTTGAGAAATTGATTCATAAGTAGTGTATTTATGCGGAGATTTATGCCTCTTTTGTACTTAGTGCTTAGTGCTTAGATAGTAAACGTACCATCACGTCGCGTTGCCTGAAGAAAATATCATCTCTTTGAAAAAGTATAAACAAACATTTCTGCCAATTAGATGACATGGTTTATGAACGTCTCGTTCCAGTAAAAACGGTGTTGATCGACATCGAAATGTGAGCCTAATATGATTGGGGCTACAAGGTTAGTTAAATATCTCAAAAGATTTTTCCTCATTTTTAATTAAACTGATGGGATGTTTACACTGCCACTTGGTGGTGTATTATCATTTCTAGTCACAGGAAATTTCCATTTTATGTAAAATCACTGTCCGATGGTGTGACTAGTTTACAATGGAACACACTGTTACGTGACGGGGTTTGGCCATCTGAAACTAATGAGAAACGATTCTGCAATGGCGTCCAAACCCTTATCAAACATTCTCTTAATTACTGATCCTCCCTCATTAAACCGCTCTACAAATAATAATAATCCGCAGATATGACGCGTGAGAGGTAATTTAAATTAACGATGTTCTCTTCCGAGATCTCCGATAAAATCAACACCTTTAAGTTTAAGGAAAGGCTTAAAAACTAATACTTATAATTTATAACATATAAAAATTTGTTATCGAAAAACTTTTTGCTTACTTATTTATTTTTAATTACTTATTTGCCCAACAGATATCCACTTACAGGACACAAATTAAAAACTACAACATAATAAAAATGTTCAAAATATATAGAATGAAATAAAGTAACAAAAGAATAATGGTAATAAATAATAATTAATACAAAAATCAAATAAAACTTAATAAATAAGACAGATTAATACAAAATATGGAGCTGCATACAGAAATTATGAATAGTGACATATTATGTTGATAAAGCAGTACAATTAATTAATAATAAATAAAATAAAATGACTAGTAGCAGTAGTAGCTACTAATTTACTAGGTTAATAGGACAATTGGCCCTTTTTGCCTAGGGACCTAGAGTATTGCGTGGGTTCAATTAACTCATCTCCTGCTCCTATCCGCCTGCACCGCTGGCAGAATGGCCAGCGGTGCAGGCCTCCTGGATTGGACTCCTCGACCCTCCAGCTGAGCTCACATACAGCTTTCTTTACGACGTAAAGAAGGCTGTGGCTCACATCTCCGCCTGCATTAGGACAGGGGCCTTCCCGGGATAGTCTGTTGACAGCCGATTGTTAGACGAGCTGTCGGTCATCCACCCAGTGAGGGCTAACGATTTCAGGCTCACAAGTTGGCACCACTGGTCGACTAAGGTCATGTCAAAAGTTATTGTTAGGCTCGGGAAAAGTTTATAGTGTTTTATTATAATTATTTCTTACACCAGCAAATAAAAAACCTTGTTAATTGTGCCTCAGTCTTGTGCAGTTCCATTTTGTTCGGAAACAAAAGACGGACATATGCTTCCGAGAGACAAAACTCGCCTAAAACAGTGGTTGATAGATATAATTTGACTCCTTCGAAACATTCGTGTGTTTGTAAGAAATATTTTAATCCTGACGATTGTGCGTTATCAAAGGAGTCTACTACAGAAAACTGTGAGTAATAATCATGTGCATTTGTTATTTTCATCATAGTCATTCATGATTTAACCTAACTTTAATGACAGACACTTCTGATAAGTACAATAATTTCCCTACTTAGCAAGTAAATTACTACTTTCCCCTTCTGCCATCATTGTGTTAAATGTTTTTCAGTCAATTTTCATAAAAATTACTGAAAACTAGCATTAAAACGCCATAGTAAACATTAACGTTTAGTGACATTGACCTTTCAGTACACTAGCACCTCTCGTGGTGATTTCAAGCGCGTTAACTCTCATTGTCGAACTAGATCAGTGTTGTTTAACTTCCTTCACTGATCAATTATTGAAAATTAAACAGGCGACCATACGTCATCCTCAAATAAAATGACTAAATGAAACTAAGATGAAAGTGTTTATGAATAGTTTCCTTTAAATATACAAGTGTGCAAAAATTAATATCATACCGATCGTATATATTATTAAAGTGATGAGACAAAATTTCTTTGTATGAACTCTAGAACTATCGAGTGACTTTCATATATTTGGTACCAAATTAGAGATCCGTAATCCAACCTGGAACGCACAAGTTAATGGGAAAGAGTTTTTAACTCCTTGCTATTATTGATTGGTTTACAGTTTCTAATAATGATGCCTAATGTTTTCGCAGAAGATACTCCCGGACTATATATTAAATAAAATACAGTTTATTGTTAAAAAGGATACCTAAATATTTTGTTGAACATTAACTATTAAACGTTTGATTGTTCGGGGAATAATTATATACAATTGGGGACACTTTCGTGAGTATCTTACGACTTTACTTTTAAATATATTTAGGTTTTTAAAAATATTACATCAACCTTTAAGCAAATTTATCTGTGACTGTAAGAAAACGCTATCACATATGTTGTTAATTCTGAAATAAATTTTTGTCATCTGCAAGTAAGAGCTTATTACATTCAATAGCCTTGGCAATATCATTAATAAGTAATAAAATAAGATAGGCCCAAGATTGGAACCTTGCGAGGCTCCGATAACAACTACTTACACGTCCGACCTAAATTAATTATATGCCACGTATTGTACCCTATTATCTAAGTTTTTCTTTGGAACTTACTAAAACATGAATAATTCTTCATTATCTAAAAAATATAATTAGTTACCCAGCATGTTAGTGGACAAATAAATCTCTGCGCTTGTAACTTTATGTCAAAAGATTAGTCAGAGGGTATTTTTTGACAACTAATATGAGACAAAAATAATAATATAATTCCCTAACGAATCTGCTTCATTTTTCAAAGTTATTTATCTCTTTTTAGAATACGTCCAGCATGAACTTGACACTTATATTATTTGTTTATTAATATCCATAGATATAGTTTATACGAAGTCAATTGAAATTGGTCATTGTTAAAGCACAGGACTGTGCGCACTTAACTTGATATTTTGTCCTATATATTTAGCAATGGTATCGAGAATCAAATGGTAGTTGAAATTGTGCAGGCGAGTCCGAGACTGGCAATGTAATCAGCCTGAACGAACCATCTACAACTGCACGTGTTTTAAAGATAATAAAACGGACAGGCCCACTAGTATAAAAAAAACTCATTAAATCGTTTCTCCGCAATTATGGAAACTTGTGAGATGTGCCGGCATTGGCTATGTTTTGAGGACGATGGGCGACGATTGGCTGGGATCAGAATATTCGTCAATCCGGTTGGTCGGTGGGTGTTTGAGTTTATATCAGTCAGGAGTCAACGTGGACTCGGATGTTACCTATTTATTTATTACATTTGTCCAGTGCAGTGCAGAAATACCTATTATAATATCAAGGTGGTTCGGTTTATACTTAGTGTTCATATTGGTAAATATTTATTACTACATAAAAGGTATTTAAGATATTGTATTAGGTATTTACTAATTTACCATGGCTTTCTGGAGACCATTTGAAACAGAAGATAATATAATAACGCCCGAAAATCCTGAAATAGTTGAGCCTGTTATTGTCGAGGAAGACGAAATAAATTTAGAGTTTCAAAATAAAGATTTACACGTACAAAGTCAACGCATTATTTTAAATATATATGAACGTTTAAAAAGCGAAAATCGTGAAAAATGTGAGAAAGAAATAATAGAACGTATTAACGAATTAACTAAAATATCAAAATCAACAATTTATCGTGTAATTAAAAAAGGAGATGTTATAGATCACGGTACAAATAGGAAACGGAAAAATATGAAATTAAAAAATACTGATGATGCTACCAAAGATGTAATACGGCGTATAATTTATAATATGTATGAAAAAAATATAGTTCCTACGTTAAAAATGATTCGAGAAAAAATTAAGCGATTATCCTGATTATAATTATAGTTCTTTAGATACACTACGAAATGTTTTATTAGAATGCGGTTTTAAACATAAAAAACTTGACAGTCGTAAGGTAATTATGGAATCACGACGTATAGTAGCACTTCGGGTAGATTATTTGGAAAAAATCAGAGAATATCGTAAACTAAACAGGCATATAGTGTATCTAGATGCGCCGATTATAATTCAACCTGGTAATGATTCCTCTTCAGAAAGTGAAGATTCGGACGCGTCAACTTTTAGCCTTTAACTTTTTTAATATACATATATTTTCAGAACAAAATATTTAGATATTATATTAGGTATGAAGTTTACTTTTTTATTGTTACATTTCTTGGAATATATTTTAATTTTGTTTTTATTTATGTTTTATCTAAACAAATATTTATTTTTGTGGTACTAATTCTTTGCTTTGGTTAAGAAACTTACATTTTTATTTTTATTTTAGAAGAAACTTTTATTTTATTTTTTACTATATAATGTCCTTGCCCCTCGCTAATCTAACCTGTCCCATTCCCTCATCCTGGCAAGGATATGTTCATACCTTCTCGTTGGTCCTTGCAGAGCAATAACATATTTCAATATAGTATGGGTTAACTTTAAAACTAAACCCAATAAATTTAAATATTTAGACTTTATATCTAAAACTGATATAATATTTCAAAAATATTTCATTGGCGAAATAAACAAAAATAGCCTATCTAATAAACAAAAAATAATAAAAATTAATACAATTTTCAAACAAGTATAACATTTTCTTATGACAAGCATTTCTATTTACCTCCGCCCATGTACAATAAAGAGATGCCGACGGTTTTTGCAGGCTTTTAGTTTTTATACGATTTCAATTGACTTCCTTACATAGAATTGTTGATACTTAAAAATTATACAATATTAATTTTGTCGTCAGTAACTACCTATTCTTTTTATTAAATTTGGTATGGGTAATTTGCTCGAAAAATCTAGGTGAATGGATTCAAATAAGTTTTATCTGTAGCTCCAAAACTATTCTTTTTAGACTCCACAAATTATACATTTTTTGTAATGAGCTCTTCGAGGAGAAACTAATGACCTTAAAAAATATGGGATGTTCCATTTAAAAAAATGTAGTGGTGGCTCTAGGGTGGAGCTAATCCTAGGTCTATTTATAGGAAAACGTTCCCCAGCCTTTTTCTCTGTAGACATGTTTTTGCGGTTTTTTCAAAAATCAATATATCCAAATTTATTTAGTGTGTATAGTTTTTATTGAAATGCACTGTATAATGTAATATAGGCCTATATGGATATTACCTTGGCATATATTTTCTCCTGAAATCAGAAGCTTTGAATTAATGTCTAATCCGTTTAACAACTTGTCTACTTCCCCAAGCTGATAAAGCACATAGAACGCTCTCTCGATGTAATAATAAACCTGAAACACAGCTTTGCAAAATAGGAGGATAGTTTGTTCAATTATCAAATTAAATTACACATTTAGGTGAGAGAAGTGCACCATATTTACCATAACTTTTATTTCATTTAAATTTAACTTTACTTTTATGCGGACAACCTTACGCTTCAAATATTCTAAAATTCGGAACTAATTATTTAATTTCGCATATGTTTGCATTTTCAAAGGTCTAGTTTTGCACACTCAACTTTATTGCCATCTGTTTCCCTACATAACAGTAAATCCAAGTTTACTGCATTTAATTTGATGAACAGATGCTTTATGCCGTAGTAACTATGCTGTTTATTGAAAGATATAGAGTTTACATACATCTAAATCATATATCTTATAAAGATAGTGTCTATATGTGGGGCAATAGTGTGTCGGACCTCGATATCTCGAGTTCTACGATAGCTAGAAATTTTTTAAAAAATTGCAAGTAAACTAGATAAAAAAGTCTATATCTGGAAATTATTTTCGAACATACAGGGCGAGCCAAGACGAAATTACAGGATCAAGTGCCTTTTTTTTTTAATGGAATGCTATGTATATCAGTACATTTTTTGAAGCCTCTTTTTTAGGCTCTATTCATTCCTATATTATTATTGGCTATCTCCCAACTACTTTGGTGTAATGAATTTTTTTTGTTGAAATAATGCCATCTGCAGATGGATATTAAAAAAAATCACCACAGTCATAATTATGGATTTTAAGAAAAACTTATGTGAATACCAGTTACGAGACATCTAATTAATGTTTTTGAATAATTTTCATTTCCAAAAAATGTACAGCGTGGCCAAAAATTAGGATTCAATTAAGAACTTTTTAAATTGAATTTTCTCAATTTTTTTCAAATGGAACACCCTGTATATTTTTCAACGATGTGATGTAAAAATGAAAAACGAACATTTTTTGTAAGTATTTCCCTATGGCTAATTGCAACCATTTTCGTTTAATAAATAAATGTTTATTTTTCAATTAAGAACTTTTTAAATTGAATTTTCTCAATTTCAAATGAAACACCCTGTATATTTTCGACGATGTGATGTAGAAATGAAAAACGAATATTTTTTTGTAAGTACTTCTCTATGGTTAATTGCAACCATTTTCGTTTTATAAATAAATAAGTGTCAAATTCAAGAATAAACTTAAAAAAAAGAGGTTCCCTCAAATAATTCATTAGAAAAATTTGTAATAGGTGTTCGACGTGTTGCTCATTTTGATTGACACACGTCTTTATGCAATTTTGAAGTGAGGCCATTTAGTGGGACCATTTGCATTAAAAGGAGTAAATAGTATTTAACCAGTCCTTTACTGTAACGTTTTTTTGTACATTTTTTTGCTGTTTTCGTTATTCGACAAGCAATAAAACCTCAGTTTGGTATAAATTGTCGTGTACAAAGGAGCATTTATCACACTTATCGGTCGTTAGTTACAATTTGTATTGAATTTAAAATATTTGGAATTTTACAATATGAATTTTAATAAAGCGGAACTTGTAGACATGACTTTTATTTTGGGCGAGTCAGACAGAAATTGTTTACTTGCCAATAGAATTTATCACCAACGTTATCCTGAAAGAAGGCTTCCTGATGTTAGCAGCTTCCAAAACCTTCTCGATAGATTTCTGGAAACTGGAAATGTCGAATATAAAAAAAGTGAAAGAATAAAACGTGTTGTGAACGAAGAAAATGAGTTTTCTGTGGTGCTGGCAACGGTTGAGAATCCCCATGTTAGTCAAAGAAAAGTGACCTCATTAGTAGGAATAAGTAGACGGTCTGTGGGTCGAATCTTAAAAACAAATAAGTTGCATGCATATCGTATTCAAATGCACCAGGAATTACCTGATGACGATTTTCAAAAGCGCCTACAATTTTGTAATTGAGCCAGAGGTAAAATGCAAGTTGATGTCAACTTCTTCAATAATGTTTTATTCACTGATGAGGCAACTTTTCATAAAAATGGATTTGTTAATAGGCACAATTTCCATTATTATGCTTCGGAAAATCCTCACTTTTTTATGCAAGTTGATAACCAACACAGATGGTCTATAAACGTTTGGGGAGGAATTGTTGGAGAACATGTAATAGGGCCACATTTCTTTGATGGTACATTGACTGGAGCTATTTATCTTCATTTTTTGGAAAACTATCCGCCACAATTATTGGTAAATCTGCCTGGAAGAATTCGAAATAGGATGTGGTTTCAGCAAGATGGTGCTCCACCACATTATTTAAATGCAGTTAGAGACCACTTAAATAATACCTACCCTCATCAATGGATTGGAAGAAATGGACCCACTAAATGGTCTGCTAGATCCCCAGATTATACAAAAATGGATTTCTTTTTATGGGGATACGTGAAGGAAATTGTTTATAGAGACACACCAACAACAGTACAAAATATGAAGGAAAGAATAATAATTGCCTTTAGATCTATCACACCGGCAGTTTTAGGAACAGTGGGAACCTCATTTCAAAAGCGCATAGAGATGTGTGTCAATCAAAATGGTCAACATGTGGAACATTTATTATAATTTTTTTTACTGAGTTATTTGATGAAACCTCTTTTTTTAAGTTTATTTTTGAATGTTGTAATTATTGCTCAATAAAGCGAAAATGGTTCCAATTAGCCATAGGGAAGTACTTACAAAAAATGTTCGTTTATCATTTTTACATCACATCGTTGAAAAATTTGAAAAAAAAAATTCAATTTAAAAAGTTCTTAATTGAATACTAATTTTTGTCCACCCTGTACATTTTTAGGAAATGAAAATGATTCAAAAATATTAATTAGATGTCTCGTAACTGGTATTCACATAAGTTTTTCTTAAAACAAATAATTGTGACTGTGGTGATTTTTTTTAATATCCATCTGCAGATGGCATTATTTCAACAAAAAAATTCATTACGTCAAAGTGGTTGGGAGATAGCCAATAATAATACAGGAATGAATAGAGCCTAGAAAGAGGCTTCAAAAAAATGTACTGATATACATAGCATTCCATTTAAAAAAAAAGGCACTTGGTCCTGTAATTTCGTCTTGGCTCGCCCTGTATGTTCGAAAATAATTTCCAGTTATAGACTTTTTTATCTAGTTTACTTGCAATTTTTAAAAAAATTTCTAGCTATCGTAGAACTCGAGATATCGAGATCCGACGCACTATTGCCCCACCCTGTATAATAAAAATAATGAATTTTGTACTGAACTATATTTTATATTCTTGTCTCTATATAAACATAGACAATTTTGATGTTACTTTTCGAAATTGAATATTCGATTGTTCTACCCTATCCCTAGTATTAAAAAACATTGCATTCTTCAGATTATGTCGACTTCCGTACAATTTTCTTGGTTATTTTAAAATTTTTAAAACTGAATTATAATGATATTAACTTTCTATATTTAATTTGGAAGATAAATTCTAAGCACAACATAGTTAAATAATGTTAGTGAATTTATAAAAAGCACTAAGTATCTTCCTAAGAAAAAGAAAACGAATTAGTTGCAAGAAACCTCTCATTTAGCTTAGCATCGGTTAATTAAGGTGTAATCAGAATGATGAGGTGTTTATTAAAGCTAATTCTGACATTTTACATGTAGTGGATTTATGGTCAATGAATTATTAAAAAGGGATGAATATAATTGAATCTAATGAATCTAATTTATATATTTATATATTTCTACAATTTTAGCACTTGTAAATTACAACACTTTAATTTTGTCTCCAAAATATTATGATAAAACTGACCTAGTATATTTTCTGTTTGTTTTGTATCATATACTTAACTGGTGTTTTATATTCGTTTTTAGTTCAGAAATGTTAAATAGGGAAAATTAGAGAGAAATAACTGATAATATTTTAAAACTTGGCAAAATTCCGATATCGCTAATGGTTAACAAGGTATAAGCAATTAAAAAGCAAATTAATCGAAGCACTATTTTTTCAAGATGGTGGCTTAAGCTTAATAAATTGAGTTCAGGACTTTCAGAATGTTTAATAACACGCCTAAATGAAAATATTTGCTAAGATTAAAAACTTTATCAGTTATATCCGTCAAACGTCGAAATTTGTTCCTATTTGACTGGAATATATATGAAGAGCTCTTTTCCAAAACTAGGCTAAGCGCAATTTAACGATTTTGAGATAAACAGTCTTTTTTATTTTAAGCATTGTAGGTTAAAACTTATTGCATATATTTACTGTATTTATTGGTTGTTATATGTACAGGGTGGGTAAATTTCGATGTTTGTGTAGGGTAACTGTAAAAATAAAAATTTTCTATCGTCTTTTGTTTTCGAGTTATAAACAAAAATTTGATTTTTCGACTTTTAGACACATGTCAATATCTTGGTTGTTTATAAAGTTATGACAAAACAACTTTTACATTCTTGAGGCAGTTTTTACTCTATAATACAGTGGTGTCGAGCAAATTTAAAAAAAGGTGCAATTTCGAGCTATGGCATAAAGTTGTATTTTTTTTAAACGGGAATCATAATTGGCTATGTTTTAGTTAAAAAGGATATTTTTTTCTTTTAAACTATATATGATAATAATAATAATAATAATAATAACATGTCTTTATTTATTATTGAGCACGATAATAAATGGGCGAAGTTCAGTAGAGTGGGGTCGCTTTTGAAGTGTAAGTATTTAATAGCGAAAATAATCTTTTAGTAGATTACTTTTGCATTTTTTAATATTTATTCCAAGTAGGCGTGTCATCTATAAGAGTATTTATCCGTTTGTCAGTAAATTACATATTAATAATTTTGTTTCCGTCATAATTACAGTAAAAGTGAAGATGTCTTACGAAAATTACGAGAAATATGATATGCTAGAATGCTTTATTCAAAGTAATAACAATTGTGATTTTGCATCAGAAATATATTTACATATATATTCCACGTATTTCAATCGCCATCCAGAAAGAAGACAACCTAATAAAGCTATTTTTAAAAGGTTAAAAGAAAATCTCATTAATTGTGGGTCCTTCAACAAGCCAAGACCAAAAAATTACAACACTGAAGATGCTGAAGAAATTTCTATAACTGTACTTGGTATGACGGTTGCAAATCCTTCAATTTCAAGTCGTCAAATTGAATCTGATTCTGAGATTTCAAGACGTCGAATTTTGGGTATTTTGAATACACACAAATTCAGGCCTTACACAATAAGAAAACAACATCACCTGCAACCAACTGATCCTCAGCGACGATTGGAGTTTTGCATATGGTATCGTCAAAACAGTCAACAAGATCCATTCTTCTCTAGAAATATAGTTTGGACAGATGAAGCCTACATTAGCAGTGCAGGAATTTTCAACAGGCATAACGAGCACTATTGGTCTGATATGAACCCTCACCGTACAGTTGACGTGCGATCTCAGGGACGCTTTGGTTTTAGTATTTGCTATGCTCTACGTGGCAATCGTGTTTTAACATATCACATATATCAAAAAAAATCTTAATGGCCAACAGTACTACGAAATATTAAACCAGAAAATTATTAAGGAATTTATGGACAATTTGCCCTTAATTGAGGCAAGAAATCAGTTCTTCCAACAAGATGGTGCACCACCTCATAATATCAGGACTTTTTCAGAATTATTAAATACTAATATTGGAAATAACTGGATAGGAAGTAACGGACCAGCGAGGTGGTCACCACGATCACCTACCTTAACGCCAATGGATTTTTCTTTTGGGGCCATATTAAAGACAAATTATACAAAAAAACCAGTACCGACATATTATATGAACTTAGACAAAATTTTATAGACTGTGTGAATTCCATTTCAAATCTTCTTATTTATAATGCAGTTCAGAGTGTTATGAAGAGGTGTAATTTATGTATCTAACATAACGGACATCAGTTTGAACATTTACTTTAATTTGAATTTTTATTTTGTAATTGTAATGTATTATAAAATTAGATGTGAATATCTAATTTTTTGGTCTTGGCTTGTTGAAGAACCCACAATTAATGAGGTTTTCCTTTAACCTCTTAAAAATAGCTTTATTTGGTTACCTTATTTCTGGATAGCATTTGAAATATATTTCGGATGCAATATCACAATTGTTATTACTTTGAATAAAGCATTATAGCATATCATATTTCTCGTAATTTTCGTAAGACATTTTCACTTTTATGATTAAATGAGGTGTAGTTATGACGGAAACAAAATTGTTATATAAACAAATGCAAATAGTAAATACTTACATATCAAAAGCGACCACATATATGATATATAGTTTGAAAGAGAAAAAAATTTCCTTTTTAAGTAAACCGTAGCCAACTATGATTCCTATTTAAAGAAATACAACTTTATGCCACAACTCGAAGTTGCACCTTTTTTTTTAATTTTCTCGACGCCACTGTATTATACGAAAAGAAATGCCTGAGGAATATGAAAGTTGATTTTTCATAACTTTACAAACACCAAGATGGTAAACTCCCTCGCATGAAAAGATATCATGACTTTCATTAGAAGGGGCATGTGTCTAAAAAGTCGAAAAATCAAACTTTTGTTTAAAACTCGAAAACAAAAGACGAAAGCAAATTTGTTTCCACCAATGAATTTGTCTAGAAAAGAGACATCGAGAATGCGTTTTCCATTTTTTTTGTATCTCTTACAGTTACCGAATTACCCTATACAAACATCGAAATTTGCCTACCATGTATATGAACAACATTCTGACTTAATTCAGGCATTTGAAAGATAAACTATGAGTTTATTTTTAAATAACTGTCCGTGGAATTAGTGTAACTTTGAAAAAACTTATAACGCATTCCATCTCCAATTATCTGCATATGTCATCGAAATGTTTTTTAATATATTCCACGTACCTGTCAAATATCCATCTTATATATCATGCATCCACTCATCCTGTTGGTAATTTTATTACTTTTTCAACACTTCTGATGTCGTGCTCCAATGTTAATTCTGAAGTCATTGCCATGCTCTGAACTCAGATTCCTCGACTTTTCTGCTCCAATTTTGTTCACTTCGTCTCATATTATTTTCTCTTAATTCGCTTTCCGTTCAGATCTCTGGAAATCAACATAAAGTTAGAATATCTTGTATCATTCACAATTTGTATTAGCTTTAAAACTTTAACTGCCTACCTACTTGGTTAGATTCACCAATTTCACAGGCAAATACACAAATTATTACAGTTAAACTTCAATTATTTTGTTTCAGTCAAACAATATTCTCTCCATATTATATAATATACTCACCAAATATTATCAATGTCAATCGGTGTAGATATCCAAGACAATCATTGTTGATCATTCCAATAATACTGTTTTTTATATTCTGGTTCTTATTACTGACTACATATTTGGTATTGTGAAATTTAGCCTTAATTTAAATGGAATTATTTATTAATTTATTTTGATATTTTCCTTTAGCTTCATGACGCTCTTGTAATCCAGCGCTGATTACGATATTATGAACGTAATTACGTTTTCTGTTTGATTAGGAGGCATTAGCATTTATTCTAAATTAATTAACGTATCAACCATTTTGGTTCATATAGTACATTAATGTCCATGATATTAAATAATATGCTTTTATTACAATTTTAAAAAATGATTTGAAATAACGCGTTGAAAAAAATTCAGAATGTAACCTCGATATGTAATTAATTTTTACCATCAATAGGTGCGCACTTTCTAACTGAGATATAAGCTAATCTAAATTGTTTTACGGTTACACTGTACAAATAAAATCGTAATTTCATTTGATGTAGCATCCATAACCGTAAAACTACTTGGATTAACTGAGATCTCAGAAAGAACGCACCTATTGTTATAATATTGTAGAAGCTAATGTGCAGCCTTCACTAGCTCGTACAGAATAAAAATGACGGGATAAAAACTCAATTTTGATATATATATCATTAACTTACAGGATTCATCGACTGAAAGAAATTTGTTTCACTATTAATATGGTGTCAATGGAATAAATAAATAAATAATGCATTTATTTCCAACAGGTGAATACCCAATTACTGGAAACATAAAGATAGTTACAGAGAACATGAGAATAAAAATTATAAAAGTAACAAAATTACAAAAAAAAAAAAATACAAATATACAGGGAAACAATAAAATATATAAGTGAGTCTAAAATTATGAAATAATATAAATCACAAAAAAAAAATATGAGAAGACATTAAAATACTGTAGTGAGCATAAAATTATGAATTAAACATGGAATTATAAATAAAGTGAACTTGACTACAATAATTGTACACCGTATGTGTAACAAAAGTAACAAAAATACATAAAAAAAAATCAAAAATACGGGGAAACATTAATATACATAAGTGAGTCTAAGATTATGAAATAACATAAATTACAAAACAAAAATACAAGAAAACATTAAAATACTATAGTGAGCATAAAATTATGAAATAAACATGGAACTACAAATAAAGTGAACATGGCCATAATAATTGTGCACCATATGTATTGGAAATATTACAAAGAAAATAATAGATTTTAAAAGCAGTAATCCGCTCATGAGGCCATACAGATATAAACATATAAAATAAAAAAAATAATAATAAAATAAAACAAATAAAATAAAAGAAAAAACGGATGATGTCAGGACGCGCACAGTAAGTATAAGAATTTTATGGATTGTTTCTTAGATATAAGGCAATTACACTATTTAAACTGTCGTGATTAATATCGCAAAGTCCGGAAATTGAATTGAATAACTTACACATACTAAACATTGGCGATTTACACATAAGGTTGGTACGACTAAAGGGGCAATAAAAATAATCGATTTCACGAGAATGCAATCGAGGAACCAAAAAGTAAAGCTTATTAACAAGGGATGGATAGTCGATATTGTTATGTACTAGATTGTACAGAAATGAAAGAGCAATACAGGTCCTTCTTTCACTTAGTAAAATCATATTAAACATATCTAATAGGAGTTTATTATCAGTGCCTCGTTGTGGATAAAAACCAGTAGTTTTAAAAAACATGAATTTTACAAATTTTCTTTGGACAGATTCCGTTAATAAAATCAAATTTTGGTATATAGGATACCATATTAAAGCGGCATATTCCAGCTTGGATCTAATGTATGTGAAATATAATATTTTCAAACTTTCAACCCTCGAGAAACATCTCCAGTTTCTGACAAAGAATCCTAGCAACTCAGAAGCTGACTTTGTCATCTGGTTAATATGACTAGAGAAACTAAGTTTATAGTCAAAAATCACACCGAGATCTTTAAATTCCAAACAACGCTCGAGTGGAAAATTGGTTATGGTATAATCAAATTGTATAGAATTATGCTTACGAGTAAAGGTCATGATTTTGCATTTGGAGATGTTTAACTTAAGAAAGTTATTGGCACACCACATAGAAACGTTATTTATTTCTGTTTGTAAGTAAATACAGTCATTCAGACTAACTATATTCGTAAAAATTTTTAGATCATCGGCAAAAAAGTAGATACTGACAATTAATTACTGATGTTATGTCATTTATGAAAATCAAAAACAACAGGGGCCCCAGGTTGGAATAAATAATCTATACTATTAAAATTCACTGAGAATTATTTAAAAAAATTATTAGTTGCTGTTGAATTATAAAAGAGAAATCATGGCCCAGCATCCTGTATGGCCTGGCCAGACTCTTACTTGAGGGACTCTAGCTGCAATAAATATAGGTAGTAAAAAATTCAAGTGAAGACTACAGTGAAGCGGCACGTGCTTTAGAATGCGTATAATAGTGACCGCCGGCTGTCACATGTGCCGCTATATTCTTGAGAGCCCTAGCTCGCATTCCTTGACTGACTACACTTACTGGAATTAGTATAACAGATTTCTAATATTTATGTTAGACGGAAAGCAGCAAGAAAATCAGCAGCCTTTGATAAAATTTTAGATTTGTACGAAAATGTGGCCAAAATCACATGATTTAAAGTATATAGTAATTCTTGACAGTTGCACTTAAAAAATAACGAGTGGAACACGAGTTTTTGTAATAATAGTTTTTCGTTAAAATGGCACTCTTTCTGGCTTTTTTTCGTCCGATATCACTATTTCATCTTATGCTTAGCTTATCGCCTAGTACCTAAATCTGTTATCGGACAAGACATAGATTTACTTACTAGTTTTGTAAATTGTACTAATACCATCAAATTGTGTTCTGTTAAGCGGCCCATTCACTAGGCGATACTAAAGCAACCGGGTCGAGCAGTCTTGTCGCTTTTGACAAAATTTCCCAAATATCCACTGTCAGTGGGCAAACGCAATCAATTTGCAAGTTATATTTGGACCATCTGAGTAATGTTTTGATCGACGGTATGTCCTGTGAATGCAATAGCAATCGCCGACAATCTGAGGCAGATTGCAGATTGATTACTTCGACATATCACTTTATTTTGTCACCACATACTGATCACATGTGATCGGTTGTCAACCAAACCATTTATATGTCGCCTAGTGAATGGGGAGCTGAGAGCAGCAGCCGAATCTCCTAGCAATTTCAGAGTAATCACGTTGTACAGTCCGGTTGCAACAGTATCGCTTAGTGTTAGTGAATAGGCCGATTTAGATGCGGGAAATTAAACCACTAGGTATTTTTATATCCAACAGCAAAAAATTTATTGCGAGGTACTTATTTCTGTTTATATTATGACAGAATCTAATATGCCACCGATAGATAAAAGGAACAAGATTAAGTTACTTTAAACAAAATAACAATTTTGAGTTGATACAACAATATTAATGGAATGAGAAATTAAAGATTCCTTTCAAATTATATGGGCTGCATACGAAATCCTTGAATGAAATAAGTCTACTTTGATCCCGATCGAGTGTAACAGAAAACTAAATTCATTCTTTCTACTTGCATACCTCTACTGAAATTAAAATATAATTGAGTTAAGAAATAAGGAAAGTAGTATTTAATCCAAACAGCATAGACAATATCGTGATCAAATTACCATCTTAAGACCGATTTTGTTATATTTCGATTGATGGAAACAATGGATGGTAATTTTCTTCGACCATTCCAGTTCAAGAAATTAAAATAGATTTTAGATAAAGTAACACAACGAGTACCCCAAGGCTCCATACTTGACCCTCTACTGTTCCTTTTACGTGTTACTGACAAGCTAAATTTTATTGAGTATTTATCAATTTATTAATTTGCAGACGATGGCACAGCAGTAGAAAATAGTGAAACTTTTGTGCGATTAGCTATAAAGTGTAACAATGCAAAAAAAAATTAAAAGCTGGTAAAAAAATAATACTTTTTATTTAAATTCCGAAAAAACTACTTATAATTTTTAATACAAATTTCGATAAAACTGAATCCCTGTATGAAACAAAAATGGCAAATCCATTCCAAATTCAGAGACAACAAAATTCCTGGACATCACGTTACAAAATACCTTGAGTTGTCAAGTCTATATAGGTGATCTTATTGCAAAATTTATACGTGCAAATTCATAAGGTAAACAAGTCTCTCTTGACTCATTAAGAATTTATTATTTTTCCCTTATACAGTCTCTTTTGTTATTGGAATAATATTTTGGAGTGGTGATCCATACTGTTCTCGCCTGTTTATAACTTAAAAGAGATTTATACCTAGTATGTTGGGAGTACCACAACATACCCGAGGAGGATGCTGGTAATCCCTATCGGGCGCGTCCCCAGGTGGCGGATAGGGGAATGCCTATCAGGCACAGTGATGGGAAAATCAGCAGAACTCGCACTCAACAACCTAGTCGAGAAGGTCACCCAATTCCTTCAAATGAAGGAAATTGCGGTGGGTGGGAGCTTTTCTCGACATTGAGGTAGCATTTAACAATGCACTGCCCGACTCCTTATATGCACCAGTAGCCGCCAAAGGACTTGAGCCGACTATAGGAGACTGGATACGTGTTATGCTATCAAACAGAACTATAACGACGTCTCTATAGGGAGAAACAGTCAGCTTTAGAGCCACAAGAGGATGCCCGCAGGGTGGGGTTCTTTCCCCCATTTTATGGCCACTTCTTGTGGACGACTTGCTGGCTGTTCTCATACTATGAAAGGTTGAGGTTGTAGCAAATGCAGATGATCTAGTCATACTAGTCAGAGGAAACTCTGACGGAGTAATATCGAATACCCGTCAAGAGACACTGGATGCAGTGCGTAACTGGTGTGACAGGGAACAGATGTCTGTGAACCCTCAAAAAACAGTAATAGTACCATCAAAGAGAATCCTTTAAATTCTCTTTGGTACCATTAACTCGGAAAAGGAAGCTGGAGGACTGAAGACCGCCCTCCTTAATGGGTGAATCTATTCCATTTGCAGACGAGGTGAAATATCTAGGAATCATTCCAGATAAATCACTTGATTGGATCTCCCATCTAGAAAAGGTAATCCACAAAGCAAAACTGTTCTTATGGACATGTCGTCTTATTTGTGATAAATGCTGGGGTATGGGTCACCAACAACTTTAATGGATCTGTGTCACGGTCATTAGACCAATGACAACATACGGATCCATCGTTTGGTGGCCGAAAGGATCACAACGGACAGCCAAAGCCAAACTCTCTAGATTACAGAGACTAGCATATTTGACCGTAATGGGGGCAATTAGCACCACACCGTCAGCTGCAATGGAAATCCTCCTGGACTTACCCCCTCTTCATATATATTTGGAGAGAGAGGCCAAGTGGGCAATATATAGACTACAACAATTGGCCATTAATATGCCGCAGACTAATATCATGGAGCGGAACAGGCTGCTGAATGACATAGAGAATCACAGCAGCCTGGGAATGCCCTCGGATACTATGCCTAACATGACTAACTAGAACCTGACCTTCAACATCCTTTCCATGGAAAAAGATGAGTAGGATTAGAATAAGGCCGACCTACTGAGGGCAGACAATTGCTGGTTTACAGACGGCTCTAAAACTCCTGAGAGAATAGGAGCCGGAGTACATAGCTACAGACCAAGGGTGAGAATATCCTCAAGCCTAGGTACTAATGGAACAATTTTTCAGGCCGAAGATCATACCATTGAACTGTGTGTGCGAAGGCTGGAAATTTTCAGATAGCCAAGCAGCTATAAAAGCTCTTGGCTTCTACCGTTGTAACCTTAAAACGGTACGGAACTATCAGAAGGCTCTAAATCAATTGAGCAAAAGCAACAAACTGACTCTAGTCTGGATACCCAGCCACCCCGGTATGGATGGTAACGAAATAGCCGACTCCTTGGCCAGAGAAGAAGCAGGATCACAAATCATCGGACCATAACCGATACTTGGCATATCCTCAAGTACTGACTGCTAAGATGGCTATCTCAACCTGGACTGAAAGGAAAACTCCAATATTGGCGAGAGTTACCAGGATTAGTTCATTCGAAGGCGTTTGTAAAATATCCTTTGAAATCAAGAACTAAGAAACTTTCCGAGTTAAACAGGGTAAACCTGAAAACTCTGCTTATATACCAGGCACTGCCGACTAAACTATTATCTGCATAAACTCGCGGAAAACGCCGAGTGCCTTCTACGCTTGGAGGATGATGAGAAAGCAGGCCACGTCTTATGCACTTGTCCACTGGGGAGAGGATCCGATTCTCAATATTTGGCAAAGGGCAACTGCTGCCAGAGGATCTGGACACTTTCTCACCTAATAAAGTTGTCAGTTTCATTCAAGAGAATGAACTTATTGGGTGAAATATAATTAGGAGTGAACCACAATAGACCTGCTAATGGCCGCAGTGGAGGGTCCACAAGGACCCACTCACAATAACCTAACCTAACCCAACCTAACCACAACATACAACTTGTCGACCTCTTTTTAAGTCCCTACGAATAATGTCCCTCCCTTCTGTATATATCTATCGACTAGTGAATTTTGTAAAAACTAATATACGTTTATTTACACAAAATAATGAAATCTATAGTAATATGTCAACTAGGTGGAAACTTTTCCTATGTAGATGTAATTAGGACTCCACAATAACTGTGGGATGTCGTTTTTCTCTACCTTACACAAAATCTCTGATTTTCAGGAGATTACTTCGGTGACGAGGGAGGTGGTTAGGAGATTACCTTAGAGATAAAATGACATATGACAAAACGGCATGGAATGTTTCTTCCAATTTTTTCTCTACAGAATAATACTCTACGAATACCGCTCATAACACCAGCACTTTTGAAAAATATGTTACATATAAGAGCTACAAACGCTCATAATAATCTTCCTCCCGAAATGAAGAGTATAAACATATAAACGTAAATCAATTCAAAAATAAAACAAAAATCTTCTTAAGCCACTGTTATTACTCTTAATGAATATTTAAATATATCATGATTAATATGTTCATGTACATTTGTGTATTGAGTATGATCCGTATTAGTGGGGTGATTATATAATTTATATAGTCTTTCCCTCCCCTGTGCCTGGGAGGTCTGTAATAATGAAGGAAATAACAAACAAATGTATTAATGTGTAGTTTAGTATTAGATGATATCAATTTGATGTTGGTAAAAATGAACTACCGACAATTTCTATAATCATTTATTTATGAAAAATAAAGGTACAGTCAATGGAAATGTATGAGCTGAAAACAATATTATCTAAATGATGTCCGTTGCGATGTATACACTCTTCAAATCGGGAGCGAAGATTATTGATAACTCGTTCACACATTTCCATCAAGATTGATCTTATTTCCGCTGCGATATTTTCCTTTAATTGGAGTAACACAGCTGGATTATTCTCGTAGATCTAACTTTTAAGGTATCCTCACAAGAAATAATCGACAGTAGGTGCTAAGTTAATGTTTCGCAACTGGTAATAAACGCGATACAGACGACACGCTGTCAAGATAGAATTATTGTTCTGGTAAAATGCTCATACAAAAAACGCTTTGCTGCCTCGTAAACGGTCTCATTGCAACTGAAATTCCTGAATCGATTTAAAGTTCGGCATCCCATTGCCGCACCGTCACCGCCGCGTCAGTGTAAACGAATAAAGAAAGTGCTGATACCCTTTTTGGACAGCTGTGTAATGTTAACTATACCACAGAGTGTCTGTGACTATACGTTTCATAATGCTTGACGTTCACTTGCTTGAATTAATAGCAATACAGATTTTTTTAAATAATGAAATCTGCAATGTTTTACAATTTCCATTTGATTTTATTTTATAAAAAAAATAATTCATTTTTAGAAACACCCTGTACATGTACAAATTACTGCTTAATAAATTATTGTGACCTTGGAAATAATGATTCGCAACTTCTGCTTATTATAAGGGTGCAATACTCGGTGAAATATATCTTGGACCCTTTTTTAGGGTAAAAACCGCAAATCAACCAGTATATCTTATCCGAAGTGTTTCAAGGAATTATTCAGTTTTAAACATAAGCGATTCGCCATAAAAGGGTAGGACTAGGGGAAATGAAGCCCAGTAACAGATACTACAGAAAAGACAAAATGGGCCTTGAGAAAATTAAATTTCCCCCAGTTATGTATATATGAAAACTTAAAGAGGATAGAATTATTTATAAGGAATTCGAGAAGGAGAACCAAATTCAACCTTATTGATGAAACTAGATCAGATATGAGATTATGTTTTTGGTCGATAAGGCTTGAATAACTTTTATGTAGGATTTTTTATATTTGCTACAAGCAAATCTTAGCTTAAATAGTATATTCAGAGGAATCCTGAAATGTTACCACTCATAATTTATTTGGTAGAGAATTAAGAGAAAATTTCGTTTTGTCGATAATTAATAAAATAATTTGAAATATTTAATTTAAATTAAATATTTCAGTTTTAGTAGTTTTAATATTTGTACCTAGCCGAAATATTCTAACTTGCAGATTTTCAATTTCAATTAAATTAAATACGATAAATTTTTATGATTGAAATATTTAATGTAATCATAAAAATTTATCATATTTAATTTAATTGAAATTGAAAATCTGCAAGTTAGAATATTTCGGCTAGGTACAAATATTAAAAAATAATTAAGCAAACCTCACTCTGCATTATTGACAAGAACTGTAACTTTTTTTGAGCATATCTGATTTTGCTCTGCAAACTCAACGATGATAGTAACGGTTGACGGCAGTAATTTTCTCGTTGGATTTGAATAAATAAAACAAACAATAAAACACTTTTTATGTTGAGCTGACGTTTAACTTATATGTTATTTTGTAAACTCTGGCTGTAAAAAGTTTTTCTATAAATTTAATATCTTGTATGATTAATTAAGAGGTAGCGTAGAAACAAGCAGATGTAAGTGATGTCCCCGTGTTAAATTGCAAATTGCCTTTATGCTCGATTTCATTTGAGAGTGAAGTTACCTTCTGCCTTTACTGTCAGGTAATTGTCGTTGATAATAATATTTTTAGTGTACCTAAATGCCTTTAGTGTAACTGTCGATACGATTACGTATTGTTTTTTGAGTAAGGTGCCATTTGTTTTTATTCTTAATTTTAAGTTTGATACATTGAGCTTACTTTCACAGTACGCTGTATATTGTGATAGAAAAATCACGGTGAAACTATTTTTTAATTTTAATGTACCTGTCTGATTGAGAAAATTTATTCATAGTGCAAGCTATCACTCGTTTATATTTAGATTACTTGACTTAATACGCCGCAATAGTGTGACGACAGAGGCCACCATTTATTACATAGGTCAGAGAGCATTATCCAAACAAACTTTATTTGCGTGTATCTCTATATGGCCGTTTTGTTTTAGTGCTTTAATAATTAAAAAACTGTTTTCCACTGTATTTAAAATATAGTGAATATATATACAGGTACCAATAATAATAATACAATACAAATTTGAAAACTAAACTGTTCTATATATTTGAATTTTCATAAATAAAATTATAACATAACTCCAAATACACAGATTTTTATAAATTTCGTTTTTTGCCATATTGTATTTTTATGGAGGCTGAAAAACTAGCTTAGTAGATAAAATGTAATCTCTAATTTGCAATTAAACAATAACAAATTAGTGCGCTGTTCTTTAGTTTACAATGGTAATGTGTTGGACACCTGGATGTAAACATTATAATGAAAGGGAGACATGTAGATCTTTAAATTTCCAAAAGACGGGAAAGAGAGAATTAGGTGGAAGAAACTTGTTAGGTAGGTAATAGGTAGAAACATTAATTTTTAATAATTTAGTTTAAGCCTCACTTTAAATTTATAGACATATTTTCTTTGTAGCCGATCTGATGAACCTGCTCCTGGATCGTTTCTATGTAGCTGCCATTTTCCAAATGGGAAAAAAGAAAACGGTCCACAGCTTTTTCACCACAATTTTACAAAACGTTTTTGTTTTACATCACCGGAAAAAATGCTCGAAAACTTCCCAAATTGATTTGTGATGATGTAGATGACACATTACCAAACACTACTAGTGCTCGACCAGATATACCCCAGGCAGAAATAGATAGGTAGATCGTCCTATTCATAGAACTGTATGAAAATAATAATTTAAATAAATATCTTTAGAGCGATATCTCCCATGACTTCAACTGAAGCAGCGGAAAACATTTATTTAAATCCTGAACCATCTACATCTAAAGCTGCAGATGACAAAAACTGCTTATCTACAACAGTGATAAATGCAGAAAATTACTTTTTAAGAAAGGAGTTGGAGGAAAGAAAACATTTACGAAGATCTGCTTTCACATATGAGGAAATTTGCCAATCTGATATTTTAGTATCCTTATATACTGTCCTACCCAATGCTGCAATTTTTGATGTTCTTTATCAGTTGTTGGAAAACATTGAATTCAATTATTATTTTAAATAGAATGTGGAAAAGATTTCGAAGAAAGATCAACTTTTTTTGTATGATCATGACATGGCCAATAAAAATCTTTAAATTCAGTTTTTTCTCTAATTCATAATTATTACGTCAAAGCTTTTTTAAAGTAATTTTACATTTTTCGCTATTTTATTGTTTTTCAGTCGCTTTTTAAATTAATTTATATGTTTTCCAACGTTCAAGTTTATTCAATCATCTTATAAACTACAACTACAATAAATCTAAACGTTGGAAAACAAATTATTTTATTTAAGAAGTGTAAAGATAAAATAGTGAAAATCTTAAATCAACGATCAAGAACAGAACATTATATTAAAGTAACTAATTTTGGAAATCTTTATGTATAAGTATTTATTTTAATTAGTTAATTTTTTTTTAAATAATAAATGTAATAAATGTAATAAAACAACACAAATATTTGATTGTAATTTATTTTAAGCTTTCATATTTATTATGTATGAAATGAAATGTTCCAAATAAAATGTTTTCAACAAATCTACATTTTCTTTCCATTCTTCATGTTTCGGAATTTCGACAATTTCACACTCCGCTAGAATACACACTACCAGAAAACACTTTTCCTTAATGGTAATGTGTAATTGTCCCTGTATTTGATCCCAGTAAACATGTTTTGTATTTACTGTAATGTCTCCTTCTTCATTTCTATATATCACATAGGTTTTATCATTGCGTAGTGCCTCTTCTAGCGAAAGGACACTTTACTTCAATAATGAGAGCATCTTTTCCTACAAGACCATCAGGATTGGCTCCTATATATCCAAAATCCTCAAGCCATATTTCAGTTGGAAACACTTCCATGCCTGTTGCAACTTTGATTGTTTCAATAGCAATTGCCTCATTTTCTCTTCCCCACTAATACAGAATTTAAATTGTAACCTTCTAATAAGCTTTTATATAAAGACCGTGGAAATAGATTCCTTTTGAAAGAAGCAATAACTACACCAAAATGACTAGCAGTAAGCCTATGTTTTCTAGCTATAAGCCAGTTTTCATTACTTGATTGTCCACGTGCAGCTTCAGCAATTTGCTTAATATTTTCTTTTGATAACATACACTTTTCTTTAAAATACTCGACTTTATTTTCACTGGCAATATATTCTGTTGAAAACACAATGTTTTCTATCTGAGGTACTAACAAAAGCAAAGTTTCTTTGGGCTCTGCTTGCAACAACCATATAAAGCCTACGACAAAAGAAATTCTTAAAATCTATCACTTCGGCAATGGTAGCTTTTCTACGGTACAATAGTTTGGCTCTTTTGGAGGAAACATTTCATGAAGTGACTTTGTCTTCTCCATGTCGGAGTTCTTCCTAGGAGCATTCCATGCATAGGCTTTATCAGTGACACTAACATTATGATGTGCATGAACACACAAAGCAGCCATATGGTGACATATAACCTGTCCTCTTGGGCACGTACATTTTGCATCTGTGATACCATCTTCTGGATCAACAAATAACTATAATGAAAATTTAATTTGAAGTATTATGTACAAATCACATTTAAAGTTAAAAGAAAACATAAAATCATTTACCTCAACATTATATCTTCTACCCTTCATGCTGGCTCTCACCTCGCCTGTAAGTAAAACTGGAGTTATACTAGGGTCAAACGACATCTTTATCACATTTCCACTAGAATAGGAGTTTTCTCCACGTCCAATTGGGAATTGTTTGCACTAAAAAAAAGCTGACACCATCGAAAATGTAATAACACGCTTTTCAGTCATTTTAACCCTAAAATTGAGGAAAAGTTTAAAAATGTTATAAAAAGATATATCAGTTGTTATAATATGATTGCGTGAACTTAATTTTAAAACAAAAATACGTAAGTATGAAAATGTGCTATAAATTTAAGGTTGTATTTAACAATTCTAGTTTTCGGCAGAACTTTCGTATTTAAATAGAATTTCTGATATAATTTACTTATTACTTACATCTTAAAACTATTTTAATTACGGTACTTACACAATTTTTTATCACAAAAACTGTTTTTCAAACGTTACAAATCCATAAAAGGAGAATACCAATATACAAAACACAAGTTAAATAGTTTGTTTGGATAATGCACCCTGATCTATGTAATAAATGGCGGCCTCTGACGTCACCACTAATGCAGCATATTCTGATCATACTACGTTGTAGCAAGTTGGCGCTGGTAGTGCGAGTTGCACTTATATTTCTATACTAGTATATGAATGTAGTATATTTTTATACATTTTTGTAGTGCAAGCTAGCACTTAATTATATTTAAGTTACTTCTTTCTGACCAAACTACGTTGTAACAAAACTGGCACTCGTAGAGCAAGTTAGCTTTAAATTGTATTATGGTAAATTCTCTTAAGGTCGTACTAACCCATTTTTAACCGTGTGATAAGTAGGATTAAGGCATAAGTTTACTGTTTATATTTTTATATCTTTTCGTATATTCGATTTTTCTCTAATTATATGTTTTCTAGTATATGGTAATAAGTAGTGTGTAATGAATATCTCGTATATTTAATCTACTTTTCTTCTTTCTGATCATGCTACGTGATCTGGCGCCCACTTTTCCGAATCCCACCCTGCTCTCTTCGACACACAAAATCAACTAGCTTTCTGCTAACTCATAACTTTAGGACATATTTAACGCCGGGTAGATTTGTAAAAATTTAGCCACAATAACCGTAACATCAACAAATCAATTATCCTAAAAAAATAAACAGATAAGGGAGTAGCACTGTTATAAAGAATGATACACTAAGAACCGTACACCTTTAATTTTTTACTTTCTCATCTATCTATAAATAGAGAAAGTATTGGCACCGTAAAAAAAATCAAATTCCAGATTAAGATGAAGATGTACATTTTGAAATGTGAAAACAGAAAATTTATCCAAATCGGCATGTTGTCCGTTTGTCTGTGAGTCTGTGTTTCTGTATGTCTGTGTGTCACTGGTCATCGTTGTGCTATCATTTTCTCCAACAGGTCTCAACGCATAAATCTGAAACATTCATATAATATCTGGGGGTCCAAGGAAGAACCCTATTGAATATCAGTAAAAGTTACTTATTTATCTTATTTTTCCATTTAACCCATTTATTTCATTAATCCTATGTATCTTAATTTGTCTTATGTTTTCGTTTATCTTTTTTATCTTGCTTATTTTGTTTATTTTGTTTGCCTTGTTTCTCATATATACTTTTTTTTAGCTTGTTTATCTTATTTGTCACATTTGTTTCATTTGTCTCATTTGCTTTATTTTTCTCATTTGTGTCACTTGTCTCACTTGTCTTATTTTTCTCATTTATCCTTTCATTTTGCCCATTTATATCATTTCATTTATGATTATCATTCATCTAATTTATCTCGTTTGTCTTATTTGTCTTGTTTATCTTCTTTATCTTATTTATCATGTTTATCTTGTTTATATTCTTTACATTGTCTATCCTGTTTATCTTCTTTACATTGTTTATCTTGTTTTCTTGTTTATTTTATTTATCGTATCTATCTTATTTATCTTATTTACCTTATTTTTGTTATTTGTTTCATTTATTTTGTAAATTTTTTTATTTTATTTATTATACACAAATAAGTAATATAAATACAAATAACATTTCTAATTAAAATAATTTGTTTTTTTTCTGTCAAATTGAATATGACTGAGAAAGTACTATCGACTTACAACCGAGATCGACTTTTTTTTAATGTTTAGTTACTGGACAAATAAATTAGAATATATTTTTAGTGTGATCAGTTTGGGTAAATACACTTATCTAAGTTGCTCATCAACGTCTTGTTACTTAATTATACAACATTAATACAAATGGTCAAATATTTCGAATGATGTTGAAAGTATTGTCAGAAGTTGCAAATTATGCATTGAAAAAAGATGTTGTTTATAAGCTTTTTACTTTAATTTGTTTTAATTTAGTTATTATTTATTAATTCATTATTTTGTGCAACTGTTTCATTAGTCTTTGGTCATTAGTTTTTATAAATTTTATTTATTTAATAGTAAATACATTGCTTGGGTACAATAAGCTTAAGCTTCAGTACAGCGGGTAGTTTAAACCGCAACCCGTAAGGAAAAAAAATACATTGCTTACTATTTCCAATCATTATTTTGAGTTTTCTCGAAAACTTTCTCATATAAGGATATAAAAATTTTATGTGCCTGAAAAGAGGAAACAATTCTCTATTAAATACGGCAAAAAATATATTATTTTGCTATTTAAAATGTATGAAAATGACATCACTCCTATACAATGTAAACAAGAAACATATTAGCATTTTATTTTAAAGAAAATAACGTCCCATTTAAGAATATATATACTTTAGTGGGTGTCTGAAATAAAATAAGAGTTATAGCCCAGGGCTTTTATAACCAATTAGACGGTATATAAAATTTATTCATGAAAAATGAAGTCTTTATTTTAAATATCACATTTCTTAAATCTGATTACTGGTGCTAATTCAGAAGCGGGGAATTGGGGAAAAGATAATCTTTTATATTGAATTATATTTTCTGATTTAATGTTTATTGAGGGTTTACTAATGGGTTTTAACCTAAGTTGTATATCTTGTCTACCATGATTCGCTATAAGAAAATTTGAGATTTAATTATTTCGAAGCATTGTTGTAACTTCTGTCTTTAAGTTCAGATAAACTTTGAAATGGCATAAAAAGTTTGAGGGCGAAATCGATTTAAAAAGTTAAAGTGCTACGAAGTGCTCTTATATTGCATTAACAGAAAAAGCAACAAAACAGTTACTTCACTTTGTAAAAATAA
This sequence comes from Rhamnusium bicolor, assembly GCA_029963845.1. Taxonomy (NCBI): domain Eukaryota; kingdom Metazoa; phylum Arthropoda; class Insecta; order Coleoptera; family Cerambycidae; genus Rhamnusium; species Rhamnusium bicolor. Next base: position 2,142,292 of record JANEYF010003871.1, read on the forward strand.
ACTTATATTACACTCTCTATGTCCAATCACAGCTTATTTTACGTATCAAAGGATTTTTGACGATTTTTTAACTGAAATGTTAATTGTTGCATAATTAGATTTGCCACTTTTCTGAATTTCAAAAGAGTATAATCTGTTAGAATTTTTTTAAGAAACAGAAGGTTATACAAAAATCACTATTGAAAAACTTGTTTTTTTAGTTGGCCATGCCCAAATTAAAATGGTGTTTTAAAATCTATAAAAATATATAAACTGACTTTATGTGAGTTAATTTTGTTTCTTGTCCATTATTTGACACATTGTTTTAAATATGCATAAAAATTTGAATTTAAGTTATGTCTTAAGTACAAAATATGATTGAATAGGCTCAATAAAATCCTCGTGAAAGCTGTATAGGACACAATAAAATATATTTTATAAAACCTTCATCCTGAACGATAAACAGATTTACAAACTTACAAATCCCATTGAATTTGGTCCGCGTTTTACGTAATGGTATTTTGTCACTCATTAGATATGTATACATAGGATATTAAATACCTATCTGAGTAGTGTGTCAATAGTTGTTTATTTGATGTATTAACATAATTATAAACGTGCATCGATTGATATATTAACACAACATAAAATTAGATATGTGTATATTGTATTAATACGTCGAATTATAAACTGATGATCGCCGTCACGTTTGCAGATTGTCATTTTAATAAGTTTAATAACAACAAACAACATATTTTGAGTACATTATAAAATTACTAATAAAGTTAATATGAAAGCCACAGCAAACACGGTGAGAGGTTTATTTTATTATAATAAAACAAACTAATACCAGATTAGTTTATTATAATTAATAAAAGTGCACTCAATTTTTTTTCAGAATCAAATTCCCTACAGACGACAAATTCAAATTCAAAACAATTTTATTATAATTCACAAAGGACAAATCATATGGCCCTCGCCGGACACCCCGTCAGTTGCTGCCCAGTATCCCCGTGTATGGTGGCAGGGGGGCAATTGTTGACATAAAATGGTGTATTCAATTTTGAATTCCAACCAATACTGAACTCAAGAGAGAATGTCTAGCCCCGCTTATTTTATCTTATATCAATAGATATTTCGTGTATAATAATAATAACATGCTGTACTTTACTGATGGTTTGCTTATAATTTGGAAAACATTTTGTGGGGAATTCCGATTATAAAAACGAACAAACAGAAAAGAAGAAAATGTAAGAAAAAATTTTGAATTTTGGGGTCCGTTTTATATTATGGGCGTGGTCTCCCATTTTTTAGGGAGGAGCCACTTTTAAATTTGCTGACGAAATATTGGTAGCGTTTGATATGGTAATTTGTGTTTATTTCTGAATGGCACTATGGGTACAATGTCGTTACAAAGTTGTCGTAATTCCCTTAGAGAGATATATCTTGTCGTTTTACTTATGAGGCGAAGGAATTTGTTTTCCAGTACCTGGAATCTGTGTAACGCCGTCGTTTTCGCAGAAAACCAGGCTGGCGCAGCATATATTAGGGCCGGTTTCACTATCATTGTGTAAATTAAATTTTATTGCCCGTTTAGTCTGCTATTCCTCGCCAACAAGGGGTATAGACTCCTAGACAGGAAATAGTCTTTACGTACAGTCTCGTTAATGTGTTTGCCGAAATATAGTCCTTTATATCCAAAGTTACGCCTAAATATTTCACGTCTAGTTTCGTTTCAATTTGGTTACCCCCATCGAAATAGGTGTAATTAAACAATTGTTTATTCCTTTTCTAGTGAACACTATAGCCGTGACGTTCACCTTCACCTTCTACTTATCATAGTACTCCGACGCCCGTACCATGTGCGCCTTTTTCAGCTGCATTACGGCCTGAGCATGGTGACTGTGGCAGTACATGGCGATATCATCGGCGTACATCGCAATCTTGGTGTTCGGGAACTGCGGAAAGTCGGACATGTATATGTTGTATAATTTTGCTGCGAGAACAGACCTCTGCGAAACGATCTTACTGGCAGCGTACTACCATGCAAGTAAGAGTGTATCAGTTGCGTTAAGTAGCCCGGAAAGTGGTACCGATGCAGTATCAACGAATCTACTAGTTGAGGTGTCTGTATGGATAGCAAATACGTGACAATTTGGTGTCGGAAGTGGATTGGAAGGGAAATTTAGGGAATATTCGAAAAGGTTCTACAGTGTTCTTCTCAGAAATTAGTGGTAACACGAAGAATTAAGCTACTGGACAGAGTTGAGGACTATTTCTGGACAGAATAATGACTTTAAAGTGGATTTTCGAGAAGCTTCTAGAACATTCGATTTAGAACTCAGATATGCGAGTGCCGCTACCAATAACGTATTGTAAACTGAAAAAAAGGATTGTTAATACTATTTCGGGAAACATAGGAGATACGTGAATTGTGCCAATGGGAATATGTTATAAACTTAAAAACAAGACTATAAATGAGTTCTCATGAAAATTCTAGAACATCGATTTAGAAACCATAGAAGATACGTGAACTGTGTTAACGGTAATATATTACAGACTATAAATAAGACTTATTAGTGCATTTTCGGGAACTTTCTAAAACATTCAATTTGGAAATTACTAATGATACGTGAATGGTTTCAACGGAAACATGTTATAGACTTAAAACAAGACTTAATAGTGACACTTCGTGAAAGTTCTAGAACATTCCATTTTATAATTAGTGGATATAAGTAAATTCGTCAACGTAAAGGTAATATATACTAAATAGGACTTTTTACTGCTATTTCGAGATTTTTCTGGAACATTCCAGTATTAAAAAAGACGTGATAGATACTCTGAACTGATTTACGTATCATGAGTTAATACCAACAACAAGAAGTTATGGCGCAAAAACAAACACAGGACATTCTAGCAGCGTTATTAGATCGCATGAACGATCAAGAAAGAAAATGCCAGGAAGAAAAAGAATAACAAGATAGAAGACGACAGGAAGAAAAAGAACAAGACAGAATACGATAGGAAGACAAAGTGGAACAGGAGAGAATACGGCAGGAAGAAAAGAAGAACAAGAAAGAATACGACAAGAAGAGAAAGACGCACAAAGGAAAATTATGAAAGATCAAGAAATAATGCGACAGGAAGAGAAAGCTGAACAAAGCAAAATCATAAAAAATCAGGAAAGAAGACGACATGAAGAAAAAAAGTACAAGAGAAAATGCCGCAAGTAGAGAAATATGAATAGATAAAAATAATTGAGGAACAAGAAATAAGACGCCAGGAAGAAAAAAAGATTTAAGAAAAATGATGGAGGGTATGAAAATCAGACGACAAGAGGAAAACGAGGATATTAAGAGAAGCATAGATAAACAGCAGGCAGCAAATTTTCTTACTCACTGAGAAATTTAAAGGAGATGTTATTGAAAAGTCGGTGAAGTGGAAGAACACGTTAGTGAAGTTAAAGAAAAAGTCAGTCAAGTTGAGAGGGAAAAATCAGTATTGTTGAAGGAGAACTAGCCCAACTCAAACAACAATTAAGAGAAAAGGGTGGCCACTTCCTTCGACGGTTAATGTTCATGGTCAAGTATTAGGAGACAATTTGGGGCAGTTGCACGTTCAAAAAACTGGAACGACGAAGAAAAAGTAACAGCATTGGTATTAGTACTGAGGGGTCCAGTATTAGACCTGCTCTAAACTATCCCTGCAACACAACAACAAAACCTTAATGTTCTGGAGGCAACATTAGAACTAAGAAGTGACAACCAACATCTTGCCCAAGTATATTAGGCTCAGCTGAAATTACCCAGGCAACGCGGTGAAGAAAGCCTCCAGGAGTTCGAGGCTGTTGGGAAAAATTAACCCATCTAGCCTATCCTGATGCAGCAATGGATATTAGCAACAATTAGAAGTTAGAGCATTTATTGATGGAGTACGGGACCATGAAGTTTGGCGAATTCTTAAGATAGCCAGGCATAAGCGAAGTAGTGAGGCTCTAGTACATACACTTGAGATTGAGGTTACCTATGAGGAACCGCACAATCAAACGAGATAGTGAGAGCTGCGGCTGTGGAAGAAACCCCAGAAGATAAAACCATGCAGTCATATTAACCGAGTTACAAAACTTGATCGCACAACTACTAAAAAAACGAATTCTCAGACGAGACACGGACAACAAAATAGCGGTAGCCCGAATGGAGGTATCCGCTGCTATACATGTGGCAAAATGGGCCATATTAAGAGGAACTGTCGTAAACACAACATTCAAGATGTAATGTCCGAAGTACAAAGGACCATACAACTCGAATCTCTAGCGGAAACAAGACCAACAGCAAAGTAGTGGGAGACAGAATGGAGGAGGCATGCGCTGTTATAACTCTGATAAAAGTTTGGAAAAAGTTCTATTGTGTAATAGTCGTCAAGGCGTGGAAGCTTGGTGCCGCCAATGTCAAGTTTGAAGTAAGAGCCCAATGAAGCAATATAACGATGGGTTTCCTTCTGAGCGAATGGCTATAGCAAGTGACTGTTTGAAGGCTCATTATAATTTTAAGGGCTAATTCAGGAAGGTTCCAGGTGGGAGATCTAGTTTGGCTATATTACCCAGAGCGAAGAAAGGCAGATGTCCGAAGCTTCACCCGCCTTAGGAAGGACTATACACTGTCGTCACCAGACTAAACAACGTCGTTTACCTAATTTAACAAAGTCCAAAATCAAAGATGAAGGTGAAAGTATACAGGGATCAACGAGTCGCAGGGATATTCAGGCTTAAGAAGGGGGGAATGTTGCATCACTGGACTGTAGACTGAATTGATGAAACTAGAATTGTACGAAAATGGCTGGGAATGTTCAGGAATGTTCTGGACATTGCTTAGATGCATAAATAAGGCACTCAGTGGGTCCAAAAGCTCAGTTTAAATTTAGAATTGAATGAGGAAAGAAGAAATAAGATAGAGACATGTGTTTAATTGTGATTATAGTTAAGACAGTCATTAATATATTGTTAATTATTAATTAGTTAATAAAGTAGTGAGTAAGTGTTCCCTGAACTTTCAATCTACGAATTGAGGTGTTTGTGTGGATAGCAAACACGTGACAATACTAATAAAAATCATTATTACCAGTTAACTAAATTGCAATAAACTCGCCATAATGCAACAAGACTAAATTAAAACAAATAATACTATTTTAAATATATGAAAGAAATTTGCTTTTTAATGTTTCAAAAATATTTTATTAGAAACTCTACACGTGTTTCGGCTTTTTAGGCCTTTGTCAAGAGTACAGGGAATGCTGAACAGTAAAATTTGTGTTCATTGCTTATATATAACCACATCTGGTACCTACTATAAAACTATTGTAAAATATGTTTTTATAAGTTGAATATTACTTTATTTTTTAAATCTAAATTATTTTATTTAAAATATGGTGGCCGGTAAAAATTTGTTGTTCATTCGTTAAATTTTTTCTTATTTTTAACAGCCTTACTTATTTCTAATTGTTCTGATAGATCAAGTTTCTTTCCTTTCTTTTCCGAATGGAGTAATTTGAAATTATTTAAATCTATAAAATGACTGTTTTCTATACAATGTGTTGACATGCCCGTACTATATATATTGTTTACAGTAGATTTCCTGTGTTCCTCGAATCGCTTTTTTTACATTTCGTCCAGTTTGTCTAATGTATATAGCATCACAGTCACTACATTTTAACTCATATACTCCTGTTTAATATAGCTTTTAGAATGTAGTGACTGTGATGCTATACACATTGGACAAACTAGACGAAATGTAAAAAAAGCGATTCGAGGAACACAGGAGATCTATTGTAAATAATATATATATATATATATATATATATATATATATATATATATATATATATATATATATATATATATATATATATATATATATATATATATATATATATATATATTCCATTCGGAAAAGAAAGGAAAGAAACTTGATCTATTAGAATAATTAGAAATAAGTAAGTCTGTTAAAAATAAGAAAAATTTAACGAATGAACAACAAATTTTTACCGGCCACCATATTTTAAATAAAATAATTTAGATTTAAAAAATAAAGTAATATTCAACTTATGAAAACATATTTTACATAGTTTTATAGTAGGTACCAGATGTGATTATATATAAGCAATGAACACAAATTTTACTGTTCAGTATTCCCTGTACTCTTGACAAAGACCTAAAAAGCCAAAACACTTGTAGAGTTTCTAATAAAATATTTTTGAAACATTAAAAAAGCAAATTTCTTTTCATATATTTAAAATATTTAATGATGTTTTACAAGGAGCCAACCGCAGAATCAGTTCAGTGTATTAAATAATACTAACTTAAAAAGTACCTTATTTTCCTAGTTTGGTAAATAAATTGAATTTTAAATTTGTTAAAGGTTGATTTATTCAGTTTTGGATAAATTGGTTACTACTCGTCTGACAAATATATTTATCTAAATAAAAAAATATGTATTTAAATTTTTCATTTACATTTCTCAATCAACAAATTAATCGAATATTTCCTTTACTGTAAGGTTAAAATTGCCATTAGGATAAAAAACTATTCCCTAATTGAAGTAGGAATTAAATCTAAACTTAGTTTAATGAACGGTCACAAAAAAACTGACATAACTTTATGTTACCCGTTAGATAAGTTTATCTGGAGCCAAATTAGATGTGAAGAAATTGGTCATGCCAGTTACAAAATAAAATACCCAACTTCTAGTTTGTTCAAAAACTGTTAGCCAATGTTATAAATATTAGGAAATTTCTAGCCATCTACAAAATCCAAATAAAATAAATGATAATTTTACTTCTGTTTATATTCAGATAATTTCCCTAATACTGTAAATATTTTTAACTCAAAACAAATTTGACGAAAACGTGTAATAAGAAAAAGTTGCGATTTGCAGACTGACTTAGTTCGATGGGTCACAGAGCATTACAATATACTATTGTAACTGATTGTAATTCTCTATAATTAAATTATACGGTACGGCGCTACAAAGACAGATACAGATAACATAAAATTATCTTCTTCCATTCGCTTATTTCTCCTACCACAAAACATTATTTTCAGAAGTCCAGTAGTAAATATTTGTATAAATTAATACTTTCCTAACTTACTTATTTGCAGACAGATAACTACACAAACTTATGTCAAAAGGTTGAATCTTTAGATCTTTATATTGGTTTGGGTTTATATTCTAATTAACAAAACAATTTTACTAACAATAATAACATACTGATGATCAGTTCAGTAATGCTCAGAGAGCTCTAGCTAAAAGACAAGTCAAATTCAAATTTATTTATTTATTGCACCACACAAATTAAATCAATATAAAACAAATAATCACATATATTTTTTAATAAAGAATTGTAGTCATTTTTGTACAACCGGTAGGAGAAATCGGTTTATATAGTGTCAGAATTGTGACAAAAATAAAACATTTCATTCTTAAAATCGAAAAATTGCAAGCAACATCCTAGTTTCCATTTCAGACCCAATAATGAAATAAATATTATAATTCTTACCTATTGATTATATATTTGTAGTAAATGTTACATTCTCACAAACTATTGTAATTAATAATAATAGTAGGTGTACCTTGTAGTACTTAATTTGCTCTATTTCTTTTATTTTACATTGAATTTTCAAAATAACGTAACTATCGTCGACATCCACCTACCGTGGCAATTTATAGTCGTAATATCTGCTCCTGCATCTGCTAAAAGAGTTGCTGAGGATCTATTTATTGCCCAACAGATCAACGATCCAATTACAGGACAAATACAATAAAAAGCAATTGATAATATTAATTATGGTAAAAAGAATTACTTAATAATAAAAATAATGTCACATATATAAAGATAGACAGAAAGGTTACATAATAATAATAATACTTAATAATGATACCTAATTATATTACCTAATAATAGAAGTATTGTCATAATATGGATAATGGTAATAAGAAAGGTTACAAGTTGTCATTAATATAATGTATAATTAAGTAATAATAACATAGAAAGTTTAATGTAAAGTAACATATACATACAGATACACATTTAAGAAATAAAAGGCTGGAAGAGGGACTAATATTGGTTATTAAACCTATTACTAGCAGCAGCAATAATTTCCGAAAATTTGCTACAATTTATGTCACATGTATTTGAGATCTCATTGAAGTTATTGCACATCACATATATAGGAGATTGAAGGAGAACGTTAGTTCTAGCTAGCTCACAATGAAAAGTTATACTTTGGCGAGAGGTTACTCGTGGTATGTGAAACGAAATCGTGGCTAGAAGTGGAGAGCAGTCCAGTTTATTATAAAATAGATTAAATAATATTTTCAGACTACTTATTATGCGCCGTGATTCTAAAGTAGAAAAGTTGTATCTGCTAAGTAATAAGAAATGCTGATAGCCTCTTTCTGGATAAAATCCGACGATTTTAAAAGATAAAAATTTAAGAAATCTGTGCTGCACATTCTCAATTGAGTTTTTATGGGAGGCATAGTACGGGTACCAGACTAATGAGCAGTTTTCGAGTTTTGATCGTGCATAAGTATAGTAAAGTGTTTTTAGAGCAAACTCATTAGAGAATGAACGACAGTTTCTGATGATAAAGCCTAACATTTTGAACGCCGATGCAGTAACTTGCTCGATGTGATTCAAAAAAGTGAGTTTTGAGTCGAATATTATTCCTAAATCTTTTATTGTTTCACAACGATCAAGTATAAGAGAATTTAAGATATAGTCATACAATACTGTGTTAATTTTCCGAGTGTAAGTAACTACTTTACATTTTGTAGCAATTAAATGAAGGTTGTTATTATTACACCAGTTTTCGATTGATTTTAATTGTTCTTGAACTTCTTCGCAATCGTCAAGGCTACTTATTTTTGCATAGATTTTCAGATTATCGGCAAATACCAATTTCTCACAGTTTACTTCAGTGGTAAGATCATTTATAAATAGCAGAAAGAGTAATGGTCCAAGGTTGGAACCTTGGGGTACACCCGAGGTTGCTATAAAAAAGTTCAGACTCATGCCCATAGTACATTACATACTGTTTTCTGTTACTTAAGCATGACCTAAAAAAAGTTAATAAGATGAGAGCTAAATCCGAACATATTCAGTTTCCCCAAAAGAAGCTCATGATCTATGCAATCGAATCTAATTAGACAATGGCCAGTACAGAAGGTTGGATATGGTAAACTTACGTAGGTAGCTATTATTATATTTGTCATTTTTCAAAGTTCTTTGTGCCAACTGGCTATGTAGTACATTTTTCTGCCTTATAAATTAAAAAAAAAAAATCAAAAACGACTTGTCTGATAAAAACGAACTGCTGCGTATTTGCGAAATATATCGAGTAAACTGATATTTCCTTCATGTTTGGTGACTACAAAGGCCCGGGATATTCGAGTCTTTGTATTAGGTATTGTTGTTATTAAAAATAATCCTTCATCTTCATTCCCATCCACTCTTCGGTTTGTTAATTCGTCTCGCTGGTATGCATCAGCTTCATATTACAAACTCATTAACAACCACCATACATAATCATTTAAAAAACTAAAATTACTTCAAACGCTTGTTTCTTGCTTTGATATTTGAAAATTACAATGACGGTTACTATAAACATGTTTAAAACTTAAAATACTGTCATTACTAAAGAGAATAAATTGAAATCAAAACAGCGGTATTCTAAATATTAAAGCGCGATAATTTTGTTTGCTGAAAATAACGAAATTTCTCTTATTTGTTAATTTATAAACTTTGCGTTTGTGCATTCAGTACAGCCCCTTTGAGTTTGGCGCCTCTAGGCCTATGCCTATACATAAATCAAGCAGTGTTTGTTTCCCTGTCAATTTTTTTTATTTTTGTTGCTCGATACAATCAGAATATTTCCTCAAAAATGCCACCAATTTTGCATATTTACTTACACATACCTACGTTGTTATTTACTAACCATTATACTGGATTTTAACATAAAATATTGGGCACATAGAGCTTGCATTCCTTTCATTTTTCACTAGAATAAGCCAACATAACATTCTCCGTGTACGTTTGTGCCTTCTTTTTCTTGAACCATTTTCTAAAACGATTCTACGATTTATCATACAATTTTCTTATTTCCGTGTATAATTAGTTTATTACTGCATCACTGGCAGCATTGAAACAGCTCAAAGACTCAAATATTATAATACAGGGTAACAGGCCCTTTAAATAATTACTCAGTGATGGTTGGAAGTACCGACTTCAAACTTTGCAGGGAAAACAGTTTTCTTAGTGGCGTCGACGCTAGGGCGGGTTGGAGTACATAAAAGAGTTAATTGCAACCTAACGGACTTTTGTTTTGTTGAGCTGTACTGGTCCAATTATGTCTTTAATATATATATATATATATATATATATATATATATATATATATATATATATATATATATATATATATATATATATATATATATATATATATATATATATATATATATATATATATATATATATATATATATATGAATATATATATATGAATATATATATATATATATATATAGATATATATATATATATATATATATATATATATATATATATATATATATATATATATATATATATATATATATATATATATATATATATATATATATATATATATATATATATATATATATATATATATATATATATATATATATATATATGAATAGTGGTGAGAGGTATGAAACTTCTCCATATGGTCTGAATGCTACTATCCGACCGACATCCTAGATGTCTCTGTGGACGGATAGCGACTTGCATCACAGTACCAGAGCGGCATTCTAGGCCCAGATGGACTAAACTAATGTGATTAAATATGATTTGAAGAAACAACTACTCAGCGGGCAAATACCCCGACCTGCATTGAATTACACCTTCAAATCATGATAGATCGATATTAATATGTTGTCAATTCCTAACCAGACATAGATCAATTTCGAACTTATTTGTTCTCTTCAGTATGCCATAGGTTATGGAACAGACAAATGACTGGGGCCAACCTGCTAGATTATATACTAATAGGTGAAGTGAATAGTGGTGAGAGGTATGAAACTTTTCATATGGTCTGGAATGCTACTATCCGACCGACATCCACGATGTTCATATTTAATCATATATATATATATATATATATATATATATATATATATATATATATATATATATATATATATATATATATATATATATATATATATATATATATATATATATATATATATATGTATATATATATATATATATATATATATATATATATATATATATATACATATATATCTAATATATAAAATTCTCGTGTCACGGTGTTTGTAATTAAACTCCTCCGAAATGGCTCGACCGGATTTTCGTGAAATTTTTGTGCATATCGGTTAGGTCTGCGAATCGGACAGCATCTATTTTCATCCCCTAAATGTTAAGGGTGGTCCACCCCTAAATTTATTTTTTTTTTTATAATAATATACATGGCAAAACAACGTTTGCCGGGTCAGCTATATATATATATATATATATATATATATATATATATATATATATATATATATATATATATATATATATATATATATATATATATATTTATTTATATATATATATATATATATATATATATATATATATATATATATATATATATATATATATATATATATATATATATATATATATATATATATATATATATATATATATATATATATATATATATATATATATATATATATACGACGAAATGTGCAATTTGAACATAAAAGGAAAAATATTAGCATATGCAGATGATACAGTACTAATATGTGAAGCACATGATTGGACCACTGCCTTTGTGGGTGCCGTATCGGAATTAATACTATTAACAGCTGGCTTCAAAAACTACTTCTTAACATTAATTTAGAAATATCAAAAATGCTAGCATTTTCTCCGACAATCGCAGACACAACAGAAAATAATTTCATTGAAATAGGAAGCAAAAAAAATTAAAATCTCACCTAAAGTACCTTCGGGTAATAATTGATTCACACCTAAAATGGAATAAACATACTGAGTATCTAACATCAAAAATCAGGAAAATTATACCTAAATTTTATACCTTAAGGGACAACTGAAAATAAAAACATTACGATTGATATACAACACGTTGATTGAATCTATACTCAGATATGCAATAATTTGTTAGGGAGGGGATGTATAATAAGGCTATAAATATAATACAAAGAAGGTTTAGTGCCATATCCCCTATGAAGACACTAATTGAGTACTGTACTGTAATTTCCAGCCTTATTTTAGTTCTTGTTCCTGATCTATTCCATCCTAGATCCAATTCCTTAGCTACGCTCATGATGAGGGCAATAACTCCGAAACATGTCCGTAGCTGCATAATTGTTTCTTTTGGGGGGATATGGCACTAAACCTTTGTTTTATTTTGAACCCCAATAAATCTATCTTGTTTTATAAATATAATACTCAAAATTATATCATAAGAATCATGTATAACAAAGGAACCTATACTCTATTCACTTTAACTTTGCACTATTTGCTTGGATAGAAAACTAAATATTTAACCTCATTCTTAATCAAAAGTTTAAATTTTCCCAATTTAATAGTTTCATAATGGCGGGAGAAGAAAGTTACAAGAGATTTTGATTCACATATATCAAAACCATTATTGAAGAACCAAAATTTAATTTGTCTGATATATAGTTATTTAGGTTCTATGTACAGCGGTCTAATTTCCTGCTACTGGTATAAATACAAAAATTGTCTGCATATTGAATTATGTTTATTGGTGAATCAATATTATGAATATCAGCGGTGTAAATGTTGAACAACAATGGGCTTAACACACCCTTGAGGAAGTCCGACTGAAATTTTTTCTCGTTATTTTCACTTCTGACACAATTTCCTATTATATAGCAAGTTATGTGTTTAGGAATAGAAAATTCTACTAATTTTTGCAAGAATACGTAAGTTAACAGAATTATATGCTCCTTAAATATCCAAAAAAAATTGCTCCGTAGTCATTTCTTGAAAAACATACCTGAATATCTGTAGCTATGTTAGAAACGGAATTGATTTTGTGGCTGAGGATTATTTTTATTTAACCACCATTCTAGTTTGCTTTTTGGATATTGGATATTTAATCTCATCAAAACCCGGTGCAGTATTACTTGCCATTCTTAAAGCCCAGTCATGTTGGGTTATTGTAAATGGTTTGGATATGTCATAAGAATTTTCAACCGGAAAATTTTCCTCGAAATTTTCGTTAGTTGACGGTGGCGATGCCTTAATAAAGAATTCCTCCATTTATAATTGTCACATTTTTTGTTATTTTGTTTAGGATTTTTTTGTATAATTTTTACTTGTTTCTATAACTCTGTGACTGAGATATTTTTATTTAATTTTGAGCACCATGCTTGCCAAATCTGTTTAGCTTTATGTTTAAGGAGTGTCTTTCGTTTGAGCAAATAGTTGATTGTATATAACAAAAATTTCAAACGTACTGTTTACTTTGTATACACTTTTGGGTGCTTTCCTTTTTTCGATAGCTTTTTGACATTCGTCGTTCCACCATGAAGGGAATGGTCGGTTTTTCATTTTAAAAGGCTTATTTAGAGGGAATTGTAGCAGTTTCTGCTTGATTTATTTTCTCAATGAGAAAATTATATTTTTATTCTACGTTTGACATAGTTAGAATATTAGAAAAGTTGAGTAAGGTCATTTCTTCGTATTGAAGCCAATTTGCTTTATTAATATTCCATTTGTGCTTAGGGTAAATAGTACATTTGTAGCATACAAAGTTTTTAATTCCATTATAATGGGGAAATGATCTGATGAGAGTGTATCATCAGTTACTCTCCATTGTATTTTGTTGGCTATGTCCAAGTTTGTAAGAGATATGTCTGGTACCGAAATATTGATGTTGGGACCAGTGAACCCCGTCGGTGAACCATCCGTTCAGTGTTACTAAATTTAACTCATCCGCATTTTCTAAAATAAAAAGCCCCCTTGAATATTTTTTCCGGATCTCTATACCTTATTATGTGCATTGAAGTCACCGCCTATAATTACTGGGACATAACCATATTTAAATATATTTTTCCAATCTAACTTCTGTGTATTTACGTCAAGCGGCCTATAGATTGACGAGAGTAAGTTTTGTATTATCGTACGGAATTTCAATTCCACAGAGCATTATATCACTATTAAAATTGTTTAAGAAATTAAGTTTATTAAATCGAATAGATTCTTTGATCAATATTTCAGTATCGGCCTTATCATCTATTCACTGATTAGAGCGATATCAATATTATTAATATTTATAAAATGCTGTAAGTTATTTTTATTGCACATTGTGAAACGTGCGTTCCACTGCATTTTTTTATAATATGTATGAGGCTGATTGAATATTGAATGTATTAACTAAAACTATTTATATCATCTAACAAGAATGAAATCTCGCCTCTTAACTATTTATGTTTTTATAACTTTTATATGTGTTGAATTTAGTTGATATATTGTGAATTACTTTTGACACTGAATCTATGATTATATCTTAACTTATTCCTTGAATAGGGTTGTTAGTATTAGGAGGAAGCGCTTGTGATAGACCCATTACAAAGGGGAACATTGGGGAAATTTGTGGTGAAAGTGTGTGTTAGTATTTTCCTTTCTTGGTTGCATTTGATGAATTTATCGAATGAACTAGTACTCAGGAAACTAGATTGTGATAGGAAATATTATTATTGCTAAAGTTTGCTCTATTCTGGGTTTTTTTTTTCTCGTAAACAGAGCTATTCTGTTAAATAATCTAAAGCATTGTTGCTATTATTTGTCGAAACTGTTGTGGAAAATGAGAATTCTGCATATTTTTTTGCTTCCAAATTGGATATTTTTGTGGTGGCCATTTGATTTTTAACGTTTTGTTGAATCAAAAAATGTACCCTAATATTGTACTTAAAGATATGGGTTAATAAATTATTATTATTATTATTATTATTATTTTCAAAACATCATAAAGCGCTTAGGAAGCATTTTAGGCCATGACCACGAAAATTTGTTAACAAACGATTTTGTTGAATTCAAATGTTAAGTTTCGACAGAGAAAACCAACAAGAACCCTGGAAGTTCATCGTGACATCATTTAAACACCCTGTATAGTTCCGCTTTATTACGATTCCTTATTTATGAAATTATCTGTTTCTACTTCCAGTCGTAAAACAAATAGTATATTTATTTTCGGAGAGAACGCATTTTCCCCCAATGTATTTGTTGCCTTCGAGCTTTAAATTCACCTCTGGAAAAATAAGGCTTTTCTTACCTTTGATATATAATAATGTAATATTTTATTAATTAACATTCAAGAAAACAGGTGTTGTTATGATTGTCTCTTTGGGTGTTATCTTCTAGTTAGGAGTTAACTAAGCATTGATAAACCGGCCCTGAGACACTGGAACATAATTATGCTTTATTGATGTAAACGTTTTAAAATTCATATTTTGAAGGGTATAAATACTATGTCATAGAGTATAGTACACAGTTCATTATTATAATTTTTATAAGGTACATATATCAATTCCCTTAGATTCTTTTAATTTTTGAAGTGGATAATTTCTATTAACACTTTCTTCACGTAATGTTCAAACTGGAAAACAATTCCTCAGAGACAACTGCATACGGCGAAGACACAATATCTGATTGACAAGTTCGAAATTAGTTTAAAAGGTTTCATTCTGGTGACGATATTAAAAGGATGTTCCTCGTCAAATCCGTCGATCTAACTTAGATGAAGATACGCCTGAAGCGTATACTGAAAACACATAAGGATTCACAGCATGTGACGTTATATCTTTGTCTGCAGCCACACATATTTTCAAGTAAAGGTATGGTTCCACTTATGCGACCGATGCGTGCAGCAGTCGCATGCAGCACCTGCTGCAGCCATCGGATACAGTGTGGGTGGTTCATCCTACGCAGTAAGATGTAGCAGTCGTTAGTTAAAGTTTAAGTGTTGCAGTAAACACAATGGATGTTGCATTAGCTCTGCATTTATTAGAAGAAGAAATGGATGATATTATTATTCATCTAATTACCAAAGTGAGAAGACCTAGACATATTATGTTGAGACACTTCAACACTTTAATAACAAAATACCTTTTAGACGACGAAACGAAGTTCCAAGAATTTTTTTTGATTAACAAGAAACCAATTTCACTTTGTGTTATCCTCTATTAGAGCTTACATTGTGAAGGCTCCAACTCGTATGGTTTAGCAACTGTTAAAACCAGAGGAAAAATTGGGCATATCCTGTGACATAGATTGCATACCTGATTAATTGAACTAGGCAGAGGAAATATGATACCTTTAGCTAGAGGTGGTGGATTTGTAAATACAGAAGGATTTGAAGTAAGAGACAATTTTAAAGATTTCTTCGTTGCAGAAGGTAAAGTTGATTGGCATGATAATGTAGTTTCCAGAACATAATTTGATATATTTTTAATATGTGACTTAAAAGTAGCCTAATATTAGAACACTTACATACGTTATAAATAAGAATATAGATTTTACAAACTATAAATACTATTTGTTTATACTTACCACTTTTACCCTCAATATGAGATACAATCTCCTTCCACACATTATCTTTCTCAATAATATCCTTATAGTCTTTATCGCTGCATGCGACTGCTGCACGAATCGGTCGCATAAGCGGAACCATATCTTAAGACACGCTGCGTCGTGAGCTTGTATACACGTCGAGATCCGTAATGGAGTAGGTTCCAACTTAACTTGGTGGAAGAGAGACGGAAGGGGAATGTAACGCGTCATAGTGTATGCCGTGCTGTGAATCATACATTTGTTGTGTTCATTTTATAATCGTTTTGTGTAGTTATTTGCTATTATTTTGATATTTTGCTTATAATTATTAGTTATGTTATATTATATGGTTACGGACCTCTTTTTTTATAATTTTTACGTGAGTTTTTGACATTTTAAGTGACATTTGGATTATTATATAAATGATAATATTTGGTTTAAATTACATTTATTTTGAGAAGGTATGTACGATAAAATGAAGTATATTTATTTTGAGGAGAAGAAATATCCATTTAATAATAAATATTTTAAATAAACAAAGAAAATTTGCTTTCAAATGTTTCAAAATTATATTTTCACTCTACACGTGTTTCAGCTTTTTAGGCCCTTTTCAAGAGTGCAGATGAGAGGTACTAAACTATAATTTGTGTTCCTTGCTTATATATTGAATGTTACATCTGGCAACTTATACTAATAAAATTTGTTTGAAAGAGTTGGAATTTTTTAGAAAAGTTAAATTACTTTATCTAAAATGTGGTCATCTGCGAATATTTGTTGTTCATTTGTAATCGTTTTATTATTTTTGGAAGCTTTCTTAATTTCTAATATTTCTAGTAAGTCTAATTTTTTGCTTTTCTTTTCGGAATGAAGTAATTTTACATTATCCATATTTATAAAGTGATTGTTTTCTCTACAGTGTGTTGACATCCCGGTGCTATATACGTTGTTTACAATAGACTTTTTTATGCTCTTCAAGTCGCTTTTTTATGTTACGTCCAATCTGGCCAATGTATATAGCGTCGCAGTCACTACATTTTAGTTCATACACTCCTGTCTTTTGTAGTTTTTCTGTGTTATCCTTATTGTTTATTAACATTTTTTCCTAGGTTATTTTAATTTACAGATATTGTTTTGCAACCTAATTTACTTAATTTATTGCTGACTTTATCACTAATTCCAGGTCTATAATTAATACATTTATGGATGATATTGGCGTCTTGTACAGAACCAGCATAAAACTCCTTATACATATTTCTCTTTTGTTTTGTTTTTATTAAATTATCTATGATACTTTCTTTGTATCCATTATTCCTTGCTATTTGTTTTATTGTGTTGACTTCTTTTTCAAAATTGTTTGGACTTAAAGGAAAGGTTAGTAGACGGTAAACAAAACTATGAAACGATGACATTTTTATTTGGAAAGACTGGTTAGAACTATTGTGTGTTACTGTATCTGTACAGGTAGGTTTACGGTAGATATCGAATTCTAAACAACAATTATAATTTTTTATGTTGACGGTTTAAACTTTTTAGACGTCAACATAAAAAATCATATTACGTATACGTATTCACAGCAAATCACGCGTATATTTTCTGGATGCCTTAGTAGATTTATGATCTCAGAGTTTGCGTTAGGTCTAGATTAGTCCCGGAGTATTCAATGTACATATATTCCATCTATTTCTTCTCTCTTCCTCCTTTTTCCAAAATAGCGGCTGCGAATTAGTAATCTTCGTTGTGACAAATGTGAGTTGTCATGATAAGTGTGTTTATTTCCTGATTGTAACAACCAAAGTGGGTGGTTTAAACGTTCCTAATGCACGTCCTACGTAATAATAATTAGAAATATCTACCTTAGAATTTATTAAAAACTTTGATAAAAAGTATATACTTGCCAGAGATCATATAAATATGTTAATGTCCCACTAGTACGAGCCATTACCACAATGGCTTTTTCTTCAAATGTCATACTCTTGTTGATTTAGTGATTAAATCATTGAGAGAAAATAATTAGAACACAGAATTGAGTATTTTGCAGTAATATAGTCCTCTTATTCCTAGTATATTTTAACGAAGTTCTTTCCGATGCAAGATTTTTGCGTAACCTGAAACATAAATTATTTCACTTACTATCAGAAATAGTAACTCTTAATTTTTATTTTAATAAAATTATTGACAATTCTGTCCTACGACAATGGATTATTTTAACTTGTTTGTAAAATTAACTGTAGGGGCAAATATCTGAGTGCTTTCTAAAAAAGAAAACAACACCTATTCATTTTAACTTGAATTTACATTAGAATGGCGAACGAAAAGCATCCTAGTAAAGTACGCTCCAGCATTATAACGTTTAAATGCTGTAAGTCGAAAAGTTTTGTCAATTTTGTGTGTGTTAAGTGTCACAGTGTATTCCATAAATCATGTTTACCTAAGTTCAAAAAGGAATTACGTTTTATAAAAGACAATAAGCTAATTTGTTGCGAGGAAGATAGTTTCAATGACAGTGACGAAGAAAAAAGTGATTTGGAAAAAACTATAAACGATCTCACAGAAGACAATTGCATTCAAATTAAGTATATAGAAAAAATGAAACGTGACAACGAAGTATTTCTAACAGAAGCATTACAAAGAGAGGAGGATATGATAGATTTAATTAAAACTCATGAAAAAACTATTGATGATATGAGGAATCAAATAAAACACCTAAATAAAAACCTTAACAAAAATATTATCGATACGGTTAAAATAAGTTCCAAAGAAATAGGTTGTCAGACAAATTTAATAATTAGTAAAAATATATCTACTAATACAGAATTAAATTCATACGCTCTGGACATCAATAAAAAAGACAACACAAAACAGGCAAAGTGTACATAAAATTTTAAGCAACAACGGGCAAGAAATCGTATGTACCAATAAATCCTCTGTTATACCGGGTGGAAAGAAAAATACAAATACAAACGCTGTAAATCCTAAAAATAGATCCAACTCAGATAGAACTCCAAATACAAATAAAAATCGCATTCTCCTACTCATCGATGAGGACATAACCTGGCAGTTCAGAAAACTATTAGATCTTAATTTATATGAGGTATTTTCTGTTAAGAAACCAGGTGCACTTTTAAGTCAAATTATGGAAAGTATGCTGTCATTAACTAAGGATTATACGTTACAGGACTATGTAATTATTATGGGGGGTAAAAATGATATTGCCAAGTATCGTACACCTTCTTTTCGATTCATTTGCAATCAGTTAAAATTATGCACTCATACCAATATACTGTTTACATCCATACCATATTGCCATAAAACTGACGTTATAAGAAATAAACAAATTCATAAATACAACACTAAACTGAATGACTTCTTATATAAATTTAATAAATGTACCGAGGGTCAAGTTACATACATAGAAATTAACAAGGGGATTGCAAACAAAGTTACGAGATTCGTAATGGCTTCCCAGATTGCAGATGCAATTACAAAAAAATCGCCACCCAAGAATTTAAAATTTGTTTGTGTATCAGAAGAGAATTTTGGTGAAAGTGGTAGTGCCGAAGTTCCAAAAAATTGACCTAACGCAAGACCGTCAGGCGGAAATTAATTCACATGTGGTCAAATTAAATAGTGGTGGACAATTAATTGACTTAACTCAAAATCATCAGGAAGAAGATGAAGTAAACTTAAGTGGTGGAAGACAAATGGTATCAGGTACTTTTTTATATTTATCTACAGATATGGATAGGCAAGAACATTTTTTATATCCCAGACTAAGTCAGCTTTGCCTAGAACCCTAGATGGCGTTGTAGGTGAACAACTTTCTTATTGGAATATGGAAGATGAGAAAACTAATGAAGTCCAGTCTAAAATATTATTATGCAATGTTAATGTTCAGAGTTTGCTAAACAAGATTGATGTGATTGAGTTATTTGGCCAATCAGAAGAAGTAGACATAATATGTATCACAGAACATTGGATACAATGTAAGAATATAAATAATATAGTAGTACCCGGTTACAAAATATGTTCTTATTTCTCCAGAACCGATCATATACATGGAGGTTCTTTGATACTATGTAATAGCCTTATTTCTGAAAATGCTTCAGAATTATCAAAATTAAAAAAACTGTCGGTTGAGTGTCATGTAGAAATGAGTGGCATAATGTACAACGGCATTGCGATTATATGTGTGTACCGTCCGCCAAATGGTGAGTTGAATATTTTTTTTGATAACATTACTGCAGCCATAGAAATGGCAATAAAAGAAACAAATTATTTAATATTCTGTGGCGATTTCAATATTGATTATGGTAAGAATAGTCTTGCTAAACAGGTCCTATGTGACATCCTTAGCTCATTTGAATTAAACATCACAACATACAATCCAACAAGGATATTTACGACATGCAATGGACAAACGTCTTCCAGCATAATTGATTACATAAGCACAAATTTGCCTATTGATATGTACCACTGTAAAACTGTAGACCCTTGTATAGCAGATCACTATGCTCAATTAATTACTATTGATAACACAAAAAACAGACTAACCAAAAATAGCATTTCAAAATCAAAGTATAGAAACTACTCTGAAAATAACATATCTGCTTTTGTTAATGAAGTAACTAAAACTAATTGGTCTTTTATTTATACAATAGACGATACCAATGCAGCCTTTAGACACTTGATAAGTGATTTAACTTATTGTCTAGATATTTGCTGTCCACTTGTGAAGGAGACATGTCATAAACATACAGAAAACGCATGGTTTAATAACGAATTATGCAAACAAAAAAATGAGCTAAAAAAGCTGTTTTGGTTATTAAGTTTATCAAATAGTGATAACAGTAAAACCCTATATTTAAATAAAAAGAAAGCGTACAAAAAGAATATTAGAATAACAAAAAGTGAATATTATAAAAATAAAATTAATAATGCTGGAAATAAGATTAAGGAAACATGGAAAATAATAAATAATAAACTTGGTCGTAATAATAAAAAAGAAAATTCAATAAAGTTAATGCTAAATGATGAGATGATAAGTGATCCTACTGTAATAACAAATAGCTTTGCAAATTATTTCAGTACTATTTCAAATATTAAAATGTTTGAACATTTCGGCGAAAATCTTTCTCTACCATGTACGTTAATGGACATTCAACAGCAAACGTTGTTCACACATTATATTGATGAGTACACCATTAAAAGTGAGATTGCTAAACTAAGTAATAAAAAATCCACAGGTCTTGATGAAATTAGTATTAAATTACTAAAGAATATAAGTGACATAATATGCAAACCATTAGAATACCTTATTAATAAGTCATTGGAATGTGGAATTTTTCCAGATATTTTAAAAACAGCATGTGTTATACCACTGTATAAAAAGAAGATCCACTCAATATAGCAAATTATCGACAAATTTCTCTTTTAAGTACTTTCTCTAAGCTAATTGAGAGGTTAGTCCATAATATGATAGTGCAGTTCTTAAGTAAGCATAATATTATCACATCTTGTCAACATGGCTTTACAGCCAATAAATCAATTGAAACTGCTTCCTACCATTTGCTAGATTTTGTTTACAAAGAGCTTGACCAGGGAATGTATGTAATGTCATTAATGTTTGATCTCTCCTGTGCCTTTGATACTGTTAACATCGAATTTTTTAATTGCAAAATTGTATAATATTGGTATTCGGGGTGCATTGTTGCAGTGGATAAAATCTTACATGTCAAATAGGAAATTATTAGTGAAATATTCCGACATTATGTCTGATATAAGGGATGTCCATATGGGAGTACCCCAGGGTTCTGTGCTAGGTCCTTTATTATTTTCAATTTATGTAAACGATTTACCAAAATTTATTACCATAGGTAGAGTCACAATGTTTGCTGACGATACAACTATCACGGTTTCAGCACCTACCCCTACACAACTCTGTGAAAATGTCGCTAAGGTTTATGATGAACTAGACATATGGTGTCAGCGTAATCAGTTGATAATGAACAACAAGAAAACTGTTTATATAAATTTTCATATAAGAAAAGAGCTTACTCCTGACTTCTTATCTAATAATAATGTTGAAGTAGCGCAAAGTGTAAAATTTTTAGGAACACACCTAGATAGTAGGCTCTCTTGGGATGAACACATAGATTTTGTTTGCAAGAAATTAAATTCTGGTTATTTTGCCATATTACAAATGAAAAGTGTTTTAGATACCAACGGATTATTAAATATATATTATGCCTTGGTCTATAGTCATTTGTCTTTGAATATACTTGCTTGGGGAGTCGGTAGGAACATAAACAGGGTTTTAATTTCCCAAAAAAGAATAATAAGGCTAATTTTTAATTTGAAACCACTAGATAGCTGCAGAAATGTTTTTAAAAAGAATAAAATTTTAACTGTAATATCTATTTTTATTTTAAAATGTGTGTGCTTTACATATAGATATAAACATAATTTTGACAGATTGGGAGGTACACATTCTTACAATATACGACATAATAATACGTTGAGTATTCCAACTCACACCTCTACTTTTTACAAACAGTCACCAAACTATAATTGCATTGTTTTGTTTAATAAGCTACCGAATGATATGAAAAATATAAACTGTTTTAAAAAAATTTAAAATGTGTGTCAAACTTTATTTACTAGAAATGTCTTTATATAGTGTTCAGGAATTTTTTATGTGAATTATTGTTAACTGTATATGTATGTGTTTTATATTTTTATATATTTATTTATTGACGTTTATACTCTTGAAAAATTTTTATTTATATTTATATACACCTTTTTTTATTATTTTGTTTACTTGACTTACCATATGTACAGTTTTTGTATTTCAACATGGTCAATAAATTATTATTATTATTATTATTATTATTATAATATAGAATAGAATATGGTTTATTGTGCAAATTAGTTCATATTAAAAAATGATATACACTACATACTAAATAAATAAACTATACACAAATAGGTCGGTGTTCGCATAAGCTTACGATCTTCCACACCGCCTGCCTGTTTCATTTAGTGAAATGAAATTAAATAATAGCAATAAAATTAATAGGTTGAACATAGTGATTGTACAATAATTATCTTTATTATAGGTAGCAACATACGAATAATATTTATTGTGTCTGTAGTTGATTTTGATATAAAAATAATTTTAATTTAATTGTCAAACTATTTTCTGTTAATCCTAAAAAAATTTAATACGATATTTAATAAAGTGGGTGCTTTATATGAAAAACATCCTTGAAATTTAGATAGTGAATGTTGTGGTATTGTAAAATTATTCGTACGTACATTTATGCTATGAACATTTAATCTTAATTGTAATTTGTTGTACAGATAACTTGGTACAGTGCTTGTCATTAGTTTATAAAGAAAAATACAATAAAGATACATGAACCTATTATGTATTTTTAGTTCCTTACAATTGTTCAAAAACGGTGTAACATGATGGGTATACGGTATTTCGAATACAAATCTCATGCATGAATTTTGCAATTTTTGCATTCTAAATTTATTTTGTTGTGTTAAAAAATCATAATACACACAAGAAGAGTAATCCAAATTAGGATAGATCAGGCTTTGTATAAGTTTAAGTTTAGTGTTTGATGATAATGATTTCTTCATTCTATAGAGCATTTTTAGTTTCATAAATGATAAGCTAATAATTTTATTTATATGTTTTTCAAAATTCAAATTATTATCAAATATTACTCCTAGGCTTTTAGTGGTATCAGTCAAGTCTATATTTATGTCATTTAATACTACGTTGATATCATTGAAATTTATTTTTGAGTAATTTTGACGAGTACCAATACACATCGCAACTGTTTTTTCTGGATTTATACGTAATACGTTGTCTGTACACCAGTTGTATATATATATATATATATATATATATATATATATATATATATATATATATATATATATATATATATATATATATATATATATTACATAGATCAGCATTTATTTTGTGAATTATTTCAGCCATATTATCTATTGTGCAAGATATGTAAATCTGTAAGTCATCAGCTTACAGATGATATTTGCAGAATTGAGACATTGCGGTAAATCAAAAGTATATACTGAAAAAAGGATAGGTCCTAGGATGCTCCCTTGTGGAACGCCACTTTTAGTTTGTATTGAGTTGCACGTGGTCTCTTTATATTTAATGCTCTGAACTCTATTATATACATAATTGTTGAACCATGTACTGGCGTTATTGTCACATCCTATATATTTTAGTTTAGCGATTAACACATTAACATCTACTAAATCAAATGCCTTGCTTTGATCAAGAAAAATAATAAATGTAATTTGCTTATTATCCATAGCAGATGTGATATCATCTACAATTTGAAGTAGTGCTGTTTGAGTGCTATGCATAGGGCGAAAACCTGACTGAAATTGTGGAATTATTGAATTCTGGTAAAGATATATTTTAAATTGCTCAGCAATAATTTTTTCTATTAATTTTGATAGTGCATGCATAAGATTTCTTAATTCACTACAATTATCCACTTTAGGAACTGGTAGCACGAAGGCGTTTTTCCATATACTGGGAAATTGGCCGGTAGAAAACGACAGATTAATAATATTTACAATTAAATTTATACAGTATGGTAAAACTAGATTTAATATTTTTATACTTATTTATTTATAATATCAGCAAAAGTAACAATAAGGTAACCGAAAAATTATATAAAACAATTTGAACTTTCTGTCACAACAAGGAAAATCGATACAATACTTGCAACAATTCGCATTTAAACAAGTAAACAATAAACCAGATTTCACTGACCAATAAGGGTGAAGAATCCCCTCTCATTTGGATACCAAGTAAAAT
Organism: Rhamnusium bicolor; assembly: GCA_029963845.1. Lineage (NCBI taxonomy): Eukaryota > Metazoa > Arthropoda > Insecta > Coleoptera > Cerambycidae > Rhamnusium > Rhamnusium bicolor. The sequence continues at coordinate 2,167,805 of JANEYF010003871.1, forward strand.
TTGGTATCCAACCGTGACTATTATTAATTTAGTTTTTAGGGATTTCGGTCAGATATAACTAATTTTATTTTTTTCTAACGTTTCGGTTTATTACACCATCATCAGAGAACTACAATTAATACAATATTTTAAAAACACAGTTATGGTTATTTTATGTTACATTATTTACTTACACTATTTAATATTAGGTATTTGTTTTAAATTTTGTTACATGTTAGGTGTTATTTGATTGCCTGTTTTAACGCTACTGAGATATTTTAACATGGTGTGTTGGCTCTTAAAGTTTTGTTTATGTTACAGAGATAACATTGGAATTGTATATAATTTACTATGGGTGTTTTACTTAAATCTGCTAGGCATTTCGAAACCGGTAATCATTAATAAAGGATTGTGAGAAAAAATCAAAACCTTTTTTCCTTCAAACTAATCCATTATCTCACACCATGGGTACACCATTTGAGAATATATATATATATATATATATATATATATATATATATATATATATATATATATATATATATATATATATATATATATATATATATATATATATATATATATATATATATATATATATATATATATATATATATATATATATATATATATATATATATATATATATATATATATATATATATATATATATATATATATATATATATATATATATATATATATATATATATATATATATATATATATATATATATATATATATATATATATATACCGGATGAGTTACGAATTACGTCTCGCCCCGATATCTCCTAAAATATTTGGAATAGAAAATTGAAATTTCGAGGGCTTATTACACGACTAAAATGCCATCTTTTAAATAACAAATCAAGTTTGGTGCACATCCGGTTTGACCGGAAATGCCCACAACTTTCGATTTTTAAATGAAACACCCTATATATTTTTACATTTTTGGAATCTAGAGGAAATTTTGAATACAATACATCCATTTTGGTCACTTTTTGATAAACATTAATAATTTTATTAAAAAAATCTATTTCTGAATCCAGAGTGCTGTGGTGCCCAAAATATATTTTAGTTTGTGTGCTACGTTACTATGATTTTTCCAATGTTATTAGGTTACCAGATTTTAAACAGAAATGTGTCATTTTAGTTTCCAAAGCCCACTAATCTATTAGCCGCATGTTTCTAAAAGCTTGGTTGCATTGTATTTTGGCTGAAATCTCAAATATTTCTGAGCGGATTTTCAAAATTTTGGTATCATTAGATTCGTATGAAAATGGGGTATTTAAAAATGTTGGTGAACGATTAACTTCCCATTTAAAAAAACCGAGTTAGTGGGTAAAAATCACATTTAAAAATTTTAAACGCCTCTAGACAATTAAGTAATGCAATCATATTGCTCTTTTTATTTTTATAGTAACGTAGCACACAAACTAAAATATATTTTGGGCACCACAGCACTCTGATTCAGAAATAAATTTTTTAATAAAATTTTTAATGTTTATCAAAAAGTGACCAAAATGGATGTATTGTATTCAAAATTTCCTCTAGATTCCAAAAATGTAAAAATATATAGGGTGTTTCATTTAAAAATCGAAAGTTGTGGGCATTTCCGGTCAAACCGGATGTGCACCAAACTTGATTTTTTATTGAAAGGATGGCATTTTAGTCGTATAATAAGCCCTCGAAATTTCAATTTTCTATTCCAAATATTTTAGGAGATATCGGGGCGAGCGCAATTCGTGACTCACCCGGTATATATATATATATATATATATATATATATATATATATATATATATATATATATATATATATATATATATATATATATATACACATATTATTATTATTATTAATTTAGAAATCGTTGGTTATTGGGGACACAAAATTGAGTTTATTTAAACTGTGTTTAATTTTATTATATAAAAAAACGGAATAAAACCACAAAATTAAATAAGAAGTTGTCAGTTAAACAAACATCCTAAAGTAAATTAAATGTTGTTCTGCCAGTAACAATACCTCCGTTAATCTCAAAAGAAAAATTGTGTCATTTATTTTGTTTGCCGATTGTTCATTAGTATTCTTAACTTAAACTCTTTAAATGTATATTCTCCATTCTGTTTAAAATTACTTTCTGTTGGGTGTTCGTCATTTTATAATGAATATCATTTAATTTGCATTTTTGAGGGTATAGTTAACGGTCACTGAATTTTATTATAAGTACGCACTGACACTTTAATTAGCGTAAACTGTTTTACATTCATAGGCGTTGACTGTAAATGTTTGATAGTTGCCTACAGATTTTTTATGCAATAAAGGAAAAACAGGCAAAGCTGGCCAAATACTTATCACATGCGATTTTTTTTCAAAAATAATAGACGTGTTAAACTTGTTTAGTTATGTGACATCTTCAATTAAAGAAATTTTGATAATCATTCAAATAAATAAAATATAGAGCTATTAGGGTTCAAAAACAAAACAAAGATCGTTTAGTGCCATATTCCCAAAAACAAAACAACTGTGCTATTTTTTAGGAGATATGGCATTGAAATAAATATTATCTGATCTTATCAAAATTGTATTGTTTAAATATTTCATCTTTTCACGGTAGGAAAACTCGGCCTCTATTTGACAACAAGACAAATTTCTTTTTCTTGGAAACATCCTAAAGTATTTAATGGAGTATGGACTCAGTTACATAAAAATAAGTATGTCCCCTATAAGTGTGTAAGACACGTATGCTCCATACCATATGCTGATAAAAAATGTATAGAAGCAAAGATGAAGATAATTTCATTATCAGTTTCTATTAAAAATTTATGTGCCGAATTTTTTTTTTTTCGAGTATAAATGAAATCCCGTAACCAAAGATTCAAAAGAGATGTTCGTATATTCTTCTTAGTTCCCCTTAACTTCATAAAAGTAATAAAAATATTGTATAGACTGTAATTACAAAATAAAAAACATCTCCAGCTGATTTTCAACAAATTTCTCTACAAAGTCTTTAACTATTTTGGGTTTTAAATTTTCTATAATCATAGTGGCTAAGTGAGGAAGGTGCTTATGCAGATCTAGCCAAGGCACTATATACACGACTAGCGATATGCACAGTTTACAGATGCCCGTCTCTTGCAGCGCAAATGTTAGAAGGTGCTCTTACAGTAGGTTAGGATATTCCCTTTTTTCAGGAAGGAGGTCTTTTGAGCATAAAAACAATTTCATAATGTCTATCTAGTTTTCCTAAGTAAAATATTTTTTTTTGGCATGGATTTACTCGTAATCCATTAGCCGGTCGCAATTATATATAACCACCAAGCTAATCTAACACGAACCACGACGAAAGTCAAATAATCGAACATTTACGAAAGGATACACAGGGACACACTCTTCTCGCCCAGGGGTCCATCAGGGCATTTTTTCCATGCACAGGATATAGACCACGGTTAGTGGGTTGAACTAACAAAAGGTAATACAAAGTTAAGGAAGCACATCTAATCTAAAAACGAATTTATAAAAGTAGGTTGCCATTTTTCACGAACCTTATTAGTTCCTTGTATATACTTAATTTCTTTAGGGACAACAAATGTAAAAGATTCATTGGAAGAATAATTTTTGCTTTTGTTAGCTGCTTTAATAGTTGATCAGTCGCTCTACTGTATCGCAAACAGCCAAAAAATATATAGTCTAAGTCACAGATAATTCCACATATAACACAAATGTCTGTATCAACGACCCCTATTCTCTTCAAATGTTGGTCAAAACAGGCATGGCCAAACCTCAACCTAGAAATCGTGGTGATAAATTTTCTACTAACATTTAGGCTTTTAAACCAAGGAATTTGGGAGACACTGTTTTCTATTTGTATAAATCTGTTCTTTGGATTATCTATTTTAAATTTATTATAATATACACTCCAAGTATAATAATTTATTAAAACTGCTTTGAATGCAGAAAATAACCAACTCACTATTTAAAAATAGCTGCGCCATGTGGCACCGAGAAGCGGTACTACATAATTATTAGAAACTAATCGGACAAAGCGACGAAATATAATTAAATAAATAATTTATTTAAAATAAATTTTTATGCAGTACAATAATTTACTACATATTAACTACCAGCACAATGCTGCCAAGCAACTTAGAAAAACTTTTTACTTTTATTTTCCATTCCTATTTTTTTCCTGTCAAACTTTTTTCTTTAGGACTTCATATTCAGACGGGCAACTGTACGCTGCGCATACCGCTATTCGTGTATCTAATGAGTTTGTTAGATCTGTATTGTTGAGCCGGTGTAAGACTGAAAGTTTATTCTCATCAAAGATTCAAAGCCTGAATATATTTTTGCTTTTATTTTGAAATTTATTCAACTACTTAGTCTGTGTTTTCTATTATCCCTAAAATTAATATTACAAATTTAATTAAAATTTTAACTAGAAAATATTTTGAGCAGGTAAAATTTTGCATCCCTGTTATAGAAAATCTAAACTGGACAAGTCTTAAAAAGAAAATATATTCTTGTAACTTATAAATAAATTCTTCTTTTTACGTTTTCATTAAAAGTATACTCTATACTCAGAGCAGCAGAAGTGGTAACACGTATGTGTTACCACTTGAATTTGTTTTATTAAAAATATTCATATTGAAACAATCATAAATCAGACGAAATGAAAACATTTAATTCGAGATTAATGTCAGTTTGTGCTAAAGCTAGAAAATTATTTCACCTATGAAAAAAAATATGGTGGACCCCCCAAGTAACACAAATAGTCTATTTAGCTGAAATAACCAAGATTCGGCTAAAAAAATGTTTTAATGGCTTTCGACAAGTTGCATTTTGGCCACATTATTTTAGTTGTGGTTTAACATAAAATTGAAATTCAAAAACGTAATGATGGCCTTTTTTAGCTATATACTGGTCATTTAAATAGCCACCATATGGCCATGCAGGTTTGGTAATTATGGTGTCATGTATGCGCAAGTAATTAAATGGCACCAACGTTAAGTCCTAATACTGCCATTATAGCTATAAAAATGACCAGAATATGTTGGCATAGGTTTAGTTATTGCCAAGAAGTTACTACTTTATTTGACGATTTTCTTAGCTGTTAATTCCGCATTACGACTAAAATAATAAAGAAGAAGTCGTTACTAAATGCCCTTTCTTAAATTAATTTTGTAGACATAAACACCTATTCTTTGGAAGTGTATACAAACTTCATATCTAAATATATGACAGATACTGAAATTAATCCCGAAAACCATTCACTGAGTGAAATTAAATGTAAACTCGTGCCTGTAAAATACCGTAACCAAATTGTGTTCTTATATTGGCTTCATACTTTAACTATTTGATGTATGTAATTAATTGAAACAATATACAAATAAAAATTTAAATTTGTATTATGTATCTAATAATTATTATGCTGGTTGTAAAAAAACAAAATAAATTTGAGAGTTAGGTTTGTTTCTTCGCCCTCTTATAATATATTTATTTCTTTTCAATTTATTTTAATTATACTATCTCTTTATAATGTAACCAAGTAATTTTTCCGTTAATGATATTATATTGTAAGACCTAAGTGGATTCTTCCTTAACTTTAGTTTACCCTGTATACGATAACTTACATAAATGTGTATTTTAAAACCGCTTTAAACAAAAAGTCAATTTATTTTATTAGTCAAATACTTGGAATAATAATTAATCCTTGAAGGTAATTGGTTCAAACCGGTATTCGTTGAATACGTTCTGTGAGGCGGTCTTCGTGAAACATCAAATTTAATCGTATACCTAAATCCGTCAAGGAACGGAGTTCTTATGTACATATATTTGAATTAATAAAGTAAATAAAGATGAAATCAAAATGCACAGACAATATAATATGTAGTGGTGGTGAACTCACAGCAATTTTCTCTTCTGCATAATATATCAGTTAATAGTAACCATTATAAAATAAATATAGAAACTTAAAATAAGTACATAAATAGGTGTTATCTCAGGAGTGAAATGTATCTTTTTATGCCATACGTTGTGCCTGTGCCTCCTGTCTGTGTCATAAACAAACAAGAGGTTATGTTTTTTATAGACCATGGTTTCGCTATTTTTTGGTTAGAAAACTTGCTAACCATTTTAACCAAATTTCTCGTCAGATTTCTGGTTGTACTTTGGCTAACATTACCAGTTAAATTTGCGTATCGGCAAAATAGTTTGTTAGTACTATTTTAGTCATAATCTGACTTATTACTAGCATTATCACCGAAAACAAATGCCAAATTATGCCAATTTTCTGCCATGTGTTCTATCAAACAAGAACAACCCAAACGACGACCATACGTCGAACTTCCAAATTTTTTGGTTAATTTACCTCTAAAATAACATTTTAATTTACTAATTCGATATTTTAAACAGTTTTGATAACCCCTACCATCGATTGCGCTCTTTGAAATTATCAAATGCATAGTACTAATATATTTCGAATTAATTTAGTTATACTTAAAACATAGGCATTTCAGGGACCCTCTTTGTTTCTATGAGTATTTTATGTAAGTTTACATGAATAATATTTGCGGTAATAGATTGGACCCTCTTGTTCATTGTTCATTGACCAAAAACTGTATATTATAAGTATGATGGATGTCCATTTAATTTGAAAACACCCTTTAAAACCAAAACAACCACACTTGAATAAGTAATATTTGAGACGATTTTATAGCTAAATAATTTCCATGAAAAGCCGATTCCATCCTGGAGCAAGTTAGAAATTTTATTTGTAATTTCGATTTTCCAGGCTTTACTTCAGGGACTTGAGAGGCGCTTAAGGAAAAATTTTTTTTTACATTTTTAAAAATTAATCTCGAAGTTGACCTATTAATTTTTTAATTCTTTATGGTCGTTATCTCACCCTCGTGACGGATACGTTTAACAGACAGAACACCAAAAGTGCATCGATGAATTTAAAAATTCATCCTTAATGATTTCCTATAGAATAGCACTTTCCAAAAGAGCCGTTTTTATTTGTTAACGCACAACCCTGAACTAAGTTTTCAATTGAAACGACTTTTTTGTGTCCCCTTCTTGAAAACTTTGTATATAATATCAATTCTGTTTATTACACTAGTCAAGTAAGAATATAAATTTGATACATTTTCGTCCTGGGATCCTTAAAAAGAATCATTCAGGTTAATATTTAGTGTGAAACGAAAGTTTCCTTTTGTGGTAAAAGTTTCCAACAGCTCAAGTAGCAGGTGGTGAGAAGTTTTAAAACCCACAAGTCTCACAAATTCTGAGAACGTAATACCCTTATCCTTTGATAGTATTATGATGGGTTAAAAGGTAATGACAATTTTGATTTAGGAATGGACTATATGTTTAAAGTCAGCAACTCGCTTTTCATAAAAAGGAAGTTTATCTATGTAGTTCACACTTCTTTCACAATAAAGGAAGATCCTCTTTAGGTTTTTAAGGATTTTATATGAGCTTTATGCCAAGTGGTAATTATTAACTTTTAGCGAGGATTTCTAGTGGCAATTTGAACTTTAAATATACAGTACTCGCATTTTGAGTAATAATGTGGAATTAATAAAAAAAAAAATCGGTTGCGACTAGGTATCTTAACAGTACCTTATCAATCATGTCCAGTTTGAAGTGTAGGAAATAAATAACAGTCAATAAATAGTCGGCTAATCGGATACAAAATAAAAGACGATTATTTTCACTTGTCGACGTTTTGATTAATTTTTTTTAATTTTTCTTTTTCTTTCTTGGAACTTACTACCACATGAATAATTCTTCGTTATCTAAAAATACAGTTAGTTACCCAGTATGTTACTGGAAAAATAAACCTCTACGCTTGTGACTTTGCGTCAAGAGATCAGTCATAGGTTGTTTTTCGACAACCAATATCAGACACAAAAATAGTAATGGTAATGGTAATGGTGGGGGAGGCTGACGCCTGGCAAGTAGGCCACAGACGGGCCCTTTTTACCAACCCAGAGCTGTCCCCTCAGCCATGTGCTCCTCTTGCTCCCTCATCGAATCTTTCCGACCTTCTGATGAAGGTCAGGATGTCACTCATTGCGAGGGAGCTCATCTCCTCCCTTAGAAGCGCCTCAGAACCGAAGATACTGTTTCTCAGGCGCCCAAACGCTTCACATTGTCCCAGGAAGTGGTAAGATGTCTCTTCATCACTCCTGCATCTTGGACATGTAGGGTCTTCCTCAATACCTATCAATGATAGATGCCTCCTAAGTCTGCAGTAGCCTGTCAGAACACCGATTAAGAGAATCAGAGTTTTACGACTCCGTCCCAGCAACCAGGCCGATCTCGATTTGTTCGGCCCCGTCACAAAATCTCGGGTTTGCCTGCAGGCCCTGTTGGTCCTCCAGTGCGTCCTCAGTGTCTCGTGGGCCCACTCATTGAGGGCCGTTGTGACCTGCCTTCTTGAAATACCTAACATAGACTCAGGCCCGTGACAGGGTTCCTCGGCTCCGAGTCTAGCCAATTCATCGGCCTTCTCGTTGCCTGGAACTCCCATATGTCCCGGGACCCATACCAGTCTCACTTGTTTATGCCTGGCCAGCTCTTCTAGGGCATCCCCACACTCCTGGACGAGAGCTGATCTCGTCCTGGGGGAGCACACCGCCTTTAGAGCAGCCTGGCTGTCGGAGCAGATGTATATTATCTGTTCCGCCCCATTCCTAACCTCAGCCCTACCTGCCACCGCTAGGATGACGTAAACCTCTGCCTGGAAGACCGTGGTGTACGAGCCTAGAGCAAAGCTCTCCGGTACTTCTTTGCCTTCCAGATATATTCCCGCCCCGGAAGACGGTCTAGTGGCCAGCCGAGATCCGTCTGTGTAACATACCAGACAGTCCGGGCGGAAGTCAATTATTCCTTCACTCCACTCCTCTCTACTAGGAAGAGTGAGAGTGTAATTTCTTTCCAACCTTAGCTGATCTTTCGCTTCTCTCACAAAATAGTAATATATTTTTCTAGCATTTCATATTAGGACACTATTTCCAACGAGTAATATTTTGAGATCCATTTTAACAAAAACAAACCCGGTAAATTGAGATCATATTCAAAAAACTGTATTTACAGTAACCATAGATGTTAAAAGGAAGAACTGAATAAAATTAATATTGTATAATTTTTAGTATCAACAGTTCTATGTAAGTATCCATGGATACAACGTAAACAAATAATATATGTGTCAAGTTTCACGATTCTAAAAAAAAGATAAATAATTTTGAAAAAAGAAACAGATTCGTTTTATCGAAACATTAGGGAAATCTATCATTATTCTCATATTAGTTGTCAAAAAAACACCTTCTGACTGACTTTTTTTACGTAAAGTCACAAGCGCAGAGGTTTATTTTTCCAGTAACATACTGGGTAACTAAGTGTATTCTTTAGATCACGAGGAATTATTCATGTGGTTGTAAGTCCCAAGAAGGAAAAAGAAAAATTTAGAGAATGCCACGAATAACGTTCAGACAGTAATCAATATTTAATCTTCTTCATTGCTAAACATAAAAATTACATCTTATAATACCGTACGGTTACAAAATTGGTAGATAAAATAAATATAGGATTTTATATAATTTAACAAAAATACATAAGTAGTCTGAAATATAGAGTTGAATTAGTAGTTTATACTGAATAATTGCATAGGAATTCTATATAAGTTACGTTATTTTTATTTTTGTAACTTTGACGATGATGAATGTGTGCATTCAAAATATTTTTAATTTTTTTAATACCGTAGGTATTTATTATTTTGAATTAATATATATATATATATATATATATATATATATATATATATATATATATATATATATATATATATATATATATATATATATATATATATATATATGGGTCATTCTTTTACAAATCGCACACTAAGAAATACTTGACATTTTAGATTCGTCTGAAATTTTTTTACAGCTTCTATACATAAAATTAATTGACATATTTCAGGATTTTGCTAAAAAAAATTTTTTTTTCGAAAATATCCATTTATGAAGTTTTGGTATTTTGCTGGATTTTCTCCAATCGCCTCATACATGAAATTTATTATCTCCAGGTGTATTGATCGGATCAATGTCATTTTTTTACAGTTTACGTGTTGTTACGTTAGCTTTCTAAAAGCATAAAAAAATTTTTTTTCAATGTCAACATATCAAAAATAATAACAATTTAATTGTTTAAATAATTGTTAGATGCTGTTGCCCCAGGTTTAGTTAATTTTAAAAAATACCACTTCATTCTTCATCATGTTCCTTAGAAAATGGCATCGGTGAAAAAGTGGTATCTCTATGAGGTCAAAAGTTATTAAATATTTTCGAGCGCTGCCTACTACGATTTTTTGATTTCTTTCATATAATTTAGCTTCGTAGATGGCCTTGTATTTAAAGATGGAAAGTGATTTTGTGGTCTTAAATAGACCTTGGTGACCTCTATCTTTTGAGACCAGTTTGATTTAAATCGGACAAAAAACAAAAGAATTATTTTTCTGTTACACTCTTAAGCGAGGCACACTGTGTTTATATATATATATATATATATATATATATATATATATATATATATATATATATATATATATACATAAATTTTTATTAATATATACCTATTTGTGCGATTAGGTGAATTTATAGATTTGTACATTTTTTTCAAAATGTTCAATATGTTAATATTTTAAATAATATTTTTTTAATATGTTGTATATATTGGATTTAGTTATATAAGCATTGTTAATTAAAATTTTCATTATTTATTGTAATCCTGAGGAAGGCAATACATATTGTCCAAACGTTGAGTAAATGAGGATTTGAGATTTTTTTGCAATTTGGTATCGACAAAATATCAGCATGTTGAGCAGTGGTGGATATAAATCTCCAGGTAAATAAAAAATCGTCTATATCAAAAAAAAGTAATAGAAAATATGACACAAAAGGTACGGTATTTCAAAGTGTAATTACATGCTTGTTAATTAAAACAAATGAACAAAGGATTATATCAATTTATTGAAAAATAATGCAGTTTTTTCTTAAACAATTAATTTTTAAAAACAACATTAGGTAAGTGTCCGCCTCGGGTTCTAATACATTCTCCTAACCGCTCGTGAAAACTCCTCATTACTTCATTCAATAATTCTTGGTTTATCAGTCAAATTTTACATATAATTGCGTCTTTCAGTTCTTGTAGAGTTTGGTGATAATTATTATACATTGTAAACTTCAAATAGTCCAATCAAAAATCGAAACATGTAAGGTCAGGCACCTTGAAGGCTAGTTATATTGCTGCGTTAGGAAATAACGCACCCAGGAAAAACTTTTTTTGACACATTCATTGCAGAAGAAGGGACGTGGGCGTCATCCCATCATGTTGAACCCACAGATCTCGATGATTATCTATTTCTAGTCTGTAAATGTAGTTTTGAAGTTTTGATGCATTTTAACATACCGTTCTAAATTTACAGATACTCTTTGTCGATTTTCTTCAAAAAAAATAGGGGCCGAGAATTCCAGAAGCCGATACACCGCACCAAACTGTAACTTTTTTCTGTGTAATGTCGTTTTTCAAAGATTTGTGGGGGTTGGTCAGAGACTTATCTACAGTTTTGCTTGTTAATGTTTCCTGATAAATAAAATTTTACAGACATAGATTATTTAGATATCAGCATTTTCATCAATCATGTTGCAAAATTGAGCACTAAACTCTGATCTTGTTTGAAAATCTGCCTTTAAACATTTTGAATTTTGTAAAGTTGCATTCCAGGATCTTTATGAAGAATCCCTCCAAGTCTGCGATTGGATAACTGTATCACCTGTGCATGTCTGATTGCAGAAGTCCAAAGCGCTCTGCATTATAGTGGAGTTTTTTGCACAGCTAATCTCACCCTTTCAATAATTTCGGAAGTACAAAATGTTCTTCTACAAATTCTGGGATTGGATTTAAAGGTACAGCTGTTTTAAAAATGCTGGTACAAGCTCAAAATTGTGTTTCTTGATTGAATTCTTAGACGGCTAGGTACATTAAATTGAAAGCGAAATCGTCTCTGAGCGATTGATTCAGTTTTAATGTATGCATTAACGTAAAACACACGATATTGCGCAAGCCAGTGAACCATTGTTAACGTCTTTCCTTGAACTTTATAAACACCTTGGAAACAGTAATGTCTTTGAACTGTCGTAATGTAATAAAAAACATAATGAAGCCGCCCTAAACACTGCATCATGCATACTTTAATAAAATGTGTTTCTTGTACCTGTATATTAAGTATTAACAAAAAGTAATATTTTAAAATGTGTCAGTAGTAAATGACGTACCCTGTAGATAATAATACGATATTCTGATATTAAAAATTAATATTGTTTAAATATTTGTTTAACTTTTATGAATGGTCCACTAAACAATTAAATGTTTAATTGCTTCACATAAATATCTACGACTGTAAACATTCTCATCCAATTAATCAATTTTATATGCAAAATCTTATATCCACGATTTTCACATAAATGCCATCTGTGAATTGCGATACCCCTTTCGATAAACGTAGTACATGTACCATACTGAGTAAGACGCTTTCAAGCTCTCGGTTGTATCAAGGCGTTTCAGCTTAATTCAGAATTTCAGGAATTAATCACCGCTATTGTTTCATGGCTGAGATAAATGGCGATCATTCTTGTTAAAGAGGCTTACGTGAGAATTTCCATTTCAAGCATATCTTTAAAAACAATTAAGCGCTGTATTAATAAAAGAAAATTATAAGTAGATGCAGGTGTGTTTCAAGGTTTTTTGGTTTGTTCCATGTTTCAGATAATAGAAAAAACAATTAAGCCGGTTTGGTGGAATAGAGCATGCGGTGGCAAGTGTGACCAGATAATCTCTTCCATCATCCTACAGGTTCAAATCCTGCCACCGGCACAGGCAATATCGGTGGTAATGGTTGTATCTGCGTTTATTTTTTATGAATGTAACGCCCGTGCAGCTTCAGCTTTGATTTAGGAGTTGGCTAATTTCTATAATGTTTATGGAGCTGGTGTTTCTGATGATTAATGCTCACGAAACGAAGTAAGTTTAAATGGAAGTATAGCTGAAATGGATCGAGTAAAATGAGTTTCAGATACACAGTTACTGTAATATGTAATTTGAGACCAGATTTCTTTAGTTGCAACAAAAATTTAAAAAAAATTATAAAATTTATAAAAATAGCAATAGAGTTTTTTTAGAAAATTGCGTATTTTGTAATTCTATTTTTTTTTTGTTTCTAGATTGAGTAATTGTTTTAATAGTTCCTACGATAAAATGTATTTGAAGTGTCTTGTTTGACTTATTATCCACCTAAAACTTGTATAGTTGAGCATTCTGATAAGAATGACGGTATAAAATGTAAGAAACTATAGATATTAATTTTGTTGCATTAATGGTATTTATTATTGTTGCATTAATGCATAAATATGAAGCAACTATAATGTCAGATTTTTTTAAAATATACGAAAAAGTCGACTTGTAGGTCCCTAGGTAAAAAGGGCCCATTGTGGCCTACTGCCTAGTAAAATAAGTAGCTACTACTACTACTACTACTATATAGGTTAGGTTAGATGTCATGCCTGAATGTCATTGTGGTTACCAACGTTACAATCAATTTGTCATTTAAAATGTCAAAATAAATATGACAAATGTTCATATTTTGAATTATGTAATTAAAATTTTTTTTTCTACAACCGAGCGAAAAGTGCAACTTTGCGCTTCCAAATGAAAGAGCAAAGTTGCACTTTTCCGAGGAGCGAGCGTATTTTTACTTTGTCGCTCGCCGAGCGACAAAGTAAACGATTAGTTACCATGAAAACCATAATAAAGAAACGTCTAGTATATCTGCAACTTTTGACACAAAAGCAAGCATAAAATATTACATATATGTCATCAAACACAGACATTTAATACCCTTTAATTCTTTGCCTTACTTTTCACCACTAAAGAAGTAGGAAGTGTTAGAAGAATTCCAAAAACATTTAGATTTTGTTATACATAGATATAAATAATAAGATGACAGTATTTAAATAAATAATTAATAGGTACTAAAGCAATTTTTTATTTTATTTTGCAGTATATACCATTTTACCAAACATTTATACAAAAACATGTATAGCGCAAATTGATGCTCACGTTTTAAAATCTGAACTGTCAAATTTGAGGTTATCAACAATTATTAATTTTTCCCAAACATTTTTATAAAAACACCGGTTGTCAACCTTCTCTCTCAGAGCGACAATATATCACTTAGCGCTCTTAATACACAAATAGCTATTTTATACAACCGAGCAACTTTGCGCTTTCTTTTGGAAGCGCAAAGTTGCACTTTTCCGAGGAGCGAGCGTTTTTTACCTTGTCGCTCGCCGAGCGACAAAGTAAACGCTTAGTTACCATCTAAGGGTTTTCGTATCTTGTACTGTAACTAGAGGAAATCATTGCTTAAATGTAAAAATTTTTCTTTTTGGAGACATTTTTTTAATTCCAATATTTTTTTGTTTCTAATACTAAGAATACTGTTGTTTAATTCAATTTATTCTTGCTTCTAGATTGAATAGTTGTTTTAATAACTTCTGCGATAAAATGTATTTGAAGTGTTCTGCTGGATTTATTATCTAGCTAACACTTTTATATTAACGCATTCAAATAAGAATGACGGTATAAAATGTAAGAAACTTTAGATATTTATTATTATTATCATATTAAGTTTGAAAGGATGCTTATATAATTATTTTATTATTTTTTTCTGAAAATGTGAATGCAAATGCAATTTTCTTAAATAAATGTTTGCTTTATCTTCAACGCTACATTACTTTGCTCGAAAATGTTGTAATTTTTCATTTTGGCTGTTGCCAAGTAATCCTTGGTCAGACAGGTTTGAGACTTTTTCATTATTAGAACACTTTTTGAAGACTAATATTTTGGTCTAGAAACGAATGCTCGAGAGTCTTTTGTTTCCGAGATATCCGAGTAACTTTTGTTTTTCTTATGGCAGCCGTATTAGATTTTTCGTTTTTTAGATTGCGCTTAAAAAGAACTTTCAGATGATGTATCACATGCCGAGGAAAAATAGTTTTTCACGGGACTAATTTACGAAAAGTCATTCATTGCGTAACAAAATAAAATAGTAAGCCAGAGGTTTTCTCAACTGGCCGCGCTGGTCCCACGGGACCAACGCGCTTTCGGATGCTTGTCAGACCTTTAGCACATATTAGCTATAACCGACTATGGGAATGGACCAATATGGCCTTGAAGCTATATACTTTAGAAATGGTTCGTTTGTTTTTTGAAAGGTACGTCATGTGGTCCCTATTTGTAGGTAAAGAAAGTGAAAAGTTGCAGTTTTAATCAACTTTATTTAATTGAATAAACATGTTTACTCATATATAACCATAAATAAACAAAAGTGACGGATATTAAACAACATGTTTACGCTGTATGACAAGCAAAGTTACCTTTGATATTAAAAAAATATCTACTTGCCCTAAAGTCTTTTCTATATCAATATACTTACATGACATTTACTTGAACCTGCGAGTTAAGAATGTTGGAATACTGTGTAATATATGCTTCATTAAAATTAATAATAATAATCATATTTATTTTCCAATAAAAAAGTGTTTACAAAAAAAACGCATATTTTTTTAATATAAATTTATAACAATTAATGGAAGAGGGGATATAAATCAACTCTACTAATAAATACTCAGCTGTACTTCCATTCCCTAAACACGGATACATAAAAGGTAAAAAAATGGACAATCAAAATTTTTATATATTTTCATCTGTTTACAAAGTATAGTATTGAGTTGTATTTGTCGGAATGCCATTCATTATCAAGTTAAGTTTTTCATTAACTACTTTGTTTGTTAATATTCCATGTGTTTCAAAGTTGTTCATACTTTTATAAACAAACTTTTTCTAACTTAATGTTTAATTTTATTTCCAACGTTAAACACAATGTAATGTAACCCCTTGTATCCCTAAAATAACCTTGTGCGAGTGGGTTGTCTCCAGAGACAACGAGCGCACCGTGTATGCTGGAAATAATTTCTATCTACAAAAAAATCCGAGTTGATCGGCTGGGGATCAAACCCAAGGCACCGGGTGCAAGACAAATGTACCTTTTTCTTGATCACAGAATCATATTTTGTTTATATACTCACATGCGTTTTTATGAAAGTATTATCCAGATGTATTGAAACTTCCCTCATTTAATAAAATTATTTTTTTTAAATGCGTTTTATGTATTTTGTGGATTCTTTTTTTATTTATATATGAGGGGTGTAGAATCAATAATGGCAATCTCCCACTTACCACTATCTAAGATATTAACGAAAAATCACTATGGCTATACAAATCACCCTAAACTAAAGTAATCAATGTACATTTAACTAACATGTCTCTAGTTTCTTATTCCGGTTGTAATTTTACTTCTAAAAGTAGCAAAAAACGTAAAATAATAATTTTATTATGGAGATTGCCCTTATGTTTTTACCAAATGGAGATTGCCACATTTGATAGTCACATATTTGGATATTGCCTGTTTTGTTTCTGAAAACACATTCAAACAGGGTTTATAAAAGTATAGGTAGATACCTACTTATTTAATTTTAATATTAACATTTTAACAAGGAATAATTAATGCAGTGGTTTCATGTCCACATATTGGATAAATAGGCAAGTTCTTTGGAGAATATCTAAAAAAAATTAATGGCATAAGTAATCCATTTCGCTTTCTTTATCTCTCTATACTAAATAAGTAATAAGTTCAACTAAAATACTTTAATAGTAATCTAACCTAACTAAATCAATACACGTAGGTAGCATCAAATTTCTCACAATAAAATTGTGTTAATACGCCACGTGGCGAAAATAAACACTAAAGTCATGTGACCCCAATGGTGTATATGGATTTTGCCGCTTTTGATACCAAATATGCCATGGAGATTTTCGACTTTGATTCTAACCGTAACATTTAATACTCTAAATAGATAGGAGAACGCTGTATTTAATACTCATTTTGCATTAAGAATAACATCCCTTGAACAGCCAAAGGAAATGATGTGCATATCTCATTTTGGCTGAAACTGGAGATTGATTCTATATCCCCTCAGAATATGGTTTGCTCATATACATTGTACTGATTCTGCGGTTGGCTTCTTGTGAAACATTATTAAATATTTTAAATAAACAAAGAATGTTTGCTTTTAAATGTTTCAAAATTATATTTTCACTCTACACGTGTTTCGGTTTTTTAGACCCTTTTCAAGAGTACAGATGACAGGTACTAAATTATAATTTTGAACAATTTATAGTAATTTTAGGAGAAAATAAATTCTTTCCTAAAAATATTTAGGAATTTCATATCCAAATGGAATTTTATAATTAACTCAATCACTGAGGTGTCCAGAAAAACAATTATTCGTGTAGAAAGAGAAAATCGCTACATATAAATGTAGTTTTTATTAATTTCTATATGTTTGTTTCCTATTTGACTATTTATTATTCTGTTAATAAATATAATAATGTAAATGCCGTAAAATTAAACATATGTTTTATTGCTTTAGCACGTGTGTCAATTGACAGCAAATTAATTATTTTAGTAATAATTATTGATATCAGAAAAATTTTTGTTTAAAAAATTAATACTGTAGTAATTTAAATCTATCAATATAAATTACACTACCCAAAAAATAAAAGTAATCACTCTATTTAGAGAAGTAATGGCTCAACAAAACAATAATAATGCTCAGCAATTAACGACGATTGAAGTTAGTAGAGCTGTGTCGTTACTTCAGGAAGGATATTCACAACATTATGTTGCCCAGCAGCTTGGGATTGTACGGGGAATCCTTTGGAAGTATTGGAAATGATATAGAGAAACAGGTATCATAACAAAATGACTAAGTACAGGTAGAAGTAGAAAAGCTACAGAAAATGATGATCGGTTTCTACAATTGCAAACCGTTCGGAAACAGATATGTAGTGCGCGAGACCTTCAAGAAGATCTCGTGAGGGCAAGAGGAACACATACATAAAAAAAAGTTTTGCACTACCCAACAGACTACTATATCTATACGTATTTTGGGGCACTGAAACCGAAACTGAAGTCAGAATTGATCCATCATGTCAGAATTTTGACATAATCTCCAAAAACAGGTAAAAACCAGCCAAAACTGAGATTAAAAATAAATTAAAAGCCTAAACGAGTTAACCACTTTACTTACATGTATTTTGGGGTACTGAAACCGAATATGATGTCAGCATTGACCCATCACGTTAGAATTTTTACATAACCCCAAGAAATAGGTAAAAACCAGCCAAAACTGAGGTTAAAAATAAATTAAAAGCCTAAATGAGCTAACCACTTTTCCTACATGTATTTTGGCGCGCTGAAATCGAATCCTAGGTCAGCATTGACCCATCACGTTAAAATTTTTACGTAACCTCAAAAAAATCTTTATAAATTCCTTTACGATCTTCTATTGTGGCATACCCCCTTACTTTCGAAAGTCCTGTGTAATAACATTCTTTTTCTCTTCTTTGTATTTTCTAGTATATCCTGTTTCAACATCCAACAGTAGTCTGTCATCATATTCTCATCCCATCTTCCTTGATATCGACGCTCCATCTCGCGAATATCCTGGTGAAACCGTTCCCCTTGCTCTTCACTATAATCTCCTAGATTTTCGGGAAAGAAATTTTTATGAGAGTGCAATAAGTGCTATTTTAGGTTCATTAGGCAACCCAGGTTTTCTAAATTCTTAAAAATTTAGGTTGTCTAATTAGTAACCAATTTGTCCGCAATAGGCTAAGAGAGGCTAATTTGAGATCAAGATATCCTACCAGAAATCTTCGTCAGAGACGGTTTCAATTTGAGAGAAAACACATGAACTTCATCACTGGACTCCTGTCATATTCAGTGATGAGTCTAAGTTTTTTCTGTTAGGTAATGCTGGCAGTGTAATAGTCTGGCGACTGTTTTATGCAAAAAAATATGCATTAAACCGTACCTTTCGGTGGTGGATCCATAATGATGTGGGGTGGAAAACAATTAACACTCGCACGGACCTTGTCTTTATTCGCAAAGGCGCACTAACAACTCGAAGGTACACGAGCAATTGTTGTTGTCAAAATTTTACCTTCATGCGAGATAATGTCAGAACGCATACCTCTGAAATGGTCACTGATTATCATAATAATCAAAATATTCATAAAATAGGTTACCTCATGCAGCCCAAACATGAATCTAATCGAATATGTTATGAATCAATTAGGTAGACGTATTCGACGACGTCCACATCCTCCAAATACAACTGATGAGTTGGCACAGGCTCTAATTGAATAGTGGGATAATTTTCAGCAAGAAATCTTTTGGAGGCTTATTTGTAGCATGACACGGTGCTGCGCAGTACTTGTACATTCAAAGGTCTAAATTGATAAAAATTTGCCAAGTTAACAGACTTTTGTTTATTTTGATTTAATGTCTAGTACTTTAGTTTTTGACATATTATTACATAAACATTGCAATAGGTTGTTAAATTGTTCTTTTTTTATAATTTGTCAAAATTAATTAAATAAATGATGCATACCAAATTTGATTTAAATCCGTCAAAATATGATAGAAATAATGAAGTTCAAAAAAAGGGACTACTTTTACTTTTTGATAGTGCATATCAACTACGGAATTCTTTATAGAAACAAATATTTTGAATAATTTTAGGAAAAATTTAGACAAAATTTAAATTTTCTTGCAGTTGTGATTTGACAGTTGTTTATTGAAAATTTTTTCTAATAATTTACGCTCTATAAAAAACGCTTTCTCACTTGATTGTATAAATTTGTAATTTTACTTTACATAACCGACCGTATAACAAAATTTTTAAGTTACGTAAAATTTCACTTGAACCACCCATTTTTATTGAGTTCTTTTGACGTCAGTAATTAAAAAACATCTGATGTGGCCAGCACATAACTTTCTTATACCAGTAAGTATACATCATCCTGATCTAAAAAATCATTCTATTTAATTATTCACTTACCTCAATTAAATTTTAATACTGTACCTTGAAATGTTTCATTAAAATTATCAGCATCATTCGTTACTGTCAATAATAATTCATATCAGATAGTTTAATAATTTCTTCTTATTGACATTGACATTTTTGTAACAAAATTAGACATTTCAAATGTCAAACTGTTAAATTTATCCTAACCTCATTTTACGAGGTCAAATGTGTAAAAAATTTCAGTTTACATCAGCTTTATTTAAGTACATGGAAAATTTATTTTATTGGCTTGATATAGTAGACATGATTTATAATCTTTATCAAGAATATATTATTTTGTAAAGGTAAATAAAAAAAGTTTGGGTCCTGTGGACCTCCTTTCAGCTGGCCCATTTTTGTCATCACCAAATTTATCATTGTCTTTTAGAACATGTGTACCAAATTTGAAAGCTTTATCTGAAAAACTGTGGCTGCTATCGCGATACTACAGACATGCCGTCATTTTTTTTTCATAGTTATGTTTTTTCATTATAATTCGTCGGGATTCGTCCAGAAATGCAATAAAAACTTTTATTTTTTTTCCGAAATTGTACCTTTTTTCTTCTTTCATTCATTATGTCTCTTCTGGTGGTACCAAATTCACCAAATTTAATGTGTCACCTAAAATGTTGTTGAAAATCTTAACTGCCAAATTAGTATTTTTTGAGTTAGCGCAGATACACACACATACACACACGCACGAACCCACGCACGCACACACGCACTGACAGACATCATTCGGAAAATAGTCAGAATGGGTTCAGGAGGGTTCAAAAAGTATATATCAGTCAAAATCTCAAGGTTGAAAAAAATCACGATTACTATACTTCCTCATATTAAGTATAAGAAAGTAAGAAATTCTATACGTTTTCAACTTTTTAGTGGGTACTGTATACAGAAACTGGAAATTTAATTCGAAACTTGGTATATCCATTTCCTAATAAAATTTATTCACGCTGATTTTTAATGACGCCGTATTAAATTTTATTCCTTCTTTTATGGGTAAGTTATGTCACGATGCCGTCAAATATATTTAAAATTTAAATGCACTTTATATTACAGAATCAGGTTATCGCCTGTTGCATCATATTCTAGCTAATTATTATCAGTATATATTTTATGCATAAATACTATGTATTGGTATGACCTTTAACAAAGTAAATTTAACTATAAGAAAAATAATGAGAAATTTTATAAGATTGATCATGTTTCGTCTTTTACTAACAACAACTAACAATCGAATTTTCCAAAAACTGCTATCATATGAATATTAGATATTTAATTGGTAGGTAATAATTATTTCAAAATCATTTCGTACTATAATGAATGTTTTTATGTACGTTCATGTTGTTATCACCATCTGCAACAACTGTAACACATTTTGGTTAGTGGAGAATTTGACGTGTATCAACTGATTAAATCGTTGAATGGAATTTAATTTCATCCAGGAAGTGGCTATCTAAAATGTCATTTGCACTGCACCATTGTGGTATTTAAAAATTACTGGCGTGTAAAATTAGATCTGACAGTTTTGATATTAACATTGTTAGTAGTGAAATTTGATTTTAAATAAGGGACATTCATGTTTCGCTTTATCTATATTATTGTTCAATACATGTTTTAATACAACAGGCCAATCATATAAAATTCTGTATATGAATGGGGGAAAAAATAGTAAAATTTTAAAAAACTTAAAACAACTAACACAAAATATATCGTATTTCACGTATAATGTATAACTTTATGAAATTAATTTTAACCTAAAAATATAATATAACTTTAACATATATTGGATCACCTTCAAAGAAAATATGTAAGAATTAATCATAATATAAAGAATGAATACAAAACTCATAATACGTTGGGAAAATTTATTAAAAATAACCACAATAAAAATAGAAAAATGAGAAATGGATTACATAGGCTTACATGTCATGTCATGCATATATATTGGGCAGACAGGAAGAATGTTTAGAAAAGGGATTACAGACAATGAAAGAATTTATCTCAAGAGTACGATTTAAAATATTCTAAAGTCTGTTCACTTAAACTTTGCTTATTTCCAGACGTAATAAATATATCATTGTGGGTTATTTATTTATTACCAGACACAAAGAATGTTTCAAGGCATTAGAATTAAGATAAATGCCTTTTAGCTTTATTAAATCAGTGGAAAAATATTTCAATAGAGTGTATATACAGTAAATTTATTTACAATAATAAGAAATATCTTTTTATTGGTTAGCAGTGGAAAGAAACAAAATAACAAAAATAAAATTGACATGTTTACTTTAAAGTTTTGAATAAGAAACGAAAATGACTGGTTACGCCGAAATAAGGACATCCTAATTTAATTAAAAATTTCAATTTAGCTATAAGAAAGCTAAACGTCTTAAAAATTTCCGTTACTTTTTATTTTGTGTACCCCTAAGAAATAATGTCAGAAAATAAAACAATTTTAAATTCTACCTGCTTTAGAGCGGACCAAATTTTTTGCGACACAATTTTCATACTTTTGTTTAAACAATGTTATATTTCTCTCTACCTCAATATAAAGCTGCATTTTGTCTAAAGAAGTGATTAAAATATACACCATATTATACTGCGTTCATTCATATGAGAACATAAAAAACTGTTTACCTGGACTCACAGGTTAAGTGAATATATTGGTCATTATAATTAAGTTTAATACTTACATATTAATATTAGTCGTCGAAAACACAATTCAATTTATATTGAAACACAATCTGCAAACGTCCAAGTACTACCGATGAATATGAAATAAAATAAACAATGAAAATTGATTTAACCGCTATCGGAACTTTGCACATGTGTATATCTGTCTGCCGTCTGCACCAATCATCTGCGCGCATTTTGTTCCCTATCCTGGCTAATGCTGCAAAGCTTATATGAACAGACTTTAATCATCAGAGTAGTACTTGACCTTCGAAGAGTGAACAAGCAGATTGCAGAGCTTAAGGTCCTTAAAATTTTAAAAGAAAGTGAGAAAAGTATGTAGAGGATTATAATAAACTCAACAAACAGTTATAGTCCTGGAAAAACACTTGATTATGTGTCTCACTAAAACATGTATTACTGAAAGTTTTATTGATAGTGAATTAGAATCAACGTCACACAGGTGGGGTATTAATATTCATTAAAAAAGGGCATAAAATTTGACAATGTAAAATCTTTACTTCTAGATGTAAATTTTTGGTTATTATCTTTTGATATAAAAGTTAAAAATGCCCTATATAGTGTGACTGCTGTTTATAGATCGTCTAGTGGTAATATAACACTTTTTCTTAATAGATTTTTGCATTGGCTAGATGATTATATTGACAAAAATAATACACATAAATCCTCACAGGTGATTTTAATATGGATTTTTCCAAAAATGATTATGTAAAGGGAAGGTTTAAAGAAAGTATTGAGAATTATGGGATGAAAGAGTTTATACAAAATTTTACTAGAGTAAGAAGAAATTCTAGTAGCATAATTAATCTTGTTGTCAGTAATAATTATAGAATAAATGCGTATGTAGAGTAAAATTATATCATAACAGACCATTCAATAATTTAAGTAAAAGTAGAAAACGGTAGGGATTTATCAAAATATCAAAATAGGAAATTGGATCTCGGATCAATTTTGATCAAATGACAAAATTTGTTAATTGAAAAGGAATGGGAGTATTCTTGCACAGATGTAAATATTGTTAATCAGACATTTATAAATAACATATTAGATATACTAAATATAGTAGCACCAAAAAAAAATTATAAAATAAAGGTAGCTGAAAATAGATTGTTAGATGATAAGTGTCGGGAGGCTATTGCAAATATAAATAGGGCTTATAAAAGATTTGTTTTTACACGCGAGGATGAGGATTGGAATTACTACAAACAGACAAGAAACAATACTGTAAAAGTTATCAAGGACGCAAAAACAATATTTTATGATAGAAATATAGATTGGATTTGACTTATTACGTCAAATCCAAAATTAATGTGGAAAAGCTTAAATCAGTTAGTTGGGAAAAAAAGCGGGGGAACACGCTCTGCAAAGTTTGAACTGTAATGGAGTAATATATAATAACAACTTGGCGGATGTAATGAATCAGTATTATGTAGGTAGTATTGAGAGTGTTATTATAAGCATAGCGACAGATGATGTCGATATTGGTATAATTAATGAATTTATACCGGGTGTAAATTCTAGCATGACACCATTTAATGTTATAACCCTACAAGATCTAAATAAAATAGTGACTAAACAAAGAAAACAAATAGCACTGATGAAATCGGACGTGATATCATAAAAAAATCTCTTTCACATAATAGGGTATCCTTTTTTAAATTTGATTAATTTGAGTCTGGAAAAGGGTGTTATGCCTGAATGTTTTAAAACATCTATTGTGGTATCTATACCAAAAATTATCAATACGAATCTTGCCAAACAGTTACGACCAGTAAATATGTTGCCCTTTTGTGAAAAAAATCCTAGAATTAATAGTTTATGATGAAGTAATCAAGTACATAAATTCAAATAATATTCTATGCACATATCAATCGGGATTTCGTGGTAAACATTCATGTGAAATGGCTTTGCAATTAGTAATTTTACATTGGAAGCAGTTATTGAACAGAGGAGGGGTTGGGATTTGCGCAGTTTTCGTTGATCTTAAGCGTGCTTTTGAAACAATTGACCGTAATATACTACTATTAAAGCTAAAGAGATATGGATTTGAGAACATCGTTATAGACTGGATTACAAGTTATATAACAAATAGGTACCAAGTAACAAAAATGAAAGGGAATTTATCAGAAGCTAAGTTAAACAACTTTAGGGTTCCTCAAGGCAGTGTACTGGGTCCATTATTATTTATTCATTATATTAATGACCTTGGCAATGTGTTGCAAAAATGTAAAATCCTTCTTTTTGCTGATGACACTCTTATTTACTATGAGAGTAAAATTTTTTAAGAAATAGTAAGTACTGTTAGACTAAAAGTAAATGAATTAAAATAAATTTATTTTTCTGAGTAATAATTATCTATAAAAATGGTTTGCTAGTCTAAATCTTGGTTTTGAGTTAAATAGTAAAAAAGTTGAAATTGTTCAGGAAATAAAGTATCAAGGCCTAATAATTGATCGTGAACTGAAATTTAACAAACATATAGAATATATATCAAAGAAAATCGGCAAGAGATCGGATTTTTTAGCAGAGTGGCTCCATTTATATCAACTACTACTAAACTAACTGTGTATAATACCTTAATACTACCTCATTTTCTCTATTGCTGTTCTGTGTTGTATAAAAAATTTTAGTAGACTTCGGGTTCTCCAAAATAAGGCAATGCGAATAATACTAAGATGCAACCGTTTCACTAGTATATATTATGTAAACTTGTACTAGTATGTAACTATTATTTTTATATGTTATTTTTTTATGTACATACTATCTATCTATGAATAAATAAAGAATATCTTATCTTATCTTATTATCATTTAATTCAAAACATTTGATGATAACTTTGAAATTTTACATGATGAAAATAAAATGTTATAATTATCATTATTAAAATCCAAATTAAAAAGTATCTATAATATTTCAATTGATCAACAACACTAATTAATCACCTTTGCTAAATCTCTTCTAAAACAGCTAAGATTTATAACGACTTTTTGAAATTTTACATTGCAAATTCTATAACTCTAAGGCCTGGTTACACAGAGTCTCCTTGGCATTAAGGTGAACCATAAAGGGACTACGCTTAACTTAGTGCGTTGCACGACAGTTAAATGTTCCTTAAACAGTTTCAAATCTCTCCACAAATTAAGTCTCGGATTCTCTTTGGTTTAAGAGGTTATGAAAAATCTTATAACCTAACAAATTTGTATTTCATATTGAAGTTTTATTCTATTCGAACAGAATCAAGTATGCCGAACTAAATATAGAATTTCCATAATGTTAAATATAATTGAGGTATCATTAACTTAATGGTCACCTTATTCCCAAAATTAACTTCTCGGAACCAGCCATTAAGTAAATGACATGTATTTAAATTCCGTATTTAGTTCTATGCATAGTTGAAAATGTTAAACTAGAATGAAACTAATTGTAAACTAGCATAAAATAAACGAAGATTAAACCAATAACAGTTAAAATTTATTTGTTTAAAGTACTAAAATGTGTTTGTTCACTATTTATAAAAGGAACAAACATACAAATTGCAGTTTGAGCTATTAATAAAAACAGATAGTTTATTTTTAATCTCGTTGCGTTATATACTTTTCCAATATTCATTTAAGGAACTATCTCTTCCGACAATCAGTATCCCAAATCTCTATCTGTCTAATAAATCCATCTTTTTTCCAGACTTCTCCTGGCTTAGGATGTCGAGATCTGCTGGTATCACAGTGTCAGCCTCGATTGCAATATGTCTAATGCTGATTGGTTTGGCAGCTTCCGAAGCTAGTACGTCCACGGTCACCTCCCGCAAGTGTAAGGTGTCAGAGTTCACGTGTACCAACACCCGGTGCATCCCCCTAAATCACTACTGCAATAATAAAAACGACTGTGGAGATTCATCGGATGAACCAAGATACTGCACACGTAAGTATTGTTTTATTGTTTTTATAAGATTACAAATCGATATGTTATTTTATAGAAGATTTATCTTTTATACCAGTTTTAGAAATTTACATATTTATTTTCGATAATAATCAAAAATAATCGGCCATTTGATTCCTCAATGGGGTGGTTCACTGAAAACCAAATATTTATTTATATTGCTTACAATTTTCTTAATTTTTGTCTATCTTTAATGAATCATAAACTAAATTATAACTAAAAGATTAAGTTATGCGAGAATATAAATTTGTTAAAATTTTTATTAAAACTTAATTATACTTAAGCCTTGTTTAAGACCCACTTTAATCTTTTTACTAAAAAATAATACAAATTTTAACAATATCTAATAGAATAAACATTTCTGAATATTTTAAAACATCATAAATAAAACTCTACTATTTTATTACAATTTTGGTTCACCGATTTTTTTAATAGAGCCAGATATTACAGTAAAGTTTTAAATTTCATCTTGAGCCGTATCTGGAAAAACGTCACGCCACAGACCAAACACATACAGACACACAGAGAGACAGACAGACACATAGACACACACAGACTCACACACACACACGCTCCCCCCCACACACACGCCCCCCCCACACACACACACTGATACATCATGCCCATTCAGATAAATTTGCAATTTTTTTCTCAAAATTTCCATTTTCATCTCAAGCTGAAACTTAATTTTTTTACGGTATCAACACTCTCTAGATAAATAATGTTATATGAAGTTTATTCTAAGACAAAGAGGAAATCATTAATGAGAGGGAAAAGATTGTTTCTTTTTTTCAGTTAGCTTTGTGTATATTATTCTTTTAACACGACTCCTCCATTAAAGGTTACAACTTGTCTATTTTCTTTTACGAAATCGTAAGTGATGGGTTTTTGAACCCGTTGGTTTAATATCTTTTTAAATTTTGCTACAGTATAATTGGCATCAAATAAAACTCATAAGAGAACTTTGACTTCATTATTTAAAATCATATTTGTACACTACACATTTTTATTATTAGAATTACTTTTTTAATGTTTCTATTACAACATCATAGACAAGGCATACTAGATAAAATAAAAGATTTTTAGCATATTATTATTTTTAGAACATTTTGTCTAATATGGAAGCAAGTTAGTATAGTTTATAATATTTTTCTTTGATTTTGATTATGTGCATTAATTTTTGTGACCCAGTTTTCAGTTGGTTGAGAAATACTAATTTGAACACAATCGTCTAGAAATTAGCACAATAATGTATTGACACTTTCACTATCCAGGGTAAAAATGATTTCCACACCATGCCTATTACAGATTTTCCATTTTATAACATCTTGAGGCATCATACTGAAGAAAGTACTTCAGTCTTCCAGCTAGGAAAACTTAGAATCGGAAATTCAAGAACGCACGAGGTCCGTTTGAAGCACTCAATATGAGATAATTTTTGTAGTCATCAGATTGTATTTATTGTTGTAAATATAAGATAAATAATATCACAAAGCAGGGACTAGTATCACAATATCCTCAATAAAATATTGTCAGACGTATTTTTAAAACTTTCCTCAAACTACTCGAAGACCACAGCAAACGACACCACATTTGTTTAAACTTACATTTCTGCTATGCCTATTGTGAAATGAAACCGTTACCTGCACACCCACATGCATTGACACTCAAATAACATTGGTTGAAAGTAGTATAACAAGTGAGGTACATTCACCGCTGCGGTGAAGATGCCATATAGATTTTCAAAAGACGGACAAAGTACATCGGATCGGTTCCAGAATGATTCCAATCGATTCCTTGGGTCCGATTACCTAGAAAACGATTCCGCTATTAAAAGTGCTTATAACGCCTTCGGGAATGATCGGAGAGGTTCGTGAATAGTCGGAATCGGTTCCTTGTGATCCATTTTATTGAGTCTTACGCTAATATGCCTATATTTGTACCAATTCGGTCAATATTTGGGGCATTTATTGCATTTCCAAAAAAAAAAACAAAATTCTTAATTTTTTTTTGCCCCACTTCCCGTTTTCGGAACCGGCTTAAAATCAACTGGCATATGTATACCGTAAAGGTCTACCCCTGTTGCAAATTTCAAGTCGATCGGTCAATATTTTGAACAGATATCGCATTTCAAAAAAAAAAAAAAAAAGAAATAACAATGGCTTTTAGGCCGTTTTGCCCCACTTCGCGTTTTCGGAACAGGCTCCAAAACAATAGGCATATGTAGCCCTTAGAGGTCTACACCTGTTCAAAATTTGAAGTCGATCGGTTAATATTTAGGACAGTTATCGCATTTCAAAGGAAGGTAAAAAAATTGGTTGTTAGGCCGTTTTTGCCCCACTTGCCGTTTTCGGAACCGGCTCAAAATCAATAGGCATATGTTGACCATGGAGGTCTACCTCTGGTAAAAATTTGAAACCGATCGGTCAATATTTGGGACAGTTATCGCATTTCAAAGAGAAGTTTCCGGAGTTCCGGACTTCCGGACTTACGGAGTTCCGGAGTTCCGGACAGACGGAAAGTTTCTGGAAATCTCGAGATTCGGATAGATCCCAAATTTGAGGTCGATCCGATCAGCCGTTCTCGAGATACGTGGGCCCAAAGTCGCCGAGCATAAATGTATATATAGATTTTTTTTTGAAAATCTATATAACAAGGCCGAAATAAGCTCATAACTTCCAACATCCCGTCTCCATTATCATCATTGACCCTGGAGGCGTGCACGCTGGCGATCCTCGGGCGGTTCTAGAACCTAGAACCTAGATGTTAGTATCAGAAGGGGGAGCTAAGAGTCTTTGACCGATACGATATACGTAGATTATGATAATAACTAGGGGGGGGGGAGCTAAAGGCTTCGACTTATACTATAGACGTCGATCTAAGATAACTTCTTTAGCTGGAGCTCAGAGTATGCATCAGATCAATGAGAGCGTTTGTTATTTTAAGTATAAGGTAGCTGCTAGTATATGGATAGATATTTGTGAAAGCAGGTCACGTGACTATTTCTAAATAGCATATAATTAATTACCTTTTTTTTATAATATCAAACGCTCTGATTAGTCGGGTTTATATAAACATTACCAAAACAGACGCTTATTAAATCAATTTAACACCACCACGGGCATTACAACCCCCCTATATCCTTTAAGATATATCAAAGTATCTGACAATGAACATACACCCAATGTCCGAGTATGCTAGGATTAATTTCAGGTTTAGAAAAAATCCTAGCTACTCGACCTGGGATCGACCCCAAGATGAGAGGCAAGTGTCCTTACCACTTGACCACGTAAACGTACTTTTCGGTCTAAAATTATTTTATCAGAGTGATAAAAAATGTTCTAACTGATTATAGAAAACTAGATTGAAATGAGTAAAAATAAGGAAGATATTGTAATGTAATTAAATTCATTTGAAGTGAAACACACTGTATGTTTGATATTTGATACTTATTCACTTGGTATAACGTAATGTAAGTAAGCACTTTTTAGTTTATACACTGATATCTGATATATGCAGATAGTAACTCCATGCAACTGTAAGCTTTGCCTACTGAAATTGGATTTAATATTAAGGTCGCTTTATCTAACGCTATTTCAGCCCTAGAATCATTCTATCACTACCATATCCTGAAATAGGATTATTAAAGTAAAATCTAGATCATGATTTAACAATGGATATATGGACCGTTAGTGTTAACTGGCTGTATATAAGTGTATGTACAAAGTGGGCCAATTTGGATGTTTGTATAGGGTAACTCTGTAACTGTAAGAGATACAAAAAAATGGACGACACATTCTCTATCTCTTTTTTTGAGACAAATTCACTGGCACAAACAAAAATTTGCTATCGTCTTTTGTTTTCGAGTTATAAACAAAAGTTTGATTTTTCGACTTTTAGACACATGTCAATATCTTGTCTGTTTATAAAATTATGAAAATACAACTTTTACATTCTTTAGCCACTTTTTTCTGTATAATACAGTGGCGTCGAGAAAATTAAAAAAAGGTGCAATTTCGAGTTATGGCATAAAGTTGTATTTTTTTAAATGGGAATCATAGTTAACTATGGTTTAGTTAAAAAGGAAATTATTATCTCTTTCAAACTATATATCATATGTGTGGTCGCTTTTGATGTGTAAGTATTTAAATAAC
The DNA here is from genome assembly GCA_029963845.1 of Rhamnusium bicolor. NCBI lineage: Eukaryota > Metazoa > Arthropoda > Insecta > Coleoptera > Cerambycidae > Rhamnusium > Rhamnusium bicolor. The sequence continues at coordinate 2,198,673 of JANEYF010003871.1, forward strand.
GAAAATAATTTTTTAGTAGATTACTTTTTGCATTTTTTTACATTCATTTCAAGTAGACGTGTGTCATCTATGACAGTGTATCAGTTTGTCAGTAAATTGCATATTAATAATTTTGTTTCCGTCATAATTACACCACATATAATCGGAAAGTATAGATGTCTTACGAGAATTACGAGAAATATGATATGCTAGAATGCTTTATTCAAAGTAATAACAATTGTGATATTGCATCCGAAATATATTTCAATCGCTATCCAGAAAGAAGACAAACTAATAAAGATATTTTTAAGGGGTTAAAAGAAAATCTCAATAATTTTGGGTCCTTCAACAAGCCAAGACCAAAAAAATCAGATATTTATATCTAATTTTATAATATATTACAATTACAAAATAAAAATTCAAATTAAAGTAAATGTTCAAACTGTTGTCCGTTATGTTCGATACATAAATTACACCTCTTCATAACACTCTGAACTGCATTATAAATATGATGATTTGAAATGGAATGTGTAAGCAATACATGTGCTTCAAAATGAAGCAATATATCTAGCTGTTCTTCCTGGTTTGCTTGAACTAGCTTTTTTCTACTAAAACTGGAGGTATTATTCACCTTTCGGTAAATATTTTTGAACGTATTTTCTGATGGTGTTGGACGATTTAGATACAACACCCTATATAGTCTTTTTACTGCACGTTTATTTTTGTTATTTTGTATATAACAAGTAAATATTTGGACTTTTTCTTCCTCACTGTAAACCATTTTGATTATTTCATTAAAGAAATGTCACTTATCAAATATAAGAGTTGTCATTTTCATAGCTCACTTTAATAATGTTAACTTTTCCATATTTACAGTAACTAGTCTAACTAAGATATTCGACATATAATAACTCAAAAACGGTATATAGTAGGGGTAACATATGGTATATTTTTGAAATCAGGAACAAAGGATCATTCCAAAAATTTAATAATATACAGGGTATCCTATTAAGCAAATATATTATTTTTTGTATCCCCTGAAATCTGCACGCTACTGTACTTTTGATAGCATTTTAACAACATTCAGCATAACCACACCAACCTTTATTTAAATTTTTTCTATAGGCAATAATAACGATGATAAGGGGTGGGTAAGTTATAATGAATAACTCTGTACAATTTAGGAAAAAAAATTAAAAAACTTTTATTGCATTTCTGGACGAATCTCGACGAATTATAATGAAAAAACATAACTTTATAAAAAAAATCTGTCCGCGTGTCTGTAGTATCGCGATAGCAGCCACAGTTTTTGAGATAAAGCTTTCAAATTTGGTACACTTTTTGTAAAGGCCAAAGACAATGAAAAATTCGGTGATGAGCAAAGTTGGCCAGCTAAAAAGGGGTCCACGGCAATCAATCTTTTTTGGTATTTAACTTTACAAAAAAATATATTCTTGATAAATCATGTCTACTACATCAAGTCAATAAAATATATTTTCCAAGTACTTAAATAAAGCCGATGTAAACTGAAATATTTACACATTTGGCCTCATAAAATGGGATTAGGATAAATTCAACAGTTTGACGTTTGAAAGGTCTAATTTAGTTACAAAAATGTCAATGTCAACAACAAAAAATTATTAAAATATATGACATGAATTATTATTGACAGTATCGAATAACGTTGATAATTGATTATTTAAAAATTTTAATGAAACATTTCAAGGTACGCTATTAAAATTTAATTGAGGAAATTGATTTATTAAATAGAATGATTTTTTTAGATCAGGATGATATATACTGGTATAAAAGAGTTATGTGCTGGCCAAATCAGATATTTTAATTTGTACCTGGTATTGTATTTGTTTATTAACTTATTTTCATATTCTTATATTGTGTATGTTTGTTTGGGCAATTTTTCATGAGATTTCTTAATGAAAATAAATTGTGCATGTCCTGATAATGAAGGTTGTCCTCGCAAGCTGGCTAGTCTAATTTGAATTTGATATACATTTATATACACATATGAGTATTTACCATTTTTATCCTCTTTTCTTTTCGATTTTGTGTATACAAGTCAGTTATAAATTATCAAATCAATAAAAAGTAATTTTTACTGAGTAGTAAGAATTATTAATCCCATGAAAGTTATTTTTCAAAGTGTAGTATTCAGATGTTTCAATGTATTATGGATCAGAGTGTAATAAATATAAAACCAACTTATTGGTACCCACTCTATATTCTTAAAAAACAATTTTATTAGAACTTAAATAAAAATGTAGAATGGTAAAATATCCCCTGTTTTTTCTATAATCTCATTTCGCCGTGAGCAATAACTAAGAGTTATATCGCTGCATAAATTCCAATAATACCTAGAACCAAGATATTTTTGCGATGAAACGGAAATAGATATTTTTCCATAAAGAAATATGATACGCCTCGAAAAGTTTGACGTATCCTCTTAAAATTCAGGTAAAATCTAGAGAGAAAAACTTGTAAATCAGCATATTTACATGAAATACTGCTCTGCGAAATTTGTTAGATGGGACTCCATACAAAGTTATAAATATATTCGTGTGCGAAATGGTTTTTGATAATTAATAAAATCTGCAGCAAATGTGTTTAAATAATTTGACATTTTATTGGCTTCGTAATTATTATGGATTTCTAAAAAATGATAATAATAAAATAATTATTGTGTATTCCATAAGCTTTCTTTCAAACCTAACATGATAACAATAATAAATACCTACAGTTTGTTATATTTCATACTGTCATTCTTATCTGAATGCGCTAATATAAAAGTTTTAATTAGATAATAAAACAAACACAACACTTCCAATATATTTTACCGTAGAAACTATTAAAATAACTACTCAGCCTAGAAGCAAGAGTTGCATTGAATTAAGTAACGGTATTCTTAGTATTAGAAGCAAAAAAAATATTGAGGTTAAAAAAAATAGTGACTCGCCAAAAAAGAAAAATTTTTACATTTATGCAGTACCCAATAATTATTACATTACTTTTTCTAGACATGGATAAATATGTTTAAGTTGACAAAATTTGAATACTATAGAATTTAAGCAAGTTGTCCGTCAATCTGCGATTTTCATTACATTTCTAACTTTACACAGAAATATTATTTTAAAATTGTTTTAATATTAATTACATTTAGATTTAACCTAATAATTATTCCTTATTCATTCTGCATCAGGTTGTATCAACTTATTGGACTTCAAATAGTATTTTTTAATCACAATCTGTTTCTTCTTTGTCTTAATCTGACATTTTTCCCTTTTGCACAATTCACCGGATTTGTTTGAAAATTACACCTAGCACCTTTGCCAAAACTTAAAAAAAGAATGGTCAGTTTCAAATTTGAAACGACAAATATTTCCGTTGTAATAAAGAAACATTTAATAATATTTTCTCACGGTATTTTGCCTAACATTATCGGCGTCTATGCATTGTCTGTTATTAAACATAACCAACAAATTTATAGTAATAATATTGTTCTGTTTGTGATGTGGCTCAAATATTTATTTGTAAGAGACGATTATAATCGTCTCTTTCAATTATCACAAAAATTATATCAGTTATTGATTTTTCAATAATATTGAGAAATTATACATAATAATTTATAGAAATTTGGATATTCCGAGTAAAAAAAGCATCTTCCAATAAAAGAGATGACTAAAAATGAACAAGATGAGAATTTAATATTGGATTATGACATAAATTAAACAAAAATAAATGATTGCACTTCATCTAATAATCTATTTTGCATGTGTTTTATTTACGGTGCTAGTTATAGCTAAATATAAATATCTGATGTGGCACATAACTTTCTTATAGCAGTATATTAATCAATTTCTTCTTATTGGCATTGACATTTTTGTAACTCAATTAACCATTTCAAATATCAAACTGCCAAATTTATCCTAACCACATTTTATGAGGCCAAATATGTACAAAACTTCAGTTTACAATAGCTTTATTTAAGTAGGTACGTGGAAAACATATTTTATTAGCTTGATATAAGAGACATGATTTATAATCTTTATCAAGAAAATATTTTCTAGTAGTCAAACACAAAAAATTTGGGTTCCGTAGATCTCCATTCAGCTGGCCAGTTCTGGTCACCGCCGAATTTATCATGTCTTTGGACTTTAGAACATGTGTAACAAATTTGAAAATTTTATCTCAAAAACTGTGGCTGCTGTCGCGATACTACAGACATGTAGGCAGATTTTTCGATAAAGTTATGTTTTTTATTCACAAAAGCCCCATCCTGTATTGAATTAAACCTGTAAATCTTGTTTGGTAGCTAAGATCATTTGTCAGTTCCTTGCTAGACACAGACGGGTTTCGAACTATTTATGTTCTCGTCAGCATGCCATAAGTAATGGAATAGACAAATACTCATAGCAAATCAGGCTAGCCTAAAGCAGACTAAGCAAAACAGACATAGTGAGTGATAAGTGGATCCCTCTGGTGGTCAGTGCTACTACCAGTCAGACATCACTGATGTCTTAGTGACTGATAGCGACCGACTGATAGCGACAAAGCAGGTACCAAGAGCTTCGAACTTTAATTCAATGCAGGTTGAGGCTTTTGTCCGCTGAGTAGTTGTTTCCTGCAAATCTTATTCAGTATATAGTTTAGCCCACCTAGGTTAGAGGTCGAAGCTCTTGGTACCTGCTTTGCAGCTCGCTATCAGTCACTAAGACACCAGTGATGTCTGACTGGTAGTAGCACTGACCACCAGAGGGATCCACTTATCACTCACTATGTCTGTTTTGCTTAGTTTGCTTTAGGCTAGCTTGGTTTGCTATTACTATTTGTCTATTCCATTCGGGGCTTTTGTCCGCTGACTAGTTGTTTCCTGCAAATCTTGTTCACTAATACTGATGAAAAACAAGCACCTTTTCAAATGCTGCTTTTTATTATTTATATGTAGAACTTAATACCTACGTTTTAGATATGTGGATTTACTCAAACGGAGGAAAACAAAAAATATTTTAAGTTCATATCTGGTTTAAAATCTCATTTTCTAATATTTTTAACTACTTTATTGTTTTATATTGTATTGTCACTAGCAATATTATGATTTATTTTGATTTCTCAAATATAAAATTGTATGCTTCTTCTCTGTACATCATAAATTTTTTGTGCATTTCAACGACGCGTCTGTCGTGGGTCATAATTGCTTTACATTTCTCTTAAATATTGTGGGAAGGCTGAAATTTCTTTTTATTTACAATTAACTATATGAAATTTTATAGGCATTTCAGTTTAAATATTGCGACAGCAGTTTGCTGGCATTTATCAAATTGATAATAATACCCTACTTACTAGATTAATTTGTTTCATTATGGTAAAAATTCATTATGGTAAAAATTGGTAAATTTCTGGTATTTAATTCTGTTATAATTTAAAAATTGCCATTTTAATTGAAAACTATTAAAAGTCTTAAATTTTGTTATATTTAAATATCAATTTCTTACCTTTAATAATGCTAGGTCAAATTTAATAGATCATAAATTCGGCATACCTCAAGGCTCTGTTCTAGAATCAGTTATTTTACATCACTTATTAGATGTCGATACTTCTAATTGTGTTAAATTTTTAGGTGTTGTCTTATACGGGAAATTGACATGCACATAGAGGTCATCTGCAAGAATATGACTCGAACATTTTTTTTATTGCGTAATTTGGTAAAATCTGTGTCACGGGCAACAGTTTTAAATGGCATATCATGAACCGATTCAGTCTATCGTAACATATACTATATTGTTATGGGATCTCTACATTATATTGCATCAGTTTTTTCTATGCAAAGGAAGACTATAAGGATCATTTCAGGTTTGGCATATAGAGATAGAATAAGAAAGCCTTTAAAAAACTAAATATACTTATCCTGCCTTATAGATATGTTGTAATGTCTTCTATACATAATTTCCTTTAGAATATCCCATAAAAGAAGTCTAGAATGGTTAAATCCGGAGATCTTGGAGACTATTTGATCACCAAACTTCGATATAACCCGACTAGGAACATGTTGACGTAGAATCTACATGGTGGTTCTGGCTCTGTGCGCAATGGATCCATCTTGTAGAACTACATCGGGTTACGATATTGAATCAATATTGTCACCAATAAATTGGTTATCATTGTTTTATAGCTATACCTAAGTGATGGTCTCAACTTCACGAAAGAAAAAAATGGAGAGATGATCTCTTGTATGAAAATTCCACACCAAACTGTGTTTGGTGGTTCTCTGTGTCCCAAAAGTGCGAATTCTGTTTATTAACGTCACCGCTTAAATGGCAGTAGGCATTATCGCTCATGAATAATCTTCTCAAAATAAGAGTTATTTTCTGCCAAATTTACTGTCACGACAATATACTAAACGTGCATTATTGTCAGCTTCATGTATAGCTTGAACTATTTGGATATTATATGAAAACATCTTCATATTTGTCTTCAAAATTCGCTACAATGAACGTCGCTTAACGCCTAACTCAGTCGAATGTCTTCTGGTTGATGTTTCCAGATTTGCCTAACATCTGCCGCCATAATAGCAATATTTTTACATGAATGACTGGATCGTGGACTTCTAGAGCATCTATCATCTCCTACAGAGCTAGTGCGTTCAATATTCTTAACAATGCTCGAATCGCTGACGTAGATGGCGCCGAATTAAAATTAAAAAATCTGCAATATTTTCGCTGCATCAATATAATTGACTATTGGTTTTCAAGATTGTCAACTTATCCATAGTAAATCTCCCAGGAATTATCTATAGTCTGAAACAAAGAAAAAATTAAAACTGGTTTACAAACAAAAAAAGATATTAGGAACAAAAAAATAGGAAATCGACTTTTGCGCCACCCTGTATATTATAAGTTCATGGGTAAGACTTAAAATTAAGATTTATGTTAAACTTTTATCTACAAGTAATTTATAGTTGTTCTATACTTTATTACACTAAATCATTGTTTTCATTCGAAATGAAACCAACCAAAGATAAAATTTTAAATTCAGACCATAATTTATAGTAAATTGTTTCAATAACATTAAACCGGGAACTTAAACTCGTAAATCACTTCCTGAATCTATCATCTTCGTGACCTACATAAGTCCAAAAATGAATTAAACCTTTCTTTTCAGTGTTTACGGATTTATCAACTCATACTAATAATTATTTGAACTTATAGTAAATCCAATGGCTATTATGTTTCATAGTGTTATAAAAATATGAAGTGTTATTTTTAACATTCCTAGAACATATTACTGCTTAAATATTGGAAAAAATTGTGAACAAAAGTCAAATCTTTATTTTAGTATTGATTTTTATGCAGAAAATGTAATAATATCAAATTTTTTCTAACCGGATGCCTACGATATTACTAGCCAGCCTATAACTTCTTTGTAGAAAAAGATATCGATTTCAAATTTTGGGATGTTGTATAGTTGAATACGGTGCACAGTTTGATTGCTGCAAGATCTGATTCTCATTTCCAGTTTAACCGGAAACAGTATAAAAATTTTTATTTTTAATGGAACACTGTATATTATTCGAAATTTAGATTGCCCAGGAAATTGTAGGTCCAAAACATGTAGCATACCCTATATCTATCTTTGACAGTTTTCGAAAAAATGGTGGTTGAAAATGTTATATCAATCATAAATTATTTCATTCTCACATAAAACGAATGTAGGAACAAATCTGTTACGATTATTTAAGTTTTTTTGGTGAGTAAAATTTGATAAAGTGATAAAAATATCATTTCCGGCTGAATCGGAAGTATTACGAAAAGTGATTTTCAGGCTCAAATAACTTCAATATTTTTAATGGAACACCCTGTATTGAACCTTAAATTTACATTCTACTAACCTTTCTAGATAATTTTTGTTTCTGGTGTCCCCTGTCTAAACCTAATAGTTTATGAGATATCGGCGACTGAATGTTCACCTGCACAAATATGTCACAAATCTGCTCAAAGCAGAAAAATAAAATAAGTATTAAAAGTGAAACACTAAAAGTAATAGGTAGGTATAATTTAAACATTCAAAATGTACACCGTTGACTTCTCGGCAAGAATTAATCCTTTCTTTAAATTCTCGAAGGACGTTTTCCATCTGAATTGGAGTAATAGAGTTTATCACTTGCATAATTCTGTTTCTAAGGTTGTGTCTTATACACCTTTTTCTTGATATGGACCTAGTAAAAAAAATCCAAAAATGTAAGTTCTGGGGATCTCGCCGGCCACCGTATAGGACCATTGGTACCTATTCAGCGATTATTAAAAGTTTCACTTAAATAGTCGGTGACTACTCGAGCGTTATGGGGCGGTGCACCATCTTGCTGATAGAAGATATGTTCATACAGCACAGGTAAAACTCCAATAAAATTTTGAATTTTGTTCTGTAGAAAATGTAGGTACCGGGCCCCGTTTAAAGGTCCATCAAAAAATATTGGTCTTACAATGCGTGTTTCTATAACGCCCAGCCAAACGTTGATGCCGAATCTTTCTTGGAAAGCCCCTCCTCTAAATAGATGGTTATTTTCAGTTGCCCAATATCTCGTATTGTTCCTGTTAAACATTCCCATGTTGGTAAATCGAGATTCGTCCGAAAATAAAATGCATGATTTTATATTTGGCTGATGATGCTCAGTTTCTAGATCTCAATTGCAAAAATTCAATCTTCGTTGATAATCTCCCTCGTAAAGATGCTGATGGATTTGGTACTTAAAAGATTTGTATTTACGTTTCTGTAGAATCTTTCTAACACTTTCTGAAGATATCCCGATACCACTGGCAATTTGCCTTGTAGAACTTGTTGGATCAATCTCAACACAGGCCAGTGTGTTTATCTCTGCCTCCTCATTTACAATAAATGTGTTCTCATGTTCATTACCATTTTCCCTTTTTAAATGTTATTCCAACCATGGAAAATATTGTGCACAAGATTGGTCGCGTTCTGGATAACGTCAACCATACAATGCTCTGGCCTCCTTTCGGTTTTTTTCTTGCCTCTCCATACACTAATAACATATCAATTTGATGCTCGCGCCTAAACACAGCCATTTTTAACAACCAGATAACACTTAAACACTTACTGAAAGGTAAATCAAGAATAAAACGCAAAAATTAAATGACACCTGTGGAGAGAAATTTTTAAATAATGCAGTAGTACTGTCAAAATCTAAATGAAAATCGGTAAATAGTTCTTTTGTTTTACACAGCCCTCTTGAATCAAAGTTCTGTTTAAACATCATTTTTTATTATTCAGCCTTTGTGACAGTGCAGGTGAACATTCAGTCGCCGATATCTCATAAACTATTAGGTTTAGACAGGGGACACCAGTAACAAAAAATATCCAGAAAGGTTAGTATAATGTAAATTTAAGATTCAATACAGAGTGTTCCATTAAAAATATCGAAGTAATTTGAGTCTGAAAATCACTTTTAGTAGTACTTCCGGTTCAGCCGGAAATGAAATGTTTATGACTATCAAATTTTACTCACCAAAATACTTAAATAACCGTAACAGATTTGTTCCTACATTCATTCGTTTTATGTGAAAATAAAATAATTTATGATTGATATAACATTTTCAACCGCCATTTTCTCGAAAACTGTCAAAGATAGATATAGGGTATGCTAATATTTTGGATCTACAATTTCCTGGGCAATCTAAATTTCGAATAATATACAGCGTGTTCCATTAAGAATAACAAATTTTATACTGTTTCCGGTTAAACCCGAAATGAAAATCAGATCTTGAAGCAATCAAACAGTGCACCGTATTCAACCATACAATATCCCGAATTGAAATCTATATGTTTTTTTACAAGGAAGTTATAGGCTGACTAGTAATATCGTAGGCACCCGGTATATTAACTATTAAAGAATTGCTTGCTGTTCACATCATCTCTGGGTACTCCAGACTATAAATTAAAAATAAGTATTGTAAATATTTCCTCGGGCGGATGGTACCCGTTGCGAGTGGATTTGCATTAACTCGTGGGCCTCAGATTTGAACAGAGTTTAGATGCTTTTTTCTCATTTAGTTCTGAAATATCGCCAAATTTAAATATTGAAAAAACAGGAAATGGCCAAAATGTAGACAAAGTACCAAAGTATCAAAGGCAGTCTTCTATATGAAAACAAAACTATTTTTTACTACAGTAAAGATGTGTTGTACCAAAAAAAGACATTTCGCGCCATGATTCTATACTTTTTATAAATCAAATTTAACGACCCATGAACCACTTCATCAAAGATATCAATAGCAATTTGACAGTTTGACATCGTTTTCAGTTACCATGGTAACACTAGGCACTAACTTATTTTAATATTTTCATTGTGTACTTTCTATCTATGAATAGCAAATTATGTCTCACCAAGTGACACCTTTCTGATTGTTAAGTAGTTGTTTTTGTTGGTTGCTTCTAATTTTGTTTTATTGGATGATATATTATTTTTAAAAAATGTTTACATGCGTTCAACTAAATCTATGTCTATTAGTAGATTGAGACAATGTGCACGTGCAGGTATTAACTTGCTAAATTCAACATTTTTTTAATGTTTGTTAAATTTACTTCTTAGTAATCTAGATATGTTACTCAAATATGTAATTGCACAGAATATTACAAAGCAGTTTTTTGAACATCGACTTCTATTAAATGATTTGATATTAGCAATTATATAAAAAACTCTCTGTATGAAATGGATGTGTTATAACTATTAAAAGAAGATAATTCATACAACAGAATTACATCTTTAAATTTTTTTGTATATCAGAAAATTTTGTTCCAGGATGTAATAGAACATATTACGGTGTTATTGGAAGAACGTATGACCTGGAATTACATCGTCCAAAAGAAGATAAAATCCCTTTCATATGTTTTTTAACATTTGCGGCAGATGGGGGTGACTTTGGAGATTTGGTGCAGGTAATAATATATGGATTTAATTTTTTCCTAATTTCATTAACTATTAAATTATAAGACGAAAGTATTTTTTGCAATACGTGTACAGTTTTATTGAATAAATAATTTTTTACAGAATTAATAAATATAAATCAATCACTACGGTCAATGACCAACATAATTTAACTAGAAATACTCGCACATTTGTGTCAATAAGTTATTTTGCTAGACTACAATTAATAATTTTTCTAAAAATAATTAATTTTTATAAATTTTAAAAATTACATGAATTAAAAAAATATATATAAACATGTTCATAAACAAGCTTATTTTAAATATTGGCATAAATATCTCTTCAACAAAAAGGTGAATGAAATTTCAAACTGTTTTCGAATTCGAATACGCTATAAGTAGTTCAACAACAAGAAAAAAGGTTTTTCAATAGGGGTGATATGTTTTCAATTAGACATTGTGGCCATATTTAAAATGTCAAAATATCTACCACTGCCAGTTGTATTCAGTAAGGTTTGCAATTTAATCATGGAAAATACATGCCTCAACAACGTTTGGAAATTATCCAATTTTTTTATCAAAATAATCGTTCCTTTATTGCAACTTATCGTGCACTTTCACCAATTTATGGTAGTCATAATTGGCCCAGTGTGCTCACTATTCGTTGAACTGTTGAAAATTTTGAGGGTACTTTTTCTTTACATAATGTTTGCATGCCAGTAAGATAAGGAGCTGCTGGAAGTAATGAAAATATTGCTGCCATTCAGGCAAGTGTTGTTGAAGACCCAAATTTATTGCTTCCAAGGCGTTCTCAAGAGTTGGAACTGTTTGCAACATCCACATGGCGTATTTTATGGAAGGATTTTGGTTTACATCCTTACAAAATTATTCTTAGACAAGAATTGCAGCCTTTGGATCATTGCAAACGCCTTGAGTTCGCTGATTTTGCCTTGGAACAACTTGAAAATGATGCTCATTTTTTTTAAGAAAATCATCTTCTCAGTGGATCAGTAAAAAAACAAAATCGTCGTTACTGGTGGGAAGCAAATACACAAATTATATACAAGAGACCTTTACATTCTGTAAAAGTAACTGTTTGGTGTAGTTTTTGGTATGGTGGCATCATCATCGGTCCTTATCTAAATGAGAACGGAGATGCCATTACTGCCAATGGTGATCGGTACGGATCGTTGATAATGAACTTTTTATGGCTTGAATTGAATGATATTGATTTAACCAACATCTGGTTTCAACAAGATGGTACTACGTGCCATACTGCCCATGACACAATCAATGTATTGCGTGAAGAGTTCGGTGAGGCGATAATTTCGAAAAATGTTAATGTCAATTGGCCTCCAAGAAGTTGTGATTTAACTCATTTGGATTACTTTTTGTGTGGTTATTAGAAGCCGTTGGTTTATGCCAATAATCTAGACACAGTTTATGCATTAAAATTGACTATTGAACGCTGTATTCGTGACATAAGGTCTGGTTTATTGAAAAAAGTGCTTGAAAATTGTGATCGTCGAATTCGGTCCTATAAGAGGAGCAGAGGCGGCCACTTGATTGATGTTATTTTTAGAATATAATTGCATCGATTGTACTTCAAAATAAAATAAAAGTTTTTACTCTGCTTCAATTCCTTGTTGTTGTATTAAAAAAATATATATATATCACTCTTATTGAAAAACCATTTATATCCATATTTTTATAGAATCTCGATCATCTGGTTGCATTTTTAAAATATTTATGTTTATATTATTGTCCAAATTATAACCTTATGTTATATTATATTACCTTATATTATATAAGGTAATAATTTGGACAATAACATAAATATAAACAATTAAAAAATTAAAAAATGCAACCAGATGATCGAGATTCTATAAAAACAATGAGAAATCGCAATTATGAGATAGAAGTGGTGTCCAAAGGATCATTGAGTCAAAAAATAAAAATTGGAACCAAAAATTGCTTATTGTACGTTTTATGGATGAGTTTTGGTTTCGCCCTCATTTCAATTCCAGAAGGATACTTTCGTATCGAGGGACCAGAAACATCACGGCATCGCAGTTATATACAGGAGGTTTATCCTTGGGGTGAAATCATTATGGTCTGGACCGAGATAGTCTTCTGCCGTCATACGCCGCTGTACATCTTCGAAAATAACATGTAAGAGTCACTTAATGCTCAGAACATAATCTGCCGCCCTTGCAGTGACTAGTACGAAATGATCATAATAATTTTAGGAAAAAAATTTATAATTTTCTAAAATAACCGTCTGTTGTGATTCCATTGAAATTTTCTTGACACGCGTTATTAAGCATATGAACATGATCTTTAATCCACAAACAAAATGTTTAGAAAATCAAGAATAATTTGTTTGGCAAATACAAAATATTTTCTATGTTTTCAACTCTTTGGCATACACTGTATATCAGTATTTGGCATTTTTCCTCTTAATGAATTATCGTGCCAAACAACTTGGAGAGTAGTTTTTTAAACTAATTAAAAATAACATTATTGTAAAAGCGCTGCCAGTTACTTGTGGATCAGAACTTCCTCACCGTAGTAAAACTCAACGTGTGGTGGAGTTTATAATAAAAGTAATTTTTGACGCTTCAAAAACGTCACTTTGACGTTTCAAAAAAGTCACATTTTTTGACGTTTCAAGAAAGTCATGTTGTTGGAATGTCACTAATATTTTTTTTAGACTTTGGAACCGATTTTGTTCACCAACGAAAATTGAAAATTTTTTTCACGAATACATAACTTCCTCACTTTGATGAGTGGGGAAGTAATAATGTGCACATTCTTTTAACTAATAACAATATTTACTGTAACAAATAACCATTTGAGTATTTTTTGAAAATAAAATATGATTAAATCTTTTTAAAATGAAACAATAATTAAGTATTATTTAATTACTTCTTCACCCCTCAGAGGAAGTTATGTATTCGTGACAAAAATTTTGAAAATTTTTATTGCATTTCTGGACGAATCTCGATGAATTATGACGATATACAAAATTTCAGACATAAAAATTTTTCTATCAGTGTGTGTCTGGTTCGCGATAGAAGCTACAGTTTTTAAGATAAAGTTTTCAAATTTGGTACACACATTCTAGAGGTCGAGGAAGAGATTGACTCGGTCCCAATGTCTAAAAAAATATTAGTGACATGACTTTTCGAAACGTCAAAATGTGACTTTATTGAAACGTCAAAATGTGACTTTTTTGAAAAGTAAAAAAAAATTTCTTTTTTTTGAAACGTCAAAGTGACTTTTTTTGAAACGTCAAAATGTGACGTTTTTGAAACGTCAGAAAATGTGACTTTTTTTGAAACGTATCAAATTACTTTTATTATAAACTCCACCACACGTCGAGTTTTATTACGGTGATACCCAAGTAATTGGCAGCGGTTTTGTACTCTGTAAATAGATACTTTATTAGAGAAAGACAGAATCTCGAATTATTAATTTTTTTTTTTCAAACCTGTATAGAAATGTATGGCATTATGAAAATGTAGCAAGAAATTTTACCATTCTTTAAGTTTTATTGAGAATGCGACTATAAACATTTGTTGTTCTAGTTCTTCAATGGTTCATAGTTGTTGGTGAACAAAAATTTTCTGTATAAATTTCTGTGGTCAATCCAGTGGTATTATAAAGTCCTAAAGATTTCCTCATATAAATACGCTTGTGTTAAACTGTTCTGTCTAAAATAAAATTTATATTCCGTCGAGAATATTATACAGAAACTACCATCAAGAGAAATGTACTTACTAAGTGTGCATGTTAATATTACTCTTGATGATGAATTCCTGAGGGGATACTTGTCGGGTTAAATTCTAGTTTGTATTTAATCTTTTCATAATTGTTATTCATACGTGTGATATTTTAATTTAACAATAATCAAAAAGTAGGTAGTTTTCCTGTGAGTATGTGTAGATGATAATTATTTATAAAAATAGTTATAGTAAAAATCGATCAGAAGGTATGTAAGTTAGTTATATGTGAGATTTATTTATTCAGTACAGCAATTTGAGAGGAAAGGAAATATTAGATTTTTAGGGCTGTACATCTATAATTTTAGATGCCTGTAAGTCCAAATGTTATAAGAGGTTGCTGTTTTACCTCTTTTCAATGTTTCGGTTTTTAAATTTTCAAATAATAATTTTTTATCAACAGTAAAAGCACAAGAGCTTTTTTTATCGGATAAATTTCTCCTTGTAACGAAATAATTTTACCAATCAGTAATTTTATAAGAAAAACTGACATGAAAAAATCGCGAGACCGCAGGTCGAGCGATTTTGTCAAATGTCAGTTTTTCGAGCAAAATTACTGATTGGCAAAATTTTGAGTTCAAAAGAAATTTATCCATAAAAGAAAAGCTCGAGTGTTTTTTGGCAAGATAAATTAACGACACAATATGTGAACGAACAACAACAATAATTATCTTTAAAGTGACGTGCGACTACTAGATGTACTCTGATTTTGAGGAACAAGCATTTTTATCGGTGATAAAAAACGATGCACCTTTTTTATCGCTGTCAAAGTGACAAAAATGTGCTGTCAGATAGACTTTTTCATATAGAAGTTAATTTATCACAGTAAAAATATTTTCTCTTAGTTATAAGGAAATATTTATTCAAACTAACTGTGTAATCTGTATGTAACTTGAAAATAAATGCTCTTTATAGAACAGAAGGAAAAATTAAATAAGTATGAAATACTAAAACTAAATTAAACATATGTTATTTCTTGACAGATGCATAGCTGTCTTAATTTTACTAGGGATAAACTGAAGTTTGTATGGCAATATAATTTTTCATCATCTTTCAAACGCTGAACGATCGAGGAATTTTACAATGTCTTCTAAATCTATATTCTGTGGATATTTTATCAGCTAAGAATTGATTTTGAACCGGTAAAATCCACCAAGACGAGTAGTTACATTTTTGCTTGATCTCCCTTTACATACGCATGTAATGAAAGAAGCAGCCCTCAGTGCTCAAAGGCTACAATCCAGGAACTTAAAATCAGGAGATCTGGTTAGATATCTGAGTGTTCTGAATAAATTCCAGTTGGTCTCAATAACCAAACCTACTATTTGATATTTAAAGTGATAATAACTGACCGCTAAATATGGAGCTCTGGAGGACCCAAATTTCAAAACGAATCTCTTATCTAGTACACAGATGGATCAAAAATGGGGGAGGAGGTAGGGGTAGGAGTATATGGGTTCAGATATACGTTGTCAAAAGCCTTAGGTCAAACTCCCAGCATTTTCAGGCGGAAATTCACATCATAAAAAAATCTGCCCTCAGGAATGCTTTAAAAAAAGACACACGAGGAGCAAGAATATGTATATTCTCAGACAGTCAGGCAACACTTAAAGTTTTAAGTTAATTTATTCGTAAATCTAACATAGTTTGGGAATGTTTACAAGCAGTAAAACAATTAATATATAATAATAATAAATTCATTTATTTATCTAAAGAAGATAGTAAATATAATTAATACACATAGTAACATAGTAGACGTATGGTTTCAACAAGACAGAATAATATAATAATACAAAAAAAGATACAATAGTAAATAAAAACATCATTAAAAATAACTTAACTAAACAAAAATTGCATTGAGAACAACTTAACTACTCGTAGGTTACTAAGAAGTATTTTTCTTTAAATATAAAAGTTGAGATTTAAATTGTTGAACAGTTTTACTGGCCTTAATTTCATGAGGAAGAAGATTGAACTGTACAATTCCCTTGTGGAACAAACTTTTCATAGTACTGCTCTTAGTTGTTCTTTTTACATAAAAATTATTTGTAATTGCCGTACGAGTATTACGTAGGTGCACCTCAGTAACAGGCAATAACTGTCTTACTAGATAGTCCGGTAAAATATTATTAATCATCTTAAAAATAAAAGTCATAGTTTGGAAGTAAAGAAATTGTTCAATGTTAAGCCAGTTCAATGTATCTAGCATCCTTTGACTACTTGAGAACCTTTTGCATCTTAATATTACTCGCATTGCCTTATTTTGAAGAACCTGCAACCTACTAAAATTTGTACAACTTACATATAACACTGAACTGCAATAGAGAAAGTGAGGCAATATTAGTGTATTATAAATTGTTAACTTTGTGGACATTGATATAAAAGAAGCAACTCTACTGAAAAATCCTATCTTTTTGCCAATTTTTTTTGACATGTATTCAATGTGCTTATTAAATTTCAATTCCCGATCAATTACTAGACCTAAGTATTTTATTTCCTGAACAAGCTCAACTTTTTCATTATTTATTAGAATATCAAGATTTAAACTGATAAATTTGTTGTACAAATAATTATTACCCACAAACATACATTTAGATTTCAATTCATTTACCTTAAGTTTATTGATTTTAAATTTTTCTGTCAAAACCTTTAATTCTAAGTTTACAGTAGCTACCATCCCTTCAAAATTAGTATTTTCATAATAGATAAGGGTGTCGTCAGCAAATAGATGGATTTTACATTTCCTCAACACATTTCCAAGGTCATTTATATAGAGAATAAATAATAAGGGACCAAGAACACTGCCTTGAGGGACTCCAAAGTTATTTAGTATTTGCTTAGATAAATTCCCATTCACTTTTGTTATTTGGTACCTATTAGTTATATAACTTTCAATCCAACTTAAGACAGTGTGATCAAATCCGTATCTTTTTAGCTTTAATAGTAGTATTTTACGGTCGATTGTTTCAAAAGGTCGCTTAAGATCTACGAAAACAGCGCAAATTCCGACCCCTGCTTTATCCAACGACTCCTTCCACTCAGAAATCACCAATTGTAATGCCGTTTCACACGAATGTTTTCCACGAAAACCCGATTGGTATGTACACAGGATGTTATTTGAATTTATGTAACTAATTACTTGATTGTAAACTACTAATTCCAAAATTTTTTCGCAAAATGGCAACATATTTACTGGTCTCAACTGCTCAGCTAAATTTGTATTAGGTAATTTTGGTATTGGTACCACTACAGATTTTTTATAACATTCAGGCATAACACCCTTTTCTAAACTTAAATTAATCAGATTTAGAAAAGGATAGCCTAGTATATGGAACAGATTTTTCATAACATCGAGACCGATTTCATCAGTGCTATATTTTTTGCTTTGATTGTTAATTACTTTTCTCAGATCTTGTAATGTTATTACACAAAACGATGTCATGGTACAGTTTACAACCGGTATAGTGTCAGTGATTCTATTAATATCTACATGAAGCGTTCCTATGCTAATAACAATACTTTCAATACTACCTACGTAATACTGATTCAATACGTCCGCTATATTGGCATTATGTATTACTCCATCGCAATTCAAACTTTGAAAGATATGTTCCCCTTTCTTATTTCCAATTATGTCTTTTAAGTTTTTCCACATTAACTTCGGATTTGCTTTATTTTCGTCAATATTTCTTTCATAAAATACTGTTTTTGCTTCCTTTATAACTTTTATAGTATTATTTCTCGCGTGCTTATAGTTATTCCAATCTTCATTCTCATCTGTAAATACAAATCTTTGATATGCCCTATTTTTGTTGTCAATTGCTTCCCTACAGTTTCTATTGAACCATCTGTTTTCAGCTGATTTTAATTTTACAGTTTTTTTAGGCGCTACAACATCTAATGAATCTAATATATTAGTTACAAAAGTCTGACCTACTACGTTTACATTTGTACATGAATATGCCCACTCTTTTTCAATTAACAAATTCGTCATTTCGTTAAAATTAATTCGGGCTCTAATTTCCTTTGTTTGATACTTTATTGATTCCCTGGCCTTTCCAATTTTTACTTGAATTATTGAATGGTCTGTTATTATATAATTTTGTTCAACATATGCATTTATGGTGTAGTCATTACTAATAATAAGATCAATTATGGTGCGAGAATTATTTCGCACTCTAGTAAAGTTTTGTATAAACTGTTTCATGCCATGATTCTCAATGCCCTCTTTAAGTCGCTTTTTTTACATAGTCATTTTTGGAAAAATCTATATTGAAATCACCTGTCAAAATTATACTGTTTCTGTTATTTTTTTCAACATAATTCTCTAACCATTCTAAAAACCTATCAATGAAACGTGACACGTTGCCATTTGGGGATCTATAGACAGCAGCCACACTGTAGGAGGTATTTTTCAATTTTATATTAACAGATAAAAGCCAGAAATTTACATCTAAAACCAACACTTTTACATTATCAAATTTTATGCTTTTTTTATGAATATTAACACTCCCCCTGTGTGACGGCTGTTTGAGTCGCAGCGAACAGTATTATATCCCTCTATTTCTAATTCACTTTCAGAAAAAAATTCAGTAATACATGTTTCTGTAAGACACAAGATTAAAGGTTTATACTTAAATACGTATTCTAAAATTTGGTTCTTATTTTTATAATAACTTGCAGCATTCATACTCGATAAAAGTAGCTCACTGTCATCCTGTAGTTGCTATTCCTTATAAGCTATTTTCTTTTTAATTGACTCCACAGTTTTTTTGTAACACTCACATTCTCTATCGATAGCAGCGTGATGGACATCTAAGTTAAGATTAAGCTTCTGGTTCACACGTATACAATTAACGCACTTTTTATATTCACTACTGCAAGCACTACTAATATGTTCTTCAGCACAAAGTACACAAGTAACTTTTTTCTTTGCTGTCTTTTGCCTCGTGATTATACCCTCCACATTTAAAACATCTTCTTACACTAAAATGTTCATAAATCTTGCAATTATTCCAGCCAACGTGTAGTACTTGTTCTTCCTTATTTATTACATATCTAAATGTCGCCGAATCCATTTCCACTATAAGATTAAATCTCCCTTTTCGGATCTTGGTCTTGTGTACACTGTCAAATTTAAAATTAACTCCTTGGGGTATTCTGTTTTGTCTTATAATTTTCTTTGTTAGCTCTTCAGTTTCTCCTTCATTTTCTAATTCATCTTCAGCAATACCTATAATAATAACCCTTGGATTCAGTTTTTTGGCACTTGAATTTCATATTCTTCCCCCATTCTGGTTTTAATATTATTCTTAACCGTATTCTTAACCGTATTGGTAAGGAACAACAAGGTTACCTTGATGTGGGTGCCAGGCATGAAAGAATAGAAGGGAATGCGAGATTGCTGGCGAGATAAGAATGTGGGAAAGGAACATAAATTCTTGTACTGAAAGTCAGCTCTAGGTGAAAGACAAGCAAAGTAGTTTTGGCGACGAAAAAAAATCTTGCACCTTGCACTCACTATTGGTTGCAACTACATATTGCTGTCTCAGTTTTATTTAGCAACAAGAAACACTACATTTTACGGGCTACATAATCAATTTTATTTAGTTATTATGTATCAATAGCATTAAAAAATATATTAATTTATATGTATGTCTTTTATTATTTAGAATCGACTGCAATTTTATCCACTGTAAGTTTATCTGACTTTAATATGGAAAATTGGTTATTACCAGTTTTCGTTCTTTATTTTTCCTGGTTTAAAAAACACAAATAACCTCAATTCTTCTATTGTGTTATCAGCTGATATAAACTGACGGATTACGTATGCGCAGGTTTCGGAGCCAGAATGGAACCGGTCGCCCTAGAATCTAGTCATTTTGCCGAGACCAGTAGCGCAGTGGGCCAGAGCGTTAAGTGACAAACGTAGCTTATTGACTCCCAGGTTTAAATCCCCGTTTAGATTCTGACGAAGTCGAAGAGATTGGTTGTGCCCGCGTTTTTTCAACTGTGCAACCTCCGTCCTTGCAGCTCCGGCTCTGGTTTGGGGATTGTCTAATTTATGTGGTGTGTTTTATGTTTCTGTTTTAATTTTTAGCTGCTAAGAATATATTTATAAATAATGTTTTTATTAGAAAAAACGCTTTAGCATCATAGTACAGAATAAATTGCAAAGTTTAAGCAAAAATACGATGGTCAAAACTCAAAAATAAAATAGTAGCCCATATTTGTACCAGTTTTCTACTTAACGAAAAAAAGGGTGTTGTGAAATCTTAGTTACATCACATAGATTAAGTTATGCTAATTTTGCCTGATATCATGTCGAGTTGACAAAAAATATAATAATACATATGGGATTACAGAAAACTGAAATTCTGGTATTCATATAATATTTATTTCAATTAGTAGCCTTATATAACAAATTGGGAAAAAACTAAGACAAATTTTAATTTCTGTCATATAAATCATTATCATTATACCACTGTTTGTTTCCACAAAACCTATATAGAATGGTCTATAATTAGTTTAAAATTATTCATGTCTACTCAAAAGATAACTCGTGTGAAATATGATTGTAGTAATATTTATTGTAGTATACGGATAATATGTATATGTATGTTTATCTTTATATAAATATGAAATTTATATGTAAGAAGGATTTATGCGAAATGTCAAAATGTCTTTAGTTTCCCGTAAACTGTACAGAAGCTGCAGCTTATATGTGAAATATATCCATGCCACATCAAAAGATATACAAGAGAAAACTGGTCTGGAATTCTATGGAATATATTAACTACAATCGCATTTTTCGGGATATTAATTTAAAAGAATGTGCTTATTATTCAGATGGATTACGAAAATCCTTTACTTGTTCTCCCAACATGTTCTTTTATTTTTTGGGTTTAAGTAACAATATATGTTTTCAGTTAAGTGTTCACATTTTTTCCCCAAATGATGTACGAGTTTTAAAATTCTTGAAAGAAAGTGTCTGGAACTTGTAAAAGTATTTCAAAAAATTGTACTACAATAAATGGATAGAGAACGTCTAAATAAATTATCGTATTCTGGACGCCATTTATAAATTTATAAACTTTTTGCCTTGGAATAATGCCCGATTGATTACAAATAAAAATAACATAATACAATGTGTTACGACACGAAACATAGGTCTAAAAAATTAAAAAATAATAATTACAAACAACCGCTTTTGTTAATGTCAACATTTCTATAAGAAAGGCGCTAAACAACTTCACTATTATGGTAATTTTTGTATTTGTATAGAATAATATTTATTTATGTCATTAAAATTTAAAAGATCTGTTTAATAAATTGGAATATGAAATTAGTTCTGAATTATGTAATTGATTTATTATCTAACACCGAAATCTGAATACTCTACTTGTTCGGATATAACACATAAGCTAGAAACTCATCAGTTTACAAATAGATAACAGAACTAATAATAAGATCATGCGGGAAACGATTAAGAAAATTACAGAATATTCAATTAATCAAATTTAGTAAGTACTGTGTTTACTACTCTTCAATAAAATTTCAATTGCCATATTTTATCATAATTTTTAGCATAATTTTAACATTATGCTAGCATGAAACAGTCTATGTTTAGAAAATTGTTAGTTCAATAAAACAACTCTTGGCAACTCTATGCCCTGATACGTCTACATAGTTAACCTTACCAACTTTAACAATCTAGTAATCAAAAATACATATATCTGAAGCCAAGTGAAATACTACTAGTGGCAGCTAGTAGATCTACCTATATAATATAATAAAACCAATACTGTATTTCGATGCATTTATATGTGAAAATGGAAAATTTTCGAAGCAAAGTAGCATCATAGGTTTCTAACATGTAACGTCATTGTTGATAATTTATTTCTTTAATTATTTATACATAATCAAATATGCGTCTTTAGGGACCAGAATCCATTGTTTGCTGTTTTTCTGATCAATATTAGATGCCCATGCGGTTTATCATCTTGTAGTAAGAAAATTAATGCAACAAAATTTTTTGATTAGACACGCACTACAGCTGAACTTTATGTAAGCAAATATAATTGGTGCTAAATGTCCTCTTCAGTTGGTAAAGTTTTGATTCACGGCCAGAACATAATTTGACACAGTGCTGTTTTGCCTCCTGGATAGCTACTTGACGATGCCTAAGAATCTGGGACCAAAGAATGTAAAAATATTAGACTGCATCATTCTAGATAATGTTCCAGGTCAGCAACTAATGAAGATGCTTTTAATTTTTTGCTGTGCATATCCAATTCATTTATAATAAGTATTAAAGACCAATACATAGAACTTGATAAGGAATTTTTAAATATACTGGAGGATTAACATTATTAATCCTCATTTTAAACAAAAATGTAATTTAATTTTTTTTTTATCTTATTCCACAATTAATGTTAATTTTACTTTTTCTCGAATCATTGAGAAATAGTTTAACTTTTTATTGTATGAGTAATTAGGAATTGTACTGAAATAATTGTGGATTATGATTTTCATTATTATTTTACGCTACCAACAATATATAATTTGTAATTGTTGAGAAAATTGTAGAGGTTTCACCTCTTTCTAAGTATGAAATATATTACAACTATGAAATATTTTGTTTGCACTAGATTTTATAATAATTTAAAAAATGATTTTCTATGCTTAACACGTACTACTAATCCTTAACTCTTTTCATCATGATGGGTCACTCAGTAACTTAACTATTTTCCCCTCGGTCTTTATTTATTTTATTAACTTTTGCTCAAAAAGACAGGAAGTCATCCTGTCCCGTTTTTTTACTTCTTTACAGTTTCTAATATCATAAATTGTGAATGAAAAATGTATACAACCATAAATTTTTATTCATTTACTGGCTGTAAATAAACATAAAATACATAAAACACACCACATAAATTAGACAACCCCCAAATCAAAGCCGAAACTGCACGGACAGGGGTTACACAGTTGAAAAAAACACAGACACACACCACCAAAGCGTTCGATAATGTCAGAATCGAAACCGGGATTCGAACCCCGGAACCGATAGGCAGTAAACCAGCTACTTTTTGTCACTTAACTCTCTGGCCCACTGAGTTCAATATAAATAAATATATAAACAAATTGTCAAAATTTGCTGTTTTTACAAAAATTCATTTCCTCAAAGAGTTTACCATATATTTATATGAAAATTGGTAATCGGCGTGCCAAAAATCATTAAGAATTGAGATTCACAACAATTGATTACATTTTGATTGTGAGTCCATCATATTGGATCAGTCATTTTGAATTTTGGATCGGATCACCTAAAAGAACTTTAGGTAACAAGTTTCATAAAAAATGATATAAAAATAAAATTCGCGACTCAAAGGGTTAATGTTATTTTTTAATAAACAAATTAAAAACATTTTAATGGCTTTTCATTGCTCACATTAAACCTTAACCCTTTCTTGCTCCAAATATCAAATTTTATAATAAGCTGTGTAATAATGACAAGGTTACAGATTTTTGGCAAAGACATGCCCGTTTGACACCACTGTGTCTTCCGGACAGCAGTTGTTAGGGGGACCCGCTGACGTCACGTTCGACAACGGAGCGTTACTTCAACAATATTTTTACATATGACGGCGATTTCTGATAAATAAAATGTTTTGCACACTTGCTAAATACAGTGCAAACTTTCAGGATAAGCACAAACAAAATGCTAAATGAGCCTATTGTTTTTAATTCATAGCAATAACATGTCCCCTAGAGACAATAAAATATTATCTATATGTATGGTATTAATTTTTAAAAACACTCTGTATATTGTAAAATATGTTACCTACCTGTAGTTTACTATTAAAAAAGTGCGATATCTACTTATTTATTAACTACCTTACTTTTGTTGTAGCGGGTCCGCTTCATTTTCTGTTTTCACATTTTTAGACGAAAGCCTTGAAAATATATTTTATAACAACTTTTTTATCGTAAATAACGAAACCAAATGATCCTCACAATAAAAACTGTAAGAATAATAATTTTTTTTGAATAGAGCAAGAAAAGCATTGACTTTGATTGCACGAAATGGACTGGATACTAGAACGCGAGACATTTTTTTATAAATAAATGAAAACATAGGGATACATCCCAGTTGGGAAATAAAAAATATCTGACAACTGTGGCGAGTTGAATTTCTGAGAAATGTGTATCTCTAGACACATTCATATTTAGGGCATGACAGCTATGTATTATGTATTATAAGAATACAGTAAAAATAAATTTCTCTGGAAAATATATGAAGAAATGTGTGGTAAACTCTACTATCAAAAGGTTTTTAAAATTTATTGGGTTTAGGATACATTTAGATACACGTCATAGAGCAGAATTTTCATAGTATGAAATTTCCAGAAATTGCTGTTATGGATAAATTATTATATTAATACTTACATAAAATACAGTGTGTCTGGTTCATGGTAGCTTAGCCGATATCTCATTTACTGGGAATATGATCAATAATTGCATTTTTAAGGAGAAGAGGGCCATGTCCTAAAAAGCAATTTAATAAAAACTGATTGTTTTGCTATTACGCTGACGCTAAACTAATTTTGCAACAAAAATCAACCAATTATTGCTATTCAGTATAGTTTAGTGGTCTATACTAATATTGGTCATGTTCCTTATGACCTTTGTTAAAACCGTTAATTCTAGGTTCGTACACCACGGTCTTCCAGGCAGAGGTTTACGCCATCCTAGCGGTGGCGGGTAAGGCTGAGGTTAGGAATGGGGCGGAACAGATACTATACATTTGCTACGATGGCCAGGCTGCTCTAAAAGCGGTGTGCTCCCCCCAGGACGAGATCAGTTCTCGTTCAGGGAGTGCGGGGATGCCCTAGAAGAGCTTGCCAGGCATAAACAAGTGAGACAGATTTGGATCTCGAGATATACCGGAGTTCCAGGCAACGAGAAGGCCGATGAATTGGCTATACTTGGAGCCGAGGAACCTTGTCTCGGGCCAGAGCCTATGTTAGGCATTACAAGAAGGCAGGTCACAACGGCCCTCAATGAGTGGGCCTACGAGACACTGAGGAAGCATTGGAGGACCAACAGGGCCTGCAGACAAACTCGAGATTTTGTGATGGGGCCGAACAAATCGAGATCGGCCTGGAGTGTGGGCCGGAGTCGGAAGACTGAATCTTTTAATCGGAGTTCTGACAGGCCACTGCAGACTTAGGAGGCATCTATCATTGATAGGTATTAAGGAAGACCCTACATGTTCAGGATGCGGGAGTGCTGAAGAAACATCTTACCACTTCTTGGGACAGTGTGAAGCGTTGAGGCGCCTGAGATATAGTATCTTCGGTTCTGAGGCGCTTCTAAGGAAGGAGATGAGCTCCCTCGCAATGAGTGACATCCTGACCTTCATTAAAAGGTTGGAAAAATTCAACGAGAGAGCAAGAGAAGCATATGGCTGAGAGGACAGCTGGGGGTTGGTAAAAAGGGCACGTCTGCGTCCTACTTGCCAGGTGTCAGCCTCCCCCACCATTACCATTACCATTAATACCGTTAATTGTTGTTAAATGTATACTGGACAACACTAAACTTATCTCTTCCATGTTTGAGATAGAATATATGTCTCTTACACTTAGAATTGGGGACCTCGTTTGTCCTATATAATTTTGAACGCAAATCATAATCCTTCCAAGTAATTTCGCAAGTCTCTAACTATGGTTAATTCTAAATTTATAAGTCACTTTCTAGTAAATGAATAAGTAAGAAGAACTATTTTTCTGTTAAAGTAATAAGGTTTTATTTTAAAAATAGTTTCTTTACGTTGCTAAATTCAGCTACGTAAATCTCTAAAATCTAAAAAATTCAGGTTCCTACATTTGATAATCGAACTCAAACACATTTTCGGGGATATTTTTCAACTAAAAATAATTATTTCGTACTACTCTGGGACCAAACTCGCATTATTTAGGTTATTTCGGATACTAGCTACATACTTAACCATTGGAATACCATTTTTGTAAAAACAAATTCATATATTGACATTTTTTCAATTAACCTTTAATCAGTGTTTGGTTATACTATGAAATGCAAAAAATGTTGATTAAACCAGAAATGTTTTGAAAACATTTTTTTTCAATTTATCTCAAAAAATCATATCATGTGGACGGGGAATTAAATAAGTTTGTAATTAAGGCAGATTGCAAAACAGGGCAGACAATATAGTAAACAGTATTTACCTTGTAAACTTCTTTAGACAGAAGCCTCTTCTATTTCACGGCCATTGTTTGTTTCCACCAATCAACGTTTGATGTTTTTTCGACGACACCACAGCGGGCAGCGGCTTTACGCGTATTACCTCCTATGAAAGTCTAACTGGCACACATTACATAACAACGCGGCCTGGCTCACCATATTTTATGTCCATTAACGTACTACACTAAATAGAAAATATTGAATAAATAAACAATGCACCTTACACACAACAGATTTCTAGCTTGAAAGTTCTCGAACTGAACAAAATTGCTAAATGATGTAAATAAAATAACCCCTTCCTACTAAATAGAAGGTTAAATCAATCCAGCAGGTAGTCGATTAACAATGTACTTCCCCTTCATGGATGCGTTTTATACCCAAATGGTGTTAAGATTGGTGACAAATGACTGCTAATATCCTAGCCATAAGGATCTCTGCAAATAAGAACATTCATATAATGAAATCGTTATCAAATTTTATGTTTTTTCCTTTCTTTTTTCTGTAATTAAAGTTAAGGTTTATTTTTCATAACGCTATAGGGGTAGTTTTGGGGTATTACGTGAATTCTACGTCAATTTATTGCGAAACTTAAACATTTTTAAATGTTTTTCAGTCATTGTCGTTATCAATTGGTTTGATGGCAGAGAGGATGGTGCGTTTCATACCGATAGGGTGAACGCTGCAATTTACCTTTATTTTTATCGTAATACCTTAAATTTTCCCAAAAATATTAAACAAAACGATTGATTAAAATGATAACATTATTTTCAGAGCGTTATCTCATATATACTCTACTCAGGGAGTGTTTTTTGGCTCTAAAATTTTTTTGGGAGGTGTACGACTTTTTTTGACCCCGGATTCGGAATCAGCGATCAAAAATACATAAGGATATACTCGTCTCGTTGCTAGGTTAGAATTTTTTTTTTTTGTGGGGCTGTGTGATCTATGCTACGACAAGCATCGGAAATACGCGGTTGTCATTATTTGTTGTTGACATAAAGATATAATTCTAAGGCCTCGTATGTGGATAGAATTCCATCTCAGTCATAGTTTAGTTACTAGTGAGGTTCTAAGGCTTCGTATGTGGATAGGACTTCACTAAGTAAACGCGAAGTAACATACGTGAGATTTTAAGGCCTCGTATGTGGATAGAATCTCACCAAAAATGTCCCGGGCAGTAATGTATTAACTGATCCATCAGCCAGTCGTGCTCACGGAACATAAATTGCAAAAAAGATAAGTTTGAAGTTGATGTGACAATCTGTCACCTTCAACTATAAGTAACTACCGAAAGTTAACTTCGTGCATTCAAGCACATCTATGGTCTAGTTAGTTTAAGGGACAGTTTACACTAAAATATGAGCTAGTAAATTAAACCAAATTGCTATAGAGTTAAAAGAGCATCGGAAATATTTGGCTGTCATTATTAGATGTTGACGTAGAGATAGAATTCTGAAACCTCGAATGTGGATAGAGTCATAGTTTAATTATTACCAATGAGGTCTTTAGGCCTCGCCTGTGAATAAGACTTCACTAGGTAAGTGGCATAAGTGACGTTTTTAATGCCTTGTATGTGGATAAAATCTCACTAAATGCCCCGAGGTGTAATGTATTAGCCCGTTCCGCCTGACACACCTTATCAATAAACCCTAATAAGGGAGATCAGAAGCTACTCTAAAGATATAGTACAATCGCGATTAGAAAGTCTGATATACCGCCTGTCCTCAGACTGACATCCTGCCTTTGTGTCACGCTTGTACCCCGTAACCACTTCAACCTGGATATATTGCTGCACCGACCGCCTGCCGTAATACCACCTTAAGCACTAGTGACTTTAGTCATTAACCGATTGCTGTAAATACCAGTAGTATTAGTTGCTGTAACTTTACCTTATTTGACATTACCGATTGCTTGCTTTAGTAAATGCTTGTAGTAATTATTTGAGTATTGCCTGCTGACAATAATACCGTAGTAGTAGTTTCCGTAATTTAGCTGTGCTTGATATAACTGATTACCATTCTTGCATTATCATAAACTCCTGCTTGGTTCCTTGCTTGCTTATTTGTAATATAGCTTAATATTTACGTTGCATAATAACATAACTATTTTGTATATATTTATTATTATTTTCTACTCTACTGTGACGCCGTCTCAAATAAAATAGAGTAAGGGAAGTTGAAATTCTACATTTTATTTAAAGCAAAGGTATAAGTATTAAATCTGGTTGTACATCGAGAATCATTTTCGGCAGGTAAAGTTGTCCATTTCTACAAAACCAACAACCATACACATATCCCTGGACATACCGTATCTTCACTAAGTTATCCTTGCTTCTATCAGACCGCTGATAGAATAAATTGGTGTTCCTACACTTTAAAACGGGAACTGGAGCTCGAGCACGTACCGTAATAAAATATTCAACGTACCGCTACTGTTTTAGAGAGTGCCAAAGTGACACACAGACACTTGGATATACCGTTTACGTCGCATGTTTATGCTCGGTATATTTATTTTCTGGTAGAGTGACTGTTAGTTACCAAACAGATTTATATTAATTATTACGTCTCTACTTTTGAAAGAAACTGATCACAGCAAAGTATATTCTCATGTGGAATAACTGTTCTGCAAAAATAGACCAATAGAAGATATTATTCTACTGGTTTAAAAATG
The DNA here is from genome assembly GCA_029963845.1 of Rhamnusium bicolor. Classification (NCBI taxonomy): domain Eukaryota; kingdom Metazoa; phylum Arthropoda; class Insecta; order Coleoptera; family Cerambycidae; genus Rhamnusium; species Rhamnusium bicolor. The sequence continues at coordinate 2,228,324 of JANEYF010003871.1, forward strand.
TTATTATTAAATTTATCTGTTTTGTAACTTTACCAGGAGATGTATATACCGGCCCTTATTTGCCGGTGCCAGTTTTACATACGCCTTACAACGCGATTACTGTATAAGGCGCCTTATGCAGCAAAAGCGTTAATTAATATCCACTGCTTATCTCTACTTAGGTGCGAAGGAAACCGATAGACGCCCTCAGTAAATATTACTTCAAAGTTCTAGCGTCGAGTGTACTTGCGCGCATAGGTAAAATGTTCTTCATAACATATGCTGCTCAGTTTGCAATTTTAAATAATATGTTTACTTCTTGTATTAAAAAGTGGATAATGAGGCTAAACCTTCGTAGCCTAAGAGACATAGAAGACGAGTAAAAAATAAAAACAAGGCATTTTGAAAAGGGATGTTTTTTTGAAAGTGCCAATTACCAAAAGTACTTTTCCGAAACTACATTAGAATCGAATTTGTCAAAGAAAGCGCCGTTTTTTTCTTTTTCGTCCGGTATTATTTTTACTATATATGGGAAAGTACCACGAACATGTCCATATAATAGTCCATAAATGACCCTTTCCGAATATTCTCCATTTTAAAAATCCGTTAAGCAGTTTTAAAGTTACGAGGTCTTAAAATTGAAGTAAAATTTCTCCCTTAATAAACGCTCAGTTTATTTAAAATTGAAAAGTAGTAAAATTGTAACAATTTTAGGGTATTTGATATTGATTGTTATAGTGACAGACTTATTTAGTCTGTGACTATTAAAATCGACAAGAAAAGCGGTTTTTATGGTTTTCTATCGAGACTGTTCACATATCAATGTCAACGCTATGCCATCGCCACGTATCCACAAAAGTGATAGACCGACAGTTGCTAAACTTGTTTAAAATACTGACAGAATTCGATCAAAAATTCTTTATAACTGTACCACTAATCATAGAAGATTATTGCTGTCATGTTGCAGTCGTCGTCGTGATGGTGTGTTCTGGCTGTTTGGTTTTTTATTTAATGTAATATATTTTTAATAATACATATATAAGCTAACTTTAGAGATAAATTAATTAAATTTGTGTAGGCATATGTATCGGGTGTAACTAGTTAATTTATGAAAATGGAATGTAAAATTATAATTTCTCTGCTATGGACAGTAATTTAAATTTTAGAAAAATAAAAATATACACCTTTATAATAATTTGATAATTTTTTTTTAAGTTTTTCGTAATCCAGAAAAATCAGTAACTTGAGTTAAATGGGGATAATTTTGATTACCAGAATCTGCAGTGAATTATGGAATATTATAATTAAAGCTGGCCGAGGTGGCTGGAGTACAGCCACGGTCTTGCGCTGGCGTCACACGTGCCGATTTAGAAGTGATTTACGCTGCAGTCTTATTTGAAAGGATAATGCATGAGGTTGTACCTATAAATTATACATAATGTCAAACGCGCCAAAGGGTAAAAAACGACCGTACGCGGACACAGTGAATAAATTTATCGGTGAATTTCCGGATTTATTCTATGACGGAAGCAAAATAATTTGTAAAGTATGCAACCAAGACTTAATGTGCTGGCACAAAACAGATTGTCGTCGTCATATCAATACCGTGCAACATCAAAACAAAAAAAATGGCATGCCTTTGACAACTCAGTTTATGTTTGATTTATTGTTAATGTTAATAGCCTGTAATATTCCGTTACACATACTGGATAAACAACCATTTCGGAAATTTTGGAATAAAAACAATCCCCAGGTGCACTTACCAAGTCGTACATCGTTACGTAGATATATTCCAGCTGTTCGTGTAGACATTGTAAATAGGATTAAATGTGGATTAAAAAATACACGGCTCTGGTTATGTATTGACGAGACGACAGATTGTAAAAAAAAATTCTATTTTAAATACGTGTACTGGACCCTCTTAAACCAACATTTCCACTTTTACTAGCTAGTAAAAGACTAACTGCGTGTACTGGCGAAATAATTACGCGTGTGGTGTTGGAGACATTCAAAAAATTTGAACTTTCAACAAGTCAAGTATCGATGTTTGTGACTGATGGTGCCGCAACAATGCGCGTGGTAGGCCGTTCTCTTCAAAGAGACAATTGTAGGTTTTTACATGTTACGTGTAAAGTGCATGCGTTACATCTTGTGGCAGAAACGAATCGAAAATGTTTTCCAGAGGTAGATGCATTAATAGCAAATACAAAAAAAGTATTTCTCAAATCTCCTAAACGGCTTCGAGCATTTCATAGACAGTATCCTGGTATCCCTGAACCACCAGAGCCGATTCTTACACGTTGGGTAACGTGGTTGAAAACGGGTTTTTGTTATGCTGATTATTTTCAACAAATAAAAGCTGTGCTACTACAGTTCAACCCTAACGAGGCTGCAGCTATTAGGGAAAGCCAGACAAGCTTTCAATACATTTCCCTTGAAACAGATTTAAAAACTGTTAATAACAATTATAGAGGACTACACAACGCAGTAGAAAAATTGCAAAATAGATCGTTGTCGTTAGTGGAATCGCTGCAAATAGTGGACGACGTAAATACACAGCTGCAGGCTATAAATAACGCAAAAAATAATCTCGTTAGTGTATTACAGAAAGATCCTGATTTTAGCAAATTAAGCAAATTTGTGATGGTGCAACTTCGTTAAGTGAGTTCACAGATTGTTTTACTTATGCCTGTATTACATCCGTAGATGTCGAACGGTCATTTTCAAAATACAAACATATTTTTTCACCAAAGCGAACATCGCTGACGGAGACAGCTGTAGAAACATACCTGATGCTATTATACTATAGATCTTCCCCACTTTGTGATGACGACAACCAAACTACTTCATAGATCTGCTTAAGTCTATTAGTCTTTTTTTATAAAAAGTGTATGTAAACCATAAAAAAAGATTTTAATAAATTAGTTTAGTGCCACATTTGAGAATCGAAATTTAAGAATATATTGAAAAAGGTATAAATCCATACCGAAACGTTTATACGGAAAAAGAACTAATAAATGAATTCCAACACAATCTAAAAAATTAATTATTAAAACAAGAACCATATTCCTAAGTAAAAACAACAAGAATATATATATATATATATATATATATATATATATATATATATATATATATATATATATATATATATATATATATATATATATATATATATAAAGCAGAAAGGTAGTCTTGATTGACTAGTTAAAGAAGAAAAGATACTAATTTTGAGGATGCAGTCAAAAGGGGTAAGGTATCTAGGCCGAAGCAAAGAAAACTCTTTGTTACTTGTCAAGCTTTCGGAAAATTTTATTTCCTTCTTCAGGACATCTATAAAGTTAAAATACTTATATAGAAAATAATTACAAAAATTATTTATTAAAAAAATACTTACTAACTTGAGGTTATTGTCTAAGAAACATCACAATTTTAAGAAATATAACGGCTTTCCCGTCGAAATGAAGAAAAACAAACATTTTCATAAACTTCTATGTTATAAACATTAGTGAATAATATAATTAAAATGGACGGAAAAACAATTTGAACAAATCATCACGTTTAAAATTTAAAATGAAATCGCAGCCACATGTTATCGAGTTCGAAAACAATAGGCCTAAAAAAAGAATTTCTTAGAAAAAAGGAAAGATATAAAAACTTTTACATTTAATATTTCGTACAACGACTGGTTACTATAATTATTATTAAACTGTATTGCCAACTTATTTTATGGTGGGAAAATTTGAATTAATTTATTTAAAAAAAAAAAATTTTTTTTTGTTTAAAAAATTTTGAAATTGGGTAACTATCTATAATTATCTCTCTCCAATTTTAGAATATAAGTATAAATCTTGCTTAAATTTTCTATGTCTGATTTGGAATCTTTAATATTTAAAAAATTTTCTTCTTTATTTATATATAACATTTCAAGGAAAGTTCTCTTTTTATAGTTATTTTCAACCGTCAAAACTTTGGCACTTTCATAACTCATTTTATGTCCTGTATTGATGACATGTTCTGCTAAAGCACACGATTTAACATTTCTTTTGCAATCACTTATATGTGAGGTTATACGACCTTTTAGTGTCCTTGATGTCTGTCCTATGTATGCTCCATTGCAATTGTTGCATTCAATGCGGTATACTACATTAGATTTTTCATTTGCCTTAAGGGGAGTTTTAATTTTACTGTAAAGCGTTGATATGGTTTTTATGTTTTTTACTTGCTATTTTGATATCCGAATCTTTGAATAAATTCATTAATTTTGGAGTTAAATTTTCAATATAAGGAAGTGAGCGGAAAATATTACTATTATTGTTATTCTCATTATTATCTATAATAATGTTGCTATTATTGTTATCATTTCTATTAGAGGTTATATTAGTGTTATTGTGCAATACATTTGTACTTCTTAAATTTTGAGGAGTATTGAAAAGTAAACGATTTACTAACGATTGTGGGTAGGAATTCTCAATTAAAATATTTTTTAGTTTTTTAAGGGAGATGTCTCGGTAATGAGGATGGGATACCTTAATTACTCTGTTTTTTAAAGCTAAAATTAGGTTGATTTTCATACGATGAGGATGATAAGAATGATAGTTTATATATCTATCACTGCTCATTGGTTTTCTATACCAACTTGTACGTAGACTGTTATTTTCAGTTCTGTGTACTCTCATATCCAAAAAAGGGATATTATTTTCCATTTCTTTTTCTACTGTGAACTGTATATTTTCGTCATAGCTATTAAATATGTTTAATATTGTATCAACACTGTTAGCTTTAACAGAAAGTAGAAGGTCATCAACATAACGTTTAATAAATGGAATGTTAAGTGGAATTTTAATAAGACAATCCCTAACCAAATCATCCAATACAAAGTTTACTAAAATAGGTGAAATTTTTGGAGCCCATAGGTGTCCCAAAAATTTGTTTATAGTAACAATTATTAAATTCTAAATAATTTGAATCAAACACGAATTTTAAAAGTGTAATGAAAGTATTTAAATCAAGGGTACAATATTGAGAAATTGTATCCCAATTATTTGTTAAAGACGAAATTACTAAGTTTAGTGGTAAATTGGTGAACAAAAGAAATCACATCAAAGCTAACTATTATGTAATCCGGGGGGAAGTTGAAAATCATTTATAAACTCGCTAAAGGCAGATTTTTATATAAAAGATTCCTTTGCCTTTAGCGAGTTTATAAATGATTTTCAACTTCCCCCGAATTACATAATAGTTAGCTTTGATGTGATTTCTTTGTTCACCAATTTACCACTAAACTTAGTAATTTCGTCTTTTAACAAATAATTGGGATACAATTTCTCAATATTGTACCCCTTGATTTAAATACTTTCATTACACTTTTAAAATTCGTGTTTGATTCAAATTATTTAGAATTTAATAATTGTTACTATAAACAAATTTTTGGGACACCTATGGGCTCCAAAATTTCACCTATTTTAGTAAACTTTGTATTGGATGATTTGGTTAGGGATTGTCTTATTAAAATTCCACTTAACATTCCATTTATTAAACGTTATGTTGATGACCTTCTACTTTCTGTTAAAGCTAACAGTGTTGATACAATATTAAACATATTTAATAGCTATGACGAAAATATACAGTTCACAGTAGAAAAAGAAATGGAAAATAATATCCCTTTTTTTGGATATGAGAGTACACAGAACTGAAAATAACAGTCTACGTACAAGTTGGTATAGAAAACCAATGAGCAGTGATAGATATATAAACTATCATTCTTATCATCCTCATCGTATGAAAATCAACCTAATTTTAGCTTTAAAAAAACAGAGTAATTAAGGTATCCCATCCTCATTACCGAGACATCTCCCTTAAAAAACTAAAAAATATTTTAATTGAGAATTCCTACCCACAATCGTTAGTAAATCGTTTACTTTTCAATACTCCTCAAAATTTAAGAAGTACAAATGTATTGCACAATAACACTAATATAACCTCTAATAGAAATGATAACAATAATAGCAACATTATTATAGATAATAATGAGAATAACAATAATAGTAATATTTTCCACTCACTTCCTTATATTGAAAATTTAACTCCAAAATTAATGAATTTATTCAAAGATTTGGATATCAAAATAGCAAAGTAAAAAACATAAAAACCATATCAACGCTTTACAGTAAAATTAAAACTCCCCTTAAGGCAAATGAAAAATCTAATGTAGTATACCGCATTGAATGCAACAATTGCAATGGAGCATACATAGGACAGACATCAAGGACACTAAAAGGTCGTATAACCTCACATATAAGTGATTGCAAAAGAAATGTTAAATCGTGTGCTTTAGCAGAACATGTCATCAATACAGGACATAAAATGAGTTATGAAAGTGCCAAAGTTTTGACGGTTGAAAATAACTATAAAAAAGAGAACTTTCCTTGAAATGTTATATATAAATAAAGAAGAAAATTTCTAAAATAAAAAATCAGACATAGAAAATTTAAGCAAGATTTATACTTATATTCTAAAATTGGAGAGAGATAATTATAGATAGTTACCCAATTTCAAAATTTTTTAAACAAAAAAAAATTTTTTTTTTTAAATAAATTAATTCAAATTTTCCCACCATAAAATAAGTTGGCAATACAGTTTAATAATAATTATAGTAACCAGTCGTTGTACGAAATATTAAATGTAAAAGTTTTTATATCTTTCCTTTTTTCTAAGAAATTCTTTTTTAGGCCTATTGTTTTCGAACTCGATAACATGTGGCTGCGATTTCATTTTAAATTTTAAACGTGATGATTTGTTCAAATTGTTTTTCCGTCCATTTTAATTATATTATTCACTAATGTTTATAACATAGAAGTTTATGAAAATGTTTGTTTTTCTTCATTTCGACGGGAAAGCCGTTATATTTCTTAAAATTGTGATGTTTCTTAGACAATAACCTCAAGTTAGTAAGTATTTTTTAATAAATAATTTTTGTAATTATTTTCTATATAAGTATTTTAACTTTATAGATGTCCTGAAGAAGGAAATAAAATTTTCCGAAAGCTTGACAAGTAACAAAGAGTTTTCTTTGCTTCGGCCTAGATACCTTACCCTTTTGACTGCATCCTCAAAATTAGTATCTTTTTCTTCTTTAACTAGTCAGTCAAGACTACCTTTCTGCTTTATATATATATATATATATATATATATATATATATATATATATATATATATATATATATATATATATATATATATATATATATATATATATATATATATATATATATGTATGTATGTATGTGTATGTATTGACCAAATATTCACAGAAGTTTTTATTTTGATTTGAGCCTCTGCTTACCGTAAGAGTTTAGCCACGTAATTCTGGAACAACCTGTGTAAGGGATACTTGCATTATATATGATTACCGTTTAACATAACGCACCACAGACACAAATTATGATTTCTTTAATATTTAAGCGTATATAATTACTTTGTTATTGATTATTATTAGTTTAACATATCAACAGTACTCAACATAATTCTCATAGATTTAATATACTTAAATAGTCCATCCTTATGTAAATATTTATCACCCAAAACTTTTTTATATCGACAAGAACAACGCCTATTTAGGATATTATCAATTGTGACAAATGCCTACAAAATGTCTGTTATACCATATTTACAGTTGCTAACAAAATCCTATATAAAACGGCACTGCTCACAACAATATAAAAATTTTGGGGTCCAGATTTTAGAGCGATAAATATTAACATGTGATGGAACTATCTATATATACTTAATCTATGTACTCCTCCTCGACCATGAAACCAGAGTGACGTATATGATTCAATTTTCGGCTTCTGCTGAGAGAAACATCGCCTTGAAGGAGGAGGAAAAACGGACCAAATATTGCGATCTCCGATATAAGCTTCAAGTGCTGTGTCTAGGCTAACGCACAAAATGAGGAGCGATAAAACCTACGTTGCTCTCGGAATTGAGGACCATACCGGCCTGTGAAAAAATAGACAAATGGCTGGCAAGTCAAACGCAGAAGGCGGCCATTGTAGGTTTTTTCCATCTGTTTAGGGCACATGATTCTGGGATCTACAGGTGTTAACCCTGTGGGATATGGGGAGTGGCTATACATTTTTCAATATTAATTTTAGGCCAACCTGATTCATAGTGACCTTTAAACTTTTCTCTTTACCTCTTTTCTTTATTTTTAACACGCTTTTATTAGCTTCACTTGTATGTTTGTTTGTTTGTAACCGACTCTTTGGACTCGATTTTGACCCACTTTAAACGGACAGATTTAATTGAAACTTTGTACACTTACGAAGAACCGGTAACAATACAATAATTTGATAAGTTTATATCATTATCCTGATCAGGATCGCTAGAATTAAATAATTTCCTTTCCTCACGTATCCTCTGCGTGAGAGCAAGTGGCTTATTACTGTTAGTACATTCCGTGATTCTCAGTTCGTTCGATGGCCGAGCGGGCTAAGGCACAAGTCTTAGGCGACGCGAAACGACGGACTCCTCGGGCGTGATTTCAAATCTCGTCTATGGCTGAAAAAAAATACATTTTTTTTTCAGAGGTATCTGTTGGATCGTAATGTTATAATATCAGCATCAATAAGCAATATAAATATAGTTTAAAAAAACTAAAAAACACGCTTTCATAGCACATCAAACTAAAAAGTGAAAAATAAATATAGTTTCAAAAAACTAAAAAACACGCTTTTAAAGCACATCAAACTAAAAAGTGAAAAATATTATTAATATAAACTGAAAACAATAATGAACGAAAAATACTAGTATTATTGTGAAAAAAAGCGTGGGGCGCTTTGTGCCATATTTTTCGTATATCGAGCAACCCACGCTTTTTTTCACAATAATACTTGTATTTTTCGTTCATTATTGTTTTCAGTTTATATAAATAATTATTTTTCACTTTTTAGTTTGATGTGCTTTAAAAGCGTGTTTTTTAGTTTTTTTAAACTATATTTATTACCGTAAGAGTTTAGCCATATAATTCTTGATTAACTTGTGTAAGGAATAATTGAATTATATATGATTACCGTTTAACGTAACACACTATAGATACAAATTAGGGTTTAATTAATATTACGGTGTATACAATCGCTTTATTATCGATCATTAATAGTTTAACATATTAACCATAGTCAATGCTGTTTGACGTCATTTAACAAGTTAAATCATTAATAAGAACGGAAACGTTTCGGTTCACAATAGCTTTAGACAGAAACTTTGATTTTCTGAAATAATCGTATGTAACTAGTCCACTGTAACCTAGGAATTCAATTAATATGTTACCTCAAGCATTTAATTACATAAAGACAACTCCTCAAAGACGAGATCTTTATTAATCTGTAATCTGTAATTTCATAACAATAACAAACAGTTGAATAAATGGCGAATAAATGAAGTTGAGTGGAGAACTAAAACTAACATTTCCGTGAGAAGTAAATGTTGATGAAATACACAGTATCTTTAATATACCGAATGGATTCGAAATAGGTGCCCAAAATTAATTGAAGTAAAGTAATCGTTACCTACATATAATTGTTTCCTTAAATAACACTTGTTCTTTTTCAAATCTCTCCTTGTTGTGAGAAATGCTAAATAAGAGATGAAAAAAATTAAATGTGGATAGGCATTTTACTAGGTCATAATGGCAGGTGTCTTTAGAGATATAAGAATGATGACTATTCAAATTCTTTTTTGTTGTTTTTGTTTCATCATCGAAACTGTATCAGTATTTGATTATTTAATACACTTTTTAAAGCTTCTAGGAGACCTGTGTGAAGTTATCAAAAAAATAGGATAATATTCAGGAGAGCTACAGGAAAATATTTCATAAATTTAATTCAGCCAGTAATAAACGAAACAAAGGACATAGTGTGTGACCAACTATTTAACCAAAAGATGAAGATAAAGAATAGATAAAGAATTTTAAAAATCTTGTTTGTAGAAGAAACTCAATGTAATTGCACCAGAGATAATCCACATGGCCAAATAAACGACACAAATAATTTATTATTTAAAGAACACTTGTTCTGTGGCCACAAGAGAATTTGAATCATTAGTACTAATAACCTCTTTATTATTAAAATATACGTAAGAAAATGGCACACAGCTCCTGTCGCTTCAGTAGCTTCCACCAGCTATCACTGCAATTTTTTTCATCATCAGTTGTATTCAGGTAAAACATTTGTAGTTGGCATTATTCACCAATGAGGTATATTTGAATACAAAAGAAAAGATCATTTCAGATCCTAAAAAAAGTTCTGTTTGGATTATCATCCTCAGATAATTGAATAAAGAATTTGTGAAGAGAGAAATGTATGATTATAGCAAACAATTTAAAACAGAAGAGAGAAATGCATCTAAGCACATGGGCTACTAGTGACAACTAACTATACGTAAGTTAAGACATGCTCTTGATAATCTCAAAGTGGTCACGATATTTCCAATGTAAATATAATCTATTATTATAAAGGGATAAATATTAATACTGTACAGGTTACTCTGATAAAAGGTTGATTTCCACTGGTTAATAGTTCTGTTTCCAATCGAATAATAGTTATTCAGTATCTTATAAAAGTAGAGTATCTAAATGATTAGATATTTTGAAAGAAATTGAAGAGAAGTTGTTATAACAATATACTGATCTTCGTCAAAATAGATTATTTTCTTTGGAATTGTCTTAAGCTTGAGCTAGCGAAAACAATTCTACCACTTGACTTGAAATCCCAGGTTTTTTTCCCAACCAAGGAACTGAATTTATGTTTGAAAATAAGTTGGTCGCAATATACTCGAATCGCTTTTCAATTCAGCCCAAGTAATAACGATAATAATAATAAATCATTAATTCTTCCATCTCAAGAGAGGACGATGCGAGGAATTCTCTGAGGATGCGCAGCTCGCATACAGAAGTATCTGGATACTAGAGAGACCTACACATATCTAAGCGTGCAACAACGGCATATCCAGAATGTAAAACTAATAAAGAATTCTCTCCGCGGCAAGTACAAACACCAACTCCGAAATATTTGGTCTTCTACACTTTCTGGGAAGAACATAGTATCTGCGACTAACATGCTTGCCGTTCCAGTCCTGCTCTACTCCTTTGAAGTAGTAAAGTGGACAGTAAATAAGCTACCTCAGTTGGACAGAGACACCCGCAAGATGACGAATATTGACAGGAGTATTCATCCTAGATCATCCGTTCGTCATGTTTACTTCCCACGTGAACAGAGGGAAAGTGAGGACCCTTGAGCCTGGAATGTATAATCCATGGCATAGTGGTACCGAGTATGGCATTTAATATACTTAGAAGTCGGTTTTTACTGTTCGTAAAACGTCATGAAACTGTACAACTGTAGAAGCTGTAGAACAGGGAAACCTATATTAGCAGCACGTCTATAAACCCCAGTATAGTGTCTTCTACAACAACATAGACACACTGAATCAGGCGCCGTAATCGCTCATTACGAGTACTATACTACCATCTAAGTGACTCGCACAGGGTAGGTCAGACACCAAGTGGTGCCTTATGTCGTCGGAGATATCGAGTCCGTTGTCGAGAATGAAATTGGACCTACTCGATCCCTACTGTTAGCCTAATCCAAGCCAATAAACCCGACATAGTTCTCATAGATTTAATATACCTAAATAGTCCATCCTTATATAAATTGTCTGTTAAAACATTATTACATTCTAACAAAATCCTAAATAGGCACTGCTCACAATGGCTTAAAATTTTGGGATCCAGATTTTAGAGCGATAAATTTTAACATTTGATGGAACTATCTATGTATACTTAATTTATGTACACATTCTCGCCCATCAAACCAGAGAGATGTATGTCATCAAATTTTCGGCTTCTGTCGAGGAAAACATCGCCTTGAAGGAGCTGGAAAAACGACCTAAATATTGCGATCTCCGGTATGAGCTCCAAGTTCTGTGTCCAGGAGATGGGTCAAGATGGTCGTCCGAATATTCGGTGTACTCCGAGTGATAAAATCTACGTTGCTCTCGAAATAGACCATATCGGCCTGCGAAAAAACAGACGAGTGGTTGGCAGGCCAAATACAGAAGGCGGTCATTTCAGGTTCTTTCCATCTGTTTACGGCACATGATTTTGGGATCAACAGGTGTTAACCCTGTGGATGTGGGGAGTGGCTGTAGATTTTTCGCTATTAGTTTTTGGTCAGCCTGATTTATAAAAGTGACATTTAAACTTTTTTCTTTACCTCTTTTCTTTATTTTTTCTGTATAATTAGTTCTACTATTAACCAGTTATTATTTCTTCTTTTATATACAAGTATTTTTATATGGTATGTTAAAGATGGTGCCCGAAATAGTATCTTCTATAAGCACAGAGCTGTTCAAATTAAAAAAGAAGTGTTAATAGATATAATTTTAAGTGGAAATGTGTCTAGTGATATACCTAAATCTGCAAACATTTCTATGACTAAAAAACATTTAAATGAAAGACAATGTATTTATTGTAAAAACAAGGAATGTGATGTCTATTCTGACGCACAAGATGTTATCAACAAGGTTGACCCAAACGAAAAAATCGAACTAGAACCTAAGCTGAACCTCTCTAATAATCAAAATGATTGCTTAAATAGGCTTCTATTTCATTTGGAAAAGTGGGTGAGTGAAGAGGAACAACTTATATCGTTGTTAATAATAAATAAAGAATTTCATAGAGATATAGTATATAATCCAAGTCACAAACCAAAATTACTGACCGAAAAAATTTTAATTTACATTCCGGCAGCAATAAGAATTCTGCTGAAACGAATTTAAAACTACAGCAGGAACCTATAAGCTACGCTACAGCGGCATTAGAAACTGAGAGAAACAATTTGAACCAAAATCTACATAAATCAAGTAGAAACAACAGGTACCATTCCAAAAGTTTTACCACAAAAACAATCTATAATCAGTGAGTAAGTAAAAGCAGCTGTGAAGGAAGCAAAAGAATTCAACAGTTTTTGTTACTGGCTCAAATAAATTAAGTTAGAAAATAAAGTGAATATTGCCTACATCCCGATACCACAGCTGAAGACTTGGACGCCTGTTTGAAGGAGACGACACCTGAAATTTCTTTCCGCTGTACTCTAGTAAAAAGCAATGTAGGTATACCAGTCTAGCTTTAGAGTTTCATTCCCAAAAGAATTTGTGGAGCATGTATACAACCCTAAAATTTGGCCAGATGGGGCCGCCGTAAGTATATTTACTTTCCCAAATCAAAATTTTCAGAGAAAAAGCCTGCCACGTCCATGGTATTGTTAATAAACAAATCAATGTGTGACCATTTTTTAATGTTTCACCTTAACATTCAGTCTATTAGAAATAAACGAAATGAAATTGAATTTTATTTAATGGATCTGTTTAATTCTTTTCAAATTAGTTATAATATTCTATGTTTTAACGAGCATTGGCTTTCAATGAACGAAATTGAAATTTTTCAATTTCAAGGATGTTTTAGAATCTTCATTCAGCAAAATACAAATGATGCATGGAGGTGTCATGATTCTCATAAAAAATAATATCGAATTTCAGACTCTTGATGAAGTGGTACAACTTTCCCATAAAGTGATATATGAACTTCTGGCTATAAAGATTGTTCAACACAACATTATTATAATTACCTTGTACAGGTCACCTGATGGGGACTTTAATCATGTTTCTAGACATATTGCATGAAGTTTTTGAACTAACCAAAGTTTTAAATAAAAAAGTGATAATTACAGGTGATTTTAACATACATCTTAATTCAGGTTCTTTAAAAAAATTGAAATTTTCAGATTTTATGGTCTTTTGTTTTTATTTATTTAGTGAATAAACCAACTAGGAAAAACAACTGTTCAGATAATTTCTTTCTAAATTTTGATTCCATCAGTACATAAAGCCATTGTTTTAGAGTTAGATATTATTAAAGAAGCAGAACAACATACGGTACAGGCGTATAACCCAGGTAGGTCTTAACATCTTGTATAATAATTCAAGTTTATTAAATTGGAATTTCGTTAATGACGAATCTCTGAATACCGAGGAAAAATTTAAAATATTTCTGAATATTCTAGTTGAACAAATCCAATTGCTTTTCCAATTAAAGTAAAATTTCCGGAAAATCAAAGATAGAATGGTATAATGACGAGCTACGAAAGATGCGTGATAATCTAAATTTTCTTCATTATTTAAAAAAACAGTATCCAAATTTGACAGACATAGGAGATAGGCTAAATGAATACAGACGGCTCTATGGGAGGAAAATCAAATATTACAAAACAAATGCAAATGAATTTTATATATCTCATAGCACAAACATATCAAAGGCGTCTTGGGGATATAGTACATGCTAAACGTGGCCTTTCCAAAAGACCGTGTCGGAAAGACTGCAAGCCTTGCCACCGTGAGGAAAAACAGCGAAAGGTACAAATAATGAAAACCGTTAAGATTGATGTTCCGGATTATTGGACAAAAGAGTCGTTAAGGGAAGCGCAGTTAAACGATAAAGAAACTGGTCCTATTCTAAGATGGAAAGAAAGAGGAAACCGACCCGATTGGAAGGACATTTCAAATAAATCAGTGGGGCTGAAGGCATTATGGGCACAATGGGACTCCCTTAGAGTAGAGGATGGACTGCTGAAGAGAGCGTGGGAAAGTCCAGATGGGAGGAAAGTTACTTTGAAATTGGTAATCCCCAGGTGTCACGTAGCAAATGTACTTCAGCAAATGCATAATGAAACGTCTGGCAGACATTTTGGCATCAAAACACCTTAACAAAAGTAAGAGAACGTTTCTACTGAGTAAACAGTCGTCAACATGTGGAGGCTTGGTGCCGCCAAAGTGAAGTTTGCGCGGCAAGAATGGAGCCATAAATAAGAAATAAGCAACATAATGCCAGGGCTCCTTTTGAGCGAATTGCAATAACAAGTGACCGTATGAAGGCTTGTTATGATCTTAAAGCTAATTAAGGAGGGTACCAGGTAGAAGAGTTGGTTTGGCTATATAACCCGAAGCTTCACCCGCCATGAGAAGGGCCATACACTGTAGTCACCAGACAAAATATATACCGAGTTCAGCAAAGTCCAAAATCAAAGATGAAGGTGGTGCATGCATATAAAGTGAGTAGCCAAGTATCGGGACGTTCAGGCCTAAGGAGGGGGCAGTATTACGCCACTGGACTATGTAGACTGGTTAGATGAGATTGGAATTGTACGAGAATGGCCAGGAATATTCTGGAATATTCTAGACCGTGTGAATGAATGCATAAATAAGACGCATGTTGGGTCGAGACTCAGTCTTAAGTTTAACGTGAACGAATAAAGAAGAAATAAAAAAAGAGACTTATAAGTGTTCAAGTATGATTATAGTTAAGACAGTAATTGTTGTTAATTGTTAATTAGTAAATAAAGTAGTATATAAATGTTACCTGGACTTTCAATCAATGAATCTACGAATATAGGTACTTCTGTGAATAGCAAACACCTAACAATACTATAAATTTTCTATGAAAATAATAAATACTAAATCTAATTAAATAAATGTCTCAGACCTTCACCTAAGTGACTTAACACTTGATTTGTGATCGAAACATTACTAGTAATTGAGTTTTATAAAATGAAACATCTATTAAAAGTATCAAAGTTCAATAAAGAGGCCTTATCGATGGCTGCAAAATACACTCAAAAAAATTTTGTGACCCAATTAGCCTAAAAGCATTATTATCTTAGGATAATTATTAAGTTCACTCATTAATTTGATATGGCTGTCATTAATATCTAAACCGCGTTCTACTTTACTGTAATGAGATTTCTGTTACAAAAGAGTACTATTTAGCTTTGCAGAATAAAGATAACCATCTCTGGTTGTAAAAATACTTAATTTACAGCCAGCGAAATAATTGGGAAATGAAATAAATGGCACTGGCACTTTTTATTTAGTGCTCATCAATTTTGTTAAAGCTTTCATTATAACACGAATTCAGTTTTTAAATCGTTCGCTGAAAAAATAATAAAAACGTTGGACGAGTATTGGAAATGAAATAAATCAAATAGACTATTTAATTTTTTTTACATTCATTTACGTAAAAAGACTTCTTTGTTCAACAATACGAATTTTGATAAAGTTTGTGGTAGGAAATGTAGATTTTTAGATTTAATAAAACAATTCTCAAGATGACAGTTTGACTTTTTCAGTTGTTATAATAAATAATCATGCACATGACTCCAGAAAATTAATTTTCATATTTTCACACAGTTGATACCCATGTTAATATAATTGGTTTAGCAGATTTTTACCGGTATTATTTTATTAAATTATGTAATTTAGATATCATTCTCTATACTTTAATGTAAAATTTGGCCAACCTCCCACAATTCTACTAGGAATATAAAAATATGATAGTTACTAATATTTCAACAAAAATTTGATGACAACTTCGAAATATCACAAAAAGGTACTAAATTATTAACACTGTAGTTGTTTCACAACAAGTAAAAGGCCCCATTCACATTGAGATCTGTATCGATACATGTTGCAAGTATCGGTATCGCGATACAAATCTCTATATGTGTTTGATTGACTCAGTATCGGTGTATCGGTATCAGCTGGTATCGCCACCTGTTTCACTGTCGAGAAACTTCGATACCACGCGAGTGCAACTAATACGAATATCTACTTGTCGCAACGTGTATTTGTCTGTCTCTTATATCGCGCTAGCATACATCAATATATTATTATTCTAATAATAATAGAAAGTGAAATAGGTAACGATGTCGGCAGACAGAGACTTTTGGGAAGACTTTTTAAATATTTACAAATTGTATCCGTGTTTGTGGAATTCTGCATCGAAGGAATACTCAAATAGACAGCTACGTAACCATTGCTTGGTCCATATTCTCTTTCTACGCCTTTTTTTCCTTTAAAGCTTCCGATAGTGCTACTGCAACTGCCACCATCACTGGTTGAGTTAACCTTTCGGTTTCGCCTTTGAAATTGAAATGGAGTCTCATGATTCCGTTTCAGTGTGTATATCATGATTCCGTCTCAGTGTGTATGTGGTACTTGATACTAGATACACATCTCAATGAGATTTGTATCGATACATGTATCGATACAGATCTCAATGTGAATGGGGCCCTTAAAACACTGAGTACTAACATGATACGCGATGGCATCATCTGAAGATAATTAAAACTGTTTGTCTGAAATTGAAAAAAAAGTTCATATAAGCATATGCCTTAAAATGCTTCATTTCAAAGAATATAGGGAACTGTTTTTCTTTAACTTTGTGTTTAACAACTACGTAAAAAAATGTGAATGTTTTGACATGATTGTTGTTGATATTCAATGGCGCCGGAGTGATGTTCAGGTCTTCAATTTTTCCTTTCTATAGAACTAAATAAGAAGCAACAAATCTAAAAATATAACTAAAACTCATTTTAAGTTATTATAAACAAATACAAATAAAACAGTTAAGTTGAACCTCTCCGCATCTCTCGCAAGAGAGTATTGTTGGTTTTAAGTTTTTAGGTTTTCTTAGTTTCAGACTCTAAGTTGATCCCGTACATTTGTGGAATAAAAACGGAATCCTCTGTATTAGAATATGGCAAATAAAGGCTTTCAGAATTATGTAAATTAGACACGATCAGCAGCATCATTAACTCAAAACAAAAAATAATTCACCAAATGAGTAACATGGGTTATGTTATAACGTTTTATAAAAGTGGATTAAACTTCTGTTTAAATAAAAAAAGGCACTACTAAATCAAATAAATGACAAAAAAGTAATAATATCCATTTCAACAGCGAACGCTTTGTGTAATGTATTCCAATAAACCATATACGTCTATCAGCGATTGCACGGTTAATAAATCAAGGTATTTTTTATTTTTTCAAATATTGTTTCAACACAAAACGCTTATTTATTGTTTATGTTTCAATTCATCATTCGAAATCAACTGCATTTTGTCTGATGCGTCAACACTTTTAACCCGTTTTATTTCCATTTTTATGGATTTGGTTATCTCTGCCTTCCATCCAACCAAATCAAATATAATTACTGGACGCCTAATAAATCAGATTAAAAATCGAAATGACCATCATTAATTGTTCTTTTTATAGTGTATTTTCATAAAGTTAATAATAATATGCAGCAACATGTAAATTGCGTTAAAACAACATAATTATTAAAAAAAAAAAATTTTTTTCATTTAAATGGTTCAGAAATATTTTAATAAAACCCTACATGTGCTTCAGCTTTTTAGGTCTTTCTCGAGAGTATAGATGATACTCCTTGAGGAAGGCTTAAGATGCCGAACCACTGTCATGCCTATATATCTCTAAAAACCTTTCTAAAATCACGGGTGAATCGAGGATCGTATATAAAGCTTTCTAGCAACACGACCGAGGATTTTTCATTTGTTACTGATGACAGATCATCTGTACCAGAGCAAATAGTTTCGAAATCAAATTCTACGGCTATTTTTGATGGAATGATAGAATTATAAGCTCTGCATAAACCGCCATGTGAAGACATACCATAACTTTACAGTTTAACAAAAAAAAATAGAATCTTATCTATTGAAGTATAACGAAACTAATTTCAGATTTGATACATCTAGAAAATTCATCCAAGAGCTCCATGCGAGGAAAACGAGCACGAAAATTAACACTTGTTGAGTACAAAATCACAGATTCTACAAGTATTGAAGAATTTATCATAGAACCCTCTGCTATATATTGTAAAACTAAATAAAAATAAAGCAGTTCTGCATGCGTATAGAGAATAAAAAAAGTTGGAGAAATGAAGCAGTCATCAGATAGAAATGAAATTGGAGACCTTCAAATCACATATAAGGAGGCAGACACAAAAATAATCCTGCACTCCCTACGCCTGACACCGAAGTTTTTGTCATTTCACTGTGGTGGTCACCTTTTTTCCCATCTAACAGATTTATAGAATTTAACTGTTTGCCTAGGGTCTCCAAAAATAAAGGCTTTACTAGGCCTTCATCCTCTTTTCGGATGTAATATTACCCTTGACCTGAATGTCTACAAGAAAGTAAGAAGGAAGATGAAAGATTGAAAAAGCAATTTATTTGCCTTATCTAGTCGCCAGAAACAAAGATGTCGGACGTTGGCCAGCTGCGGTAGTTGATGTTCACAAAAAAAGAATTACAAAAATGAAAATCTACAGGATTCTCTCTAGACCTATATATTCTAAGGACTCATTACCAGGTGATGACATAACGAAATGATGATCAACAACATCTGATTTTCCCAGAGCCATCATAATTCGGGTGGGAGAAGACAGAGAATCATCAATCATGCTGCTGATAGGTTGTAGTTGCATCAAAGGATGGTGTGCTGTGCATTGCATATGAGGAGCTCAATCATGATGTATACAGAACTGTATAATTGTGATGATAACGAAGAGATCTGTGATCATAACGATGTTGCAAATGATAAAATGAACTCTAGTAATATCACCTGCAGAACCTTAATTTCTCTTTTCAAATTTAAACAGATATAGTAGTTGTAATAAATAGTATATGTCAACGAAAATGATACAAATTATTTCACACTTTCTAATTTAGTGACCAAACAGTCGAAGATTTGCGATGAAGAAGCAATATGAGAGGCTATCCCTCGGAAATGGTAAAAGGTGTCAAAAAATGTGTTCACTTTTTTATAGAACCACCCTAAAATCAGTTACAGATCAAAATCGAAATTCTAAGTTAAAATTATTAATTTTGCAGAGCCAATCTGTTTAAGACTGCCCTATATGCTCGTATACAAGGCGTGAGCTGTGCCTTTGTTTTAACTGGACTTAGTTTGATATAAAGTCTGAGTGACACACTGTTAGTCCTAGCGTAATTGTTAACGCAAGGATACTCAAATCGTCAGAATAAGTCGGAATTGGAACAGTCTTCATAACAATGCAAGGCGGCCTAATATTCATCTGATTTTATGGTTGCCTAGAGGGTTAACTATTACCGTGGCAGCTTAATAATTCATTTTACTAGTATGTGAATTCAACGCATTATCTGAGTGACACACTGTTAGTCCTTGCGTGATTGCTACCGTAAGGATACTCAAATCATTAGCATCAGCCTGGTTTAAAACAGTCAGTCTTCAGAATATGGCAAGGCTAATATTCCTCTGGATTTATTGTTGCCTAGAGGGTTAACCAGAATAATAAGGCATTTTGCTAGTATGTGGTTAATGTACGCAATCTCAAATAACAATATTTACCTAGCTACATTAATCGATGCCTTCCCATATAGGCTAGTAGTACGGACAGAAACTTAAAATTACTGAAGAAAATAACAGATTAATATTTCAAATTTATTCTGAGTTAGTAAACTCGCCATTATTGATACATAAACATTCAAAATTAATAACAGAAAACAGCTAACAGAATTTTTACTAATTATAAGTACCTAAAATGGTCAAAATCATATTTTGAATGAAAATTCGGCTGTCGCTAAATGAAAACAATAATGATTTCCTATATTTGATAAATAAACTTTCATAATTAAATACGAAAACAACTAGCAGGATTTTTACGAAGTACATAAAGTAATAAAAATTATTTTTCAAATAAAAATTGAACTAATTCAATATATAATCCTCAAGAGATTGTCAATTCTTTTGCTAATTTTTTTTTCCAATGCCTTTATCAATTGTAGTGAATATATACCCGGCAACAGCTTATGTAATAATAATGTTCTCCGCATTGGGCAGTTTAGTCAATTAAAAAGTTGAAAGCAAATATGACCACTGGACCTGATCAAGTTCCTGTATTTATTATTAAAGATTGTGCTAGTGTCTTTTATAAACCGCTCTGCATTATTTTTAACTTGATATTAAAAGATGAAACATTTCCGGATATGTGGAAACCATCCAGAATTTGTCCAGTATTTAAAAAGGGTAATAATCTCGAAATTGAAAATCATCGTCCCATTACCATCTTATGCAACTTCTCTAAAGTTTTTGAATTTTTGATATATGATTATATTTCATTTCATACTAAAATTGTAGTTTTTGAAGATCAGCATGGATTTATCCAGGGACGATCCACGGTATCGAACCTTGTGTGCAAGACCCAATTTATCTCCGAAGCAATAGATCGTAAAGGTCAGGTGGACGTTATTTACACTGACATTTCCAAGGCGTTTGACAAATCAGACCACGGTATAATATTAACAAAATTGGAAGACGTTGGCCTTAGCATTCCTTTGACAAATTTATTTCATTCATATCTATCTTGCCGATCTCAATTTGTACAATATCGTCCTTATCAATCGAATCTGTTGAATTTACTCAAACATCTGAAGTGCCGCAGGGTTCTATACTCGGTCCGTTGTTCTTTATATTATTCATTAATAATATTGTTGATAACCTAGATGTACATTATTTGTTATATGCTGATGATCTAAAATTATATTTCTGCATAAACACTAATCTTGATTGCTCGAGACTCCAGCACAATCTTGACGTT
This sequence comes from Rhamnusium bicolor, assembly GCA_029963845.1. Taxonomy (NCBI): domain Eukaryota; kingdom Metazoa; phylum Arthropoda; class Insecta; order Coleoptera; family Cerambycidae; genus Rhamnusium; species Rhamnusium bicolor. The sequence continues at coordinate 2,249,850 of JANEYF010003871.1, forward strand.
CTTAATAACTGGTGCGTTAACAATCGTCTTCCTTTAAATGCCACCAAATGTAAAATCATGTCATTTTCACGGAAACAAATCCAGTTATATTTTACTACAGTTTGGACAACACCACCCTAGAGATACCCGAGTTTATGAAAGACCTTGGCATTACATTTGAATCCAAACTAACTTTTTCTAAACATATTGAAAAATGTGTATCTGGAGCTTTCAAAAGTTTAGGTTTCGTTTTGCACAACATCAAAGATTTTAAGAAATTGTCTGCTCTACACATTGTTTGTTAGTTTTGTTAGGTCCAAACTAGAATGTGCTTCTATTGTTTGGAATCCTAGGTACAATATTTACATAACAGCACTAGAAAAAGTACAACGAAGATTTTTCAAATCTGAAATTTTCATTTTGGAGGATACATATCCAGTTAGAGGAACACCTCAGGAATTATTTTTAAATAAATTTTAAATGAGCAGTCTAATCAGGAAATGAGTGATGCACTCAGTAATTTTTTTGTATAAAATAATTAATAATGAGATTGACTGTCCGCCTATTACCTCACTTATTAAATATAAAACTCCCAGATAAAGTGCAAGGACAAATAATATAGTTATGCTTCCTACCTCTCGTACAAATATTTTAATTGCATCTTCCATGTATTAAATGTGCTTAAATTATAGTAATATCGAGACAGTCTGGATATTTTTAACTGTAAAATTGGTGATGTAAAAAATATTTATTTAATGCATGTTTAATTAATGTCTTTATATTCTATTTATTGTGTGATATTTTATTTTAATTTATATTATTCTGTTCGTCATAGTTGTTATATTTGTGCTGTTGTCTTTTTATATATTTTTGTACGCTATTGTTCACTATTTTGGTTTTTTGTGTATATTTGTTTCATTTATCCTGTAACTGGGTTTTATCACTCGTTGGATAAATTATTGTAAATAAATAAATAAATAAAATAAATAAATATCAGAATAGCAAAGCAGTATTTCAAAAATAAATATTCGAAATTAAATGCGTAAAACAGCTAGCAGAATTCTTATTAAATACCTAAATTAGTAAAAATGATATTTTAAATAAAAATTCTGTCAATGAATCGGAGAAATATACAAATAAATTACCGGAAACAAACTGCACAGGAATGCTTACAAAAAGTGTCTTATTTATGTTTGTGTTTCAGGCTAGCAGTTTTTTCAATATAGACTGACAATTTAAATATACAATTTAAAAGAAATATAAATTATGAACTAAATAATATTTTACTGGAAAAATTATTCCTATGTTTAATTAATTATTCGTTAAACAATTGAGGGGTATTTTCTGACACTATTCAAAAATTGGATTATCCTATTCGATAAAGCTGTTATAATGTTACAACTTATTACCAATGTTTCGTTACGTTTCTACGACAATTTAATATTTAGTTATATTAAATTATGCAGGTAGTCATTTGCCGGTTCTAACATTTCTACCCACCAAAGTAAATAATACATTAAATGATATAGGGCATATTATTACCAATGAAGGTGTTATTATACCTCTGTAACATAGTAAAATATTTACAACATCTAATATACAGGGTGAGTCAATAGTGTGTTCTCCTTCGATAACCTTTGAACCGTTAGTGATACAACAATTTATTAAATACAGAAGTTTTTTGGGTCGATAAGATCTATCATTTAAAATTATTATGAAGTCTATAGAGTGCTAAAATTTTCTGTTACACACAAAAAAATACTTTTTTTAAATGGAACACCCTGTATATTTTGTCACCATTTTATTCAATGAAAAGAGTATTATACAGTGATATTTTGTTTTTTTAGATTTGCATGCAACGTTGCCAAGTTATTTAATATTTTCTGGAAATATAAGGATTTATAAGGGTCCGTTTAATAATTTTTATTTACCTATGAAAACAAACTAGTTAAGCAAATATTATACTGTTCTTAGTTGATACTACACGCTAAGTATTAGTATCTTTTTTTACATTATTCTATTTTATAGGGTGTCCATGACGGCATGTCAATTATTGCGAAATTCAAATGGGAAAAACAGTTTTTTTTTTTTTAAATGGAACACCTTGTATTTTTTTCGTGGTTGGATTCCTCCTTCAAATTGCTTTCTTTTTTGCGTAACACTTCCTATACCTAACTGTTGTATTTTTGGAGATAATTAAGGTCTTCCCTGAAATGTAACCTCATCAGTGAATAGCACGAAATCAAAAAATTGCGGCTGTTGGTGAATCTTATTGAGTGTCCACTCACAAAATGTTACCCTACGTTCGAAATTATTTGGCTCAAGTTCCTAAAGCAGTTGAATATGATAAGGATGAAAGTTTTGTGTCCTCAATATTCTTGTTACAGAGGAGTGACTTATATCAAGTTGTCTATTAATTTCTCTCGTACTTTTATGCGGATCTTCAATGACACTTAATGTACTAGAAACACTTTTTCTTCATTTGTTGCTAGTTTTGTACATTCATGTTTTTCATAATTTACATGTCCAGTTCGTTCAAACCTTTCTCGCAACCTTTCAAATGCAGAATGGTGAGGATGTCTTCGTTCTGGATAACGCTGAATATAAATTCTTGATGCCAATAGCGAATTTCTCTACCCTTCTCCCAATGCATAAACAATGTAGATCAACTCTTCGTGTGAAAACTCAACTAGGAAATACATAAGAATCACCACCAAGTAAAATTAATTACGTGTAAACCACAAAATATCAGTTTGACAGCACAATTTTTGTTTTTCCAAAGCCATTCTTGATAAAATTGTATTAATTTTTACTACGATCGCAAGGTTAAAGAGAAAACCTTAATTTTCTCGAAAACTTCAACAGTTAGGTACAGGAGGTGTTATACAAAAAAAGAAAGCAATTTGAAGGAGGAATCCAACTACGTAAAAAAATACAGGGTGTTCCATTTAAAAAAACAGAGTTTTTCCCATTTGAAATTCGCATTAATTGATATGCCGTCATGGACACCCTGTAAAATAGAATAATGTAAAAAAGGTACTAATACTTAGCGTATAGTATGAACTAAGAATAATATGATATTTACTTACCCAGCTTGTTTTCATAGGTAAATAAAAATTATTAAACGGACCCTTACAAATCCTTAAATTTCCAGAAAATGTTAAATAACTTGGCAACGTTGCATGCAAATCCAAAAATTTCAGAACTCTTCTCAAAAGTATTAGTTAAAAAGACTGCTCCCAATTACTTGGGGATCAGAACTTCCTCATCGTAGTAAAACTCAACGTGTGGTGGAATTTACAATAAAAGTAATTTTTTACGTTTCAAAATAGTCACCTTTTTACGTTTCAAAAAAATCACATTTTGACGTTTCAAAAAAGTCACATTGGTGGAATGTCACTAATATTTTTTTTTAAACATTGGGACAGATCTCTTCCTTGACCTCTAGAATGTGTGTACCAAATTTGAAAGCTTTATCTCAAAATTTTGTGTATCGTCATAATTCGTCGAGATTCATCCAGAAATGCAATACAAATTTTCAAAATTTTTTTCACGAATACATGACTTCCTTACTTTGAGGGGTGAGGACGTAAAATGTTTTCTGGTTGAAAAATTTGGGATTCTGTGTTAGGTCAAGACAGATGAGGCCTTACAGTTTATTGTGAAGTTCTAACCACTCTAGGGCATCAACAATTTCATGTCATACCTTAGTTGGAAACAAATTTCAAATTAAAAATTTTCAAATCGTCCCGTGGTAGATTCGAACCACCGATATTTGCTATCAGGCAAGTAAGAATAAGCGCTCTGACCCACTCGGCTACTTCAGTAACTAATCTGTAACTCCGTAACTAATTAATTTATCAGTAAATTTTGCTATTTTATTAACAGGAGCTGTGGATCTTCCCAAATTGGAAACTTCCCATCTTATAGTTGGATATCATCTGGTTTATAAAATATATATAAATATATATAAATCAATACATAATAATGTTATAATAACATATGAGTATTATTTTTTCTTTTTATTTACTGTATTTGTTACATTTTTTTTTTGTATTTGTGTTATGTTTGCAAATTTGTGTGCAATAATGAAATAAATGGGTCGATATTGACTGTAAATTATTGTGATGTATATCAATATAGCTTACACTTATATTTTGCCCAGAATATATTCCATGTTTCTTTAGCTCATATGAATTAGCTAAAAAGATTCTTCAAGGTCCATGGATATGTGATTGGTATTTAATTTCCAAACTCATCTTTTATAAACCAGATGATATCCAGATGAGAAGATTCCAATTTGAAAAAATCCACAGCTTTTGTTAATATAATAGTCATATTAACTAGCAAATTAAATAGTTACGGAGTTTCAAGTTAGTTACTGAAGTAGCCGAGTGGGTAAAAGTGCTTATTCTTACTTGCCTGATAGCGATTTTCAGTTCTTCGAATCTAACGCGGAGCTATTTGAAAATTTTTAATTCAAAATTTGTTTACAACTAGAATGGTTCGAAATTCACAATAAACTGTAAGGCCCCATCTCTCTTGACCTTCCACAGAATCCTAATTTTTTCAGATAGAAACCATTTTTATAACTAACACTTTTGAGAAAAGTTCTGAAATGGTTCGTTAGTGATTAGTGATTGGAGAAAATGCGAAATTATATTGTCGTGTGGCTGCCAAGAAGTTGGCCGCCATAATTTAATAATTTGTTACTCGAAGATGTAAATTCTAATATATGGATTACAAATAGTTACAAATAAGTTACTAAATGATGACAGGAAAAAAATTGCAAAAGTGTAATGTCGTGCGGCTGCCGAGAAGTAGGCCGCCATAATCTAAAAATGTATTATTTGGAGATGATGGTAGTTACAAATTCTAATTTATTGGTTACAAATAGTTACAAATTAGTTACTAAATGATGGTCATATGTAAACTAAAAATATTAAAACTTGTGCGGCACCCGGGAAGTTTACACTAAAAATATGTTTTTTTAATATCTACTAACGGGGCGAGTTACAAATTTCGATATATAAGTTACAAATAGTTACAAATAAGGTACTAAATGATGCTATGGACAAAACTAAAAAAATTGATTTGAGGCGGCCAATTTCACGGACACTCTATCTAATCTATCTTTTCAGGAGATTTAGAAATTAGATTTTTTTTATTATCTACAAATATTAAAATTTTTTAACAGTGAGTTCTTAACACAAATTGCATATTTATTATTGACGTAAAGAACATAGCCTGTTTTAATTAAATTTTGTAGTTGCAATTAGATATATTCAGGTTATTCCGTCATAAAATTTTGTTTGTATATTATTCGTCCTTTCATTAAAATGGCTATTATTATTTACATAATTGAAATGCATAACATAAATATTTATTTGAAACCTCTGCAACGCAGAGTCATGCCATAGGAATTTGTGTCATGTTTAAAATTCTACGGGCTCGCATCTCAACCAACCACAATTATGTAGTCTTTTGTGAAATTCCAGCCGGTCTAAGATTTTCTAAAAAAAGGATATTTAGTTTTGTATAATTCTATGAATATTCTATTGGCAATTTTCTCGTAAAATTTAAGCAAGGTTCAAAATAGAATAGTTAGATTATATAAGTATATACAATATTGTGATGTATACGGTATGTCCCTTCCCTCAGCTTGTCTTTCGTCTACCTGTACAAGAGCGGAAGCGTCACATTTTTTTGTAAAATTTTTGGCTGTCGATCATTAAAACAAAAGATTTCAATAAATTCTAAACCTTTTATGGGCAGCCCAATAAACATCCGGGAAACTTAGAGAAGTAACCAAATTTTGTTGAATAAATGAATTTTAGGTCGAGTGAAGCTTTAATTTTAAAACAAGTTAAATTTTTTAATATAATAGTGAGATTCGAGAATTTATCTTAAAACTCTAGCCTCGTGAAAAAATAATTTTGAAAAATAATTCTGTCTCTAATTGTGTAACTGTTTTTTGCAAAAATGTTTAATTTCTTATTGTTAGATAGCCTACGTCCGTAGGAGCCTGCTTGTGGTTTTTTAAGTTTAATAAATAAAAAACAACGTAGAGTATTACAGTAAAACCTGATGACTAAAGACTCCTCAAGCCAAGATCCACGAATGATAAAAGCTGTCGAAGAAATGCTTCGGGTTTTCTGCGGTGAGTGTTGTAAAAATACTTTATAGGTGGTAGACGCCATTTTCGTGTCTTAGATACCAAAAAATAACCCAGCCTGGTGCGTGGAGGAATTTCTTAGTACCTATCTTACGACTTCTGGGGACCGAGGAGATCAGTTTAACTATGAAACGGTCAACGAAAGACTGTCCTGAGGGCTGTAAATCAGTTGGTGTTAATTAATGGGGTTCACAACTGGTTTTAAATTAATTCTTGTCCGTCGCGCTTATGTTTTTTAATGAAAATTAATTTTACTCTTTCGGCTTTTAAAATTCGGAGAATTGAGATAAAAACATGCGGTTTGAAATTTTGAATATGGTTTCTTATTCTTTATTTAATTTGTTAAAAAAAAGTGATGTGGCATGTGATATTTTGAACCCGTGTAGTTTCGGTCTCGAGCGTTTTTTAAATGTTTCTAATGGCTGAGGGCCTTCTATATGATCTGGGTGATTTTTTGGTAATATAATTTTTTCGAGTTTATTAAATTTTTTGTAGAATTTTGGTTCTACAACAAAGCTATCGAACATCCATCCAATTGCCGGGCTCGATTAGTGCTGCTTAACTTCACTAATCGAATATCGGAAATAAACGGATGACCATACCTCATCCCCGGATTGTCATATAACTGTGGGTTATTCCGATTTCCAGTCATATTTTTAACATGGATACTATTCAAGATGGCGGCCGCATTATAAATATGCTCTTTTTGAAATGAAATATAGTTAACATTTTTACCTTTTTCACTACTTTTTTATAGAGAAATTCGAATAGAATGAGCCCAAGTTTGGTATTTTCCAATAACTAGTTTATAAGTTACTATCGTGTAATTTTTTGTAGATTTTAATGTGTAGCAAAAAGTTTTCTTTATGTGCCCGTGCCTCAATAGACCATATTAATGTAACTTGACATAATTATGCAACTAACGTAAAAGAGTCATGACACACTGGTTGCCCATGTGTAATACTGGAATTTGACTCTTTTTGCACATGTGCATAAAGGCGGCATTTTTGAGAGTTAGACACAGCGCAGAAGAATTTTATTTTTTCTCGGTTGGAAGAAATATTTAAGAATTTTCAGTTACCATTTACCATCCGCAATAAATACAAGTATGGCACACTACAGACATTTTGTAAATAATAATAATAAAGTTACTGTAATTATCTTAATACCTTGATACATCAGTGTGTAATGACTCCTTTACCTAGGCTGCATAATTATTATTAAGTATATGACGTCACAACTAAAGTGATCCGTTATTATTTTTATTCCATTAAATTTTTTTCAATGTACAAACTTATTCTTAATACACACATAAGTAAAATTGGTGACTCCATAAAGGAAATTCTAGTTTTTAAATGTACTCAGCTCTTATGCTATTTTCGCCCCAAATATATATTTTTTTTATTTAGAATTGTAGCATTTTCTGTTGTGTATCAATTGACTCTCAATTTATTAAATTCTAGTAGGCTAGTATAGGATAGGATAGGAAGTGTTATAAAAATTGTGATTTTTGAATAGTTAAAATATTTTCGCTTCTGCCGAGAAGAAATTTTATAATTCCTGTTCCTTTTTTAATAAAATTTTCGAAATTGATAACTTCACCAATTTTTAACAAGTGTATCCTTTGTTTCAGTTAACATTTGATAGTTTTACGTTGGGCCGTTTCGTGTCTTTCACATCGGATGGTTGTCCCGATGGTGCCTTACAAATATCAGAATCAAATCGGCCCCAAGTAGGGGGCTCTTGGTGCGGAACATCTTGGGGTCCGGCCATCTACTACAGCGAAACCAAAAGTGTTACAGTCTTCGTTAACCTCTTTCGTCTTTCAAAGTTTGAAAACGGATACAACTTTGACTACCGTATGGAATATAAGTTTTTAAGAAAGAAAACGGCTACTGTACGTTATGGAGGTGGTAAGTTTTATTGTATAGCCAGTACATTTTCATTTTAGAATCAGTTTCCACGTTTGATATTTTTCTGTTGTAAAGAAACAACAGAATGCAATTGTGTAGTTTTGCTGTTAATTAAAAAAAAAGTAAGATAAAATGTCAAAGCTAATTCCTAATTAAACTAAATTTGGTAGTTATATAAAGAAGTTGGTTGTTATAAGGAAGTCATTGAGACTCCTCACGAGGACGACAGAAGCCACTTGAAAGAAGCCAGCGATATTCAATTTCTTAGATAAGAAAACGAAAAGGTACAATTGTGCAAGTAATGAAATTTCGCACCGTATTTAATGTATTGACGGTTTCTGGTTATATACGTATTTACGTAATACTTTAGGCAATAATTGATAAAGTTTTAAAAATATACAGTATGTCCGCGGATGGGGTTTACAATAGGTGTAATGGCTAAAATGTTTAACTTTTCGAGAAAATGTTATTCTTTATAAAAGTTTTTGCTTGCCTAAAAAATAGTAGTTACGTTGACAATAATTATATTTTTTTTACGGGGTGATCAAAATTACAAAAACTTAGAATTCCGTAACTAGTTCTATTTTTTATTTTGGAACAAAAGTTGTTTCTAATTATATGGTCTGTCCAAATTCAAAATTTCATTTGAATATTGCAGTGTTTCTGAAATTAGTGAATTTTTTATTAAAATACTAGTCGATTTTTGTAAAATTTTTTTTTTAGCTAATTGCATTCAAACAAGGAAAATAAATACCTGATAAACAATTTTGATTTTATAAAAGTGCATACATATTTGAAGTTTCTGACTCAATTAAATATCACGCATGTTTCCATTCGTTTTCGAATGTTGTGAAAACTACTTCTAACTGCATCAATGGAAATTGATTGCACAGCTGCTGAAATGCGCTGCTTTAGAATTTCAACGTCGTTGTCTATGGGTTGTCGGTAAGTAATTTGTTTTAGATGCCCCCATAGAGATGTATCCGCAATTGTCAAATCTGGACTTCTTGGGGGCCACAAAATTGTACGACGCAGGCATGATGTGCTGGACATCCATCCTGCTGAAAATACATTCTACTACAATATTCCAACGGCAAGGCTTTTAACTGATCAAAAAAGAATGTATTAAGCATATGTAAATAAGAGTTACTATTGCACGTATTTTCAAAAAAAGAATGGCCCTATTATGCCATGATACGAAATAGCGCACCAGACATTTATTTTTTTTAAATATTGCCTTCCGGTAGAAATTCTAAATTCGGGGTTGGTCTCACTCCAATACCTTACATGTTGTGAGGCTATAGTCCCATTTGTTGAAAAAGTTGACTCGTCGGAGAACATAATAAATTTATAGAAATTCGTGTTGCCACATAAAATTTCATTTGCTACCCATAAACAGAAATCTAGTCGTTTTGCTTCATCCCCTTCTTCTAAGGTATGGTTAAAATGTGGTTTGTATGGAAATATTTTAGTTTCTTTCAAAATTTTTTGGATGCAACTTTTTTAACCACTTCCAAATGCCGGGCTCGATTTCTCAACGAAAGTTTGGGCTTTCCAGCAACAGATGCTAACACTAATAATGTGGCGGCGTCATTTTGATCATATTTTTTCTTCTCTTTCTTTCCGTCAAGCACTGAACCAGTTTTTTTAAATTTTTTGACCAATTTATGAACTGCCATTCTCGAAACATACACATTGGGAAATCTCTGACTAAATTTTTGAATAACGTAACGGTATGACTTTTACCGTCTCCATAACATTATACTAAAAAAAATTCTTTGCTCGACAGTTAACATTTTAAAAATTATTTTCTAATGCAGATATGTCATGATATATAGACGTACCTAGGTAACAACGCACCTAACAATCAAAAAGAACATTACAGGAATTATACAGGATGTTCCTAAAATAAAATTTTACTAAAAATTCACTAATTTCAAAAACATTTCAATATTCAAATGAAATTTTGGATTTGGACAGAGCATATAATTAGAAACAACTTTTTTTATTTCACATTTTGTTCCAAAATAAAAAATAGAACCAGTTTACTCTTACGGAATTTTAAGTTTTTGTAATTTTTTTATGACCCCGTATAAAAAATATATTTTTTGTCAACGTCACTACTATTTTTTAGGCAAGCAAAAACTTTTATGAAGAATAACATTGTCTCGAAAAGTAAAAAATTTCAGCCATTGTAAACCCCATCCGCGGACACTGTATAAAAGGCTGAATAAACTATAACATATTTATTAATGATTAATTGATTTTATTCAATTTATAATTCATCTATTTTAAAATGGTACATGTACCTACCAATCACAGTTGTTACCAAGGCCCGGTTTTTCAGTCGTGAATTAATAGCTAGTTGGAGATTAACCCTTACTATTATTTCATCAAAATCTATGAAATCGTAATACAAACTATTTCATATAATAGATAAATTAGATATAAAGTATTTGTTACTAGAACCATTAAACTGTTTGACATGGAGGCCTCCTCTATAAACTCAAAAATATACACAATTGACTATGTTGTTAATATAATTAATAACTATCTAGAGCGTAGGCAAAGTAAGACTTAAATAATCTGTGCCGTCACTGAAATGCATAGAAACAGGCGTGCTACAAGGCATTGTCTTTTCCCCTTCCCTTTTAATGTTTAGATAAACAGTCGACGCGGCAGTCCGATCTGTCCTAGTACACAGACAATACTTTACACCAACGTTACTGCGAATTACAGACAATCTTTTTGACACCCAGACTGCAACGCAAAAAATTAAATACCATTTAAACATAATGATTGACTGGGAAATTAAAATCAACAAGGAAAAGACAGAAACAATAACAATAGGTAACCAACAAATTCACAAACAAACAAACTCTCAACAGGTTTAAATTAAAACAGCAAAATAATAAACGACAAAAACACAGTTAAATACTTGGGCATAACAGTGGACAAAATACTTTCCGTCAAACAACATATAACAAATACAATAAATAAAACATACGGCACATTAAACAGAATCTACCTACTAGTTAACAGTCGTAGCACACTTTCGACAAACAACAAGTTAATGCTATCAAGACCACATTTAGACAAACCTTAACATACACCTGGAGTCATATTTCAACACCCAATAGAATGGTACGGTACTGAGGCTAGAAGTTAAATTGGTAAAACCAGTCCAGCGGAACACAGTAATCTCACCCATCTTCTATCGGCTTGTATACCAGCTTAAAACACAGAAGTTATACAATAATAGCAAGAATTGATTAGTGGATATTCCATCCTCCGGAGGGAATGTAACACAGATGGTCCCTTATCTATAAGATATTCGACAATTAAAGGATACCTACTCTTTGACGAAGAAGAGATTCAGCAAATTTTTCAGGTTGGAGGTAGCTCCCCATGTAATACAAGAAGCTGTAAAAAAGCTGCTTTAGCATTGCAACAGCAAGTACTGGAAATTATTTAATATTTTCTTGCTTTAAAAATGTTGTTACAGTCTTCTAGCTGCAGCTATTTGGCAGATGATAGAATCATTCTACAGACATTAAATTGTATATTTTTGACACTATTTACAGATTAAAAGTGGTGGCTGTTATTTTGTATTTGTTGTATTTACCTTTCCTTTCAAAATACACTTTACAGCTAAAATTTCAGGTAAACGGTGACAGCTGTTGTTGTGTTTTTAATTACAGCTGTCAAATATAATAAGTAGCTTAAACTAAAAAAACAATCTTAAGCTGTTAGATGATTTCTAAGATATAAAAACTATTATGCAGCTAATAATTTATACATTCTAGCTAGTTCTGTTATTTAGCGATTTTTTTTAGTTATAAAAGGCAGTTTACAATGGAAATAACAGCAAAATTGTTATAGAAGCCCAGATGACTGTGAATTGTAGTTGCAATAACAACTTTCTAGACTAAAGTTTGAAGACACAATATATAGTTAAAAAAAGCAGAATTACAGCAAAGACAAGGCTGTCACAACGTTTCCACAGCCTTGTTATAACTGTGTTTACTAAATTTGCTGGAGTGTGCTAATTGGGTCACCTCTTGGAGTTAGTAGCGGAAATAGGCCAACGTTAAATAAATGATTTAAAAAACCCCATAGTTTTGGGCAGGTCCTCACTACCATAATTTGCTTTCTCTGTTCTTTGCACTTAAAAATCAATTTTTCATGTATTATCATACTCAAATAAAATAGAATTGGCTATTAAGTCCAAAGTTCTAGTAGACCAAACATAAGCAAAGTAGCTCTTTTCTATTCTACCTTATTGTTGGAACAGTCTTCAACAATGAGTTTCAAAAAAATTATCTTATACTGAAATATAAACTACAAAAAAAATTAATTAAGCTAGTATGGAGAACAGCTTGCTGATTGAATTCAGTGTGAAATTGACATTTATAAAACATTCGGCGAGACCTATATCAGCGTACATTTTTAAGCCTATAGCCTCAAGGCATATGATGGCCACAAAGATTTACGATGTATGGTGTGGCAAGAGGGATTTTTGGCAATAACTCAAATAAATGTCAATCTCAGCTACGTACAAATTTATTCCGTAAACTTTTTGTTTTTTAACATACATTTTGTATTCACGTAGGGCTGTAATAAATCTATATATGAAATAAAGATATGTATCATTTTTCAGTAATTAACATATGAATGTAGTTTTAGTGGCAATACATGATTTAAATATTAAATATTTAATTTGGTTAATTCATCATCAGAACATTCTGTTATCGTGTAAACACATACAGACGAACGAATACACAAGCGATCATCATTTGGAAAATACTCAGAATGAATCAGCCAGTTTCATAATATGTATATCAAAAAAATGTTGAATTTCCTTACATATACTATATGAATAAAAAGGTAAAATAATTGGTTTTTAATTAAGGAATTGACATTTAAAACAACGAAAATAGATGCCCTTGTCAAGTCAAAAATAAAAGTGAACGTCTTTAGGAAAGATAAAACAGCACCTATTATTATTCAATTATCGTATGAATAATTTTAAAAAAAAATCATTATTCTTTAATGTCCTCGTCCTTGTTAAGTGACGTAGACGCGCCTTTTTTTCAGGTTAAGGAATACAATAAAAAAGAAAGGAACATGAGAAAAAGAGCCATAGCGATTCCAGTTAATAAAGAAATCTCAGTAGAGTAATACCTTCTGAAGTCAAGCATGTACATGATACAAACTGTAAGGATAACGAAATAGAATGTTATATGAAAGACAAACATTTATCCATATCAACTTGATTTTTTAAATTGTTTTAAAATATTGCAACCCCTATAAATAACTAAGATAACTATTAAGTCTCAATCAGAATGTAGTGTACTTCCCGAAACGCGATAATAAATAAAAACTTATTTTTATAATCGGGATTTAGCAATAAACGTCCTTCCCTAAAGCACGTTAATAGATATTTTATAACGGGTATCTTACAATAAACGTACCTTCCAGAAATACGATAATAAACAGTTATTTAAGTTTATAAGAGGGATTTACTAATATTGAGAATCTAAGCTTAACTTGGAGAAACACGAGATTTACCAGGTAGCAATAAACCACCGCACAAAAATAGGGAATATCCGTTCATCACTTGCCCCTGTACATAAATAGCGAACCAACTCGAAAGAGGTATCATTATCAAATCAGTTTACCTATCATATCATATCATACCTAGTCTAGGATACACAACGTATCTTCGCATAACTGTAGAGTTCGTAATTGTTTTGTTTTTGTTAATAAATAACTTCTTCTGATTTCAAGTTTTATTTAGTAGCATCAGCGCTACACAGAACAATAAATTTTAAAAATGTAGAACATATCGAATCACTATCACTGACTTAGACAAAATAGTCAGAAACTCAAAAGATAGAATCTTATTATTACAGATGTTTTTGATGAAAATATTTTAGTAGCCAGTAGAGGGGGCACCACTAAATCCCATATTCCTGTTAACGAAGGAAAAATAACAAAAATAATTTCAAACGTTTTAAAAATTAGTATAGATGTTCATTAGGCTTACTAATGAACGTCTAAAAAGTCCTGAAAAATTGAAAGGTCTCCATTTTGAAAAATAGGTGCAGTTTTGCGATTTATTACATATGTCTGGTAAAATATTGAATATTGAAAATTAGTACAAAAATTAAAATTATAAAATTCTCTATAAAAAACGTATAATATTGTTCGAGAAAATGAAATGTAAATATCGCGTGTGTCGATCGGTGTTCTGCATAAGTTGTTATGCCACTGTATGGATATGGACTGGACTGTGTAGATTACTGATCCCGGGTGTGCACTGAGAGGCGCTACCATTATTAAAATGAATTAAATAGAAAAATTAATCTAAATTTATATTTAAGACGGAACTAGAACTGTTCCAGAAGAGCCAAAATAGATGAATATATAAGGCACACAATGAGTCATTAGCTCAGTCTGGATTTGGAATTGTACGAGTAAAGAAGAAATAAGTTAAAGTACCTAAAGTAATGATTTATAAGTGTTGAATTGTGATTATAGTTAAGTTCTTCATTAAGTTATTGTTGTTAATTATTTATTATTTAATAAAGTAGTGAGTAAATGTTACCAGGACTTTCAATCAACGAATCCATAGTCTAGGGTGTTTGTGTGGATAAGAAACACGTAACAATATGTATCGGATGTAATTCAAAATAAAAATTTATTATCTTAGATACAGAAAAAAGTCTCATGTGAAAGTTGTTATATATCAATCGGAAAACAAATTGGTGCATTTAAAACTTATACAGGATGTTAAAATTTTTCCTGGTCAGATGAAATTTTATTTTTCTAAATGGAACACCCTATATATTATTATACAGGCTGGGGCAATAGTGCGTCCGACTTTGATATGTCGAGTTCTATGATAGTTAGAAACTTAATATAAAAATATAAATAAACCAGACAAAAAAAGTCTATAATCGGAAGTTGTTTTCAAATATACAACTGAGTCAAGACGATTCTACAGGGTCAAGTAACATTTTTTTTTAAATGAAATGTCATGTATGTGACAAAATTTTTCTTAAACCTCTTTGTGGCCTCCTTTCACTTCTGTATTAATACTGACTTTCTTTCAACCACTCGGATGTAATAATTTTTTTGTCGAAATTAAGCCATTTATACGTGTATATTAAAAAAAATCACTACAGTCAAAATTATCGATTTTAAGAAAAAAATATGTTAGTACCAGTTATGAGTCATACCTAGCTATTTTCACTTTCCAAAAGTATACAGGGTGGCTAAAAATAATTTTTAAATTTACAATTATTTGAACTGAATTTTAAATGTCCATTTCTTGATTCCACTATTCAACGTGTTCCTCAGTTCCTCAAGAAACCGAACAGCATCCCTATAGCCACGATCTGCAACAAATATATCATCTTCTTGAACCCATTCTCTTAATCTGTGGTGATCTTGGGTCATGTCATGTAAAAGAATTGCTGCGTCATTATTGCGAACATCCGAGAAGTATGGACCATGTACATCTAAAATATATCCATCCGGAGCGACTGTTAGGCCTGCTTTTAACAAATTAAACTTTTTATAGTAAAAGTAAGACTATCGTTGAATTCAAAAATGGGAGCTTTTTGAAACTTTTAATTATGTACAGTCAGGGTATGAAATTGCTTTTGGATATTCTTGTTCAGAATTGTAGAGAGTATTTGAAAATCTGGTGATATGGCTATTTATGAATTGTTCTTTATTTTGAACTTCAGGACAATCAAATCATAAGTTTCCCGGTACAAATGTGACCATAAGGCTCTATCTTACAATGGTGATAGCTATACTTACATTTTGTAGGCATGAGTAATTCAATAGCGTTTATAAACATATAATTCCTGTCTCATTTTCATCAAAAAAAGTTATTAAATGTTTCTTTGTGACATTTCTTAAATGACCGCCATATTGTACAGGATTGCAAAATTGAAATAATTCACAAAATTGGTTTTTATTTAAAGACGTAATGGACTTAAAGTCATTGTCATCAAAATGGGCCTCATCTTCGTATTTTGAAGATGATACTTTCTGAGCATATTGTCTAATTTTTTAAACCATTCACCGGTTTCTGGTCCCGTCATGCTTATTCGTTGCGGTACAGATATGAGATGGTTCATGAACTCAAGATGTATTAATCCATTTTCGGTTAAATATTGATTACAGCATCGTGTTTCCAGGGTAAATAAATTCCAGTTTTTAAGAAAAAGTCTATTCTTGCATCAGTGCTTACTCGAAATCGACAAATTCACTGACAAACAAAATAATTCATTGTGCTATACTGTACTAAAACGTCCATAGAGATTGTCAACGGATCATCTTCCATTTCAATTACTCTGTTTATTCTTTTTTTACAGTTTAAACAAATTCTGGACTGTTCGTTTAACATAATTTCATTAAAATAAAACCGATTTCTATGTATTTTTGTGACATTTTTCTTCCGCTCTTCATTAATATCATTTTCGTCATATATTTTGCAATTTGAGTTTTCCCGACCACAAGTGTAACATTGTACCATTTTAAAAAATTATAATTTTACAGTTTACGTATGAAATAATTGTTGACAGTTAATGAATTATTTAAGTGACAACCATAATAACAAAATAACGTTAAGGCATACTTCGCAAAATTAAAAAATTTTAAAAAAAGTTGATTGAGGAAGCCGGTAGTGGTAGTTCGAAATCACAAGGAAACGAGTAATAAACAATACTATTCTCCAATATATTAACAATAAAAATATTCGTACACATTGATTATAGATGAAATAGCTTCAAAATTTTTTTCACGAAAAAGAATGTACAAAATAAGTATTTATTCTTTCAAATATTTTTATCAATAGTTTGCATCTATAATACATTTTTTAGAACTTTAAAAGTTAGTATTTATCATTAACAATCATTGCACCTCGTATATTTTGATTATAGGACACTTCGTTAAATAAATATATACCTCAAAATACTTATACTAATCGAGTTTTTAAAGGATATTCATATCCAAAGAGAAAAATAATATTTTTAAACTTTGCAAAAGAAGGAATCTTCGGACCAGTTTTCTGGTAGGATCACAAAAATTTCGCTAGTATACAAGTGTCATCCTGGGTCATAATATATTGTACAAAAAATTTCAGAAAAATCTACTGAAACCCAGGATCCCTCTTTTTCGGGTGCCATGTCCTTTCATGTGTCACCTAAAATGTTGTTGAAAATCTTAACTGCCAAATTTGGAAGTCTCACATTAGTATTTTTTTGAGTTATCGCGGATACACACATACACACATCCACACACACACACACACACACACACACACACACACACACACACACACACACACACACACACACACACACACACACACACACACACACGCACCGACAGACATCATTCGGAAAATAGTCGTAATGGATTCAGGAGGGTTCAAAACGAATATATCAATCAAAATCTCGAGGTAAAAAAAATCACGTTACTATACTTAATTATATTAGGTAAAGAAAGTAAAAAGGATGGGAGTTTAATTAATGAAAAATGAGATGCAGCAAATGGCCTCTATTTCGGCACCGCACTCTTCTAAAGGCTGTAGAAAATTATATATTACATCATGTGCTCTGGTATTATGCGAGTTTCATCCTCAATATTTATTTTGAGATTAACAAGAGTTCTGGGACTGTTTTTATATTTCCTTCCAATAAATAAGGGCTTGAAATTGCTCACAATACCGTATCTTTAGGTGAATGGATTGATCTTTGGTGAATTTTGCATGGATTTTCCATAGCCCAATAATGAAAGTTTTGTCTGTTAATGTGGCAATTTATGTGAAACTGCGCTTCATCTCTCATAAAGAGACAATATCAGCAAATTCTCTTAAGAAACACGTACAAAATGAAGACATGCAAGTTTATTATTTTCGGACAATTCTTGGACAAGGGTCATTTTGTAGAAATGGAATTGAATTTTGTGTAGCATTCGCCAGACACTTGTGCTTGATAAGTTCAGTATTGATGTGTATTGTCGTATAGGACGTTGTGGATTTCGAAATAATAGCCACTCTCATCTGTTCTTGATTTTCAACAGTACACACCAATTTAGCAGCCTGCGTTCGATTTTCATCACACACTGATCCGCTTGAGTGGCACTTTTGAATCAATTTTTTTTTATGGTAAATTGTGAAGGATATTTTGCAAACATTAAACTCACCTCAGAAATACCGTTTAGCTTGGTGTGACTTTCAGAGGAACATGTTTGTATCAATTAATGCGAAATTTATTAAGAAAATGTCGTCAGAAAATAAAAAACTCAAAAGATTAATCGGTAGTACGTCAACATAAAGTGTTCCTATAAAAGTTCTCAGAATTGGAGAAAATCATTCCTCACAGTCGTTTGATAAAGAAGAAATTGATCTACTTAACAAGGGATTACATTTTGCTTTACCTGCCTCTGAAGGCATTTTAGATGAGATTGTTGCAAGTGTTGAAAGTTCAATTCAATACATTCCTGATTCCTCTAATGGATTTTTCAGAGAAGCTTGCAGAAATTAAATCTCGACAAATATAGTCACTAAAGTTAATAAAAAGTCAAAATCTACAAAAGACAGAAAAATTATCAAACGGTTGCGTGAAAAAGATTGTTTTTATTTAAAAGCTTTTAAGGGCAATAAGTGTAGCCAATCTGATTAGTAATGGTCCTTATAAAAGACTTTCTAGAAATCCATTTCCAAAAATGGTTACTGAAGTAAGAAATGTACTTAAATCCTGCAACAACCTTATTACTCCAGCTTTAAATAGGAAGTTACATGTATCTAACCCAAGTGTACCTAGATTCTACTGCTTGCCTAAGATACATAAACCAGGAAAGTCGGTACGTCCTATTGTTTCAGCAATCGTATCGCCGACTTACCACCTATCAAAATGGTTAACAGAAGAGTTCGAGAATTTACCTATTGCACCACCTAGTTTCTCTGTGATTAACGATTTCATCAATAAGGTGAAAAATATTCAGTTCCAAGAAGATGAAATTTTGATCTCCTTTGACGTTTGTTCATTATTTCCAAGTGTTCCAATACCACAGACGTTGGACTGCCTTAAGGATTTATTCGAATTAAATAATCTCAATCAAGATGTAGTAAAAGAATATCTTAAACTCACTAAACTTTGCACGAAACAAAATTGTTTTCGATTCAATGCTAATTTCTTCGAACAACATGAAGGAACAGCAATGGGTAACTATGTCACCATTCATTGCCGGTCTCTTCATGAACAAATTCGAGACGGAAGCAAAAGGAGAATTCGAGTATTTCCCCAGGGTTTGGCTTAGTTATGTGGATGATATTTTTGCAGTGTTCGATACAAATATCGCTGATATTGATAACTTTGTTTCTAAATTAAACAGCCGTTTCGCGTCAGTTAAATCACATATGAAATTAAAAACTCTGAACAACTACCATTTTTAGATGTATTAATAATTAGAAATAGTGAAAATAAGTTAGAATTTGACATATACAGAAATGATACCAGTACACTAAGATATATCCCTAAGGACTCTCACCATTATGCTCAACACAAAATGGCAAGTTTTAATTTTCTAGTCCATCGTCTATTAAGCTTCCCCCTCAATAAGGAGAGATTTGAAAAAGAAAAGGCATTGATTAAGGATATAGCTGCGAGTAATGGATATTCTGTAAGTAAACTTACATTGATAAAATAATTAGGAAACGAAAGTTTAAAGAGTCGCTTCGAAATTCCTCGACCTTTCAAAATGAAAGAGAAAATCCGAAATTTATATCGATTCCATTCGATCTTTGATTCACCTGTGGTATTGGTAAGATTTTTAAAGATATAGGTATGACAGTGGTTCATTCATCGGGAAACAAACTACAACAACTTTTGGACAATCCAAAACACAAAATTGAAACAAACGAAAAGTCGGGGATTTACGAATTTAGCTGTAAGAACTGTAATAAAAAATATGTTGGACAGGCTAGACGATCAATTCAAACTAGATTCAAAGAGCTTATGGCCCCTCTCAAATACCGTAGAACAGATAAGTCTAGTGTTGCCCAAAATGCGTTTGAGAACAACCATAAAATAGATATTAGCAATTTAAGATTAATTAGGAATGTAACAAATACTAGACAGCTGGATGCATTTGAAAGCTTGGAAATTATAAAGTGTAAGAATAGTATGAATAGTGACAGAGGACTTATCCGAAATAGCCCGCTTCATTGGTTAGGGGGTCACGGTTCACCGAACGAGTCCCGGTCACGGTTCGGTGAACCGTGACACTAGTTTAGGTACAAATAGGGTAGATTGTTAGCATAAGTTTAGTTTTAATCATCTCCACATGATGCCATCTTGGTTGGCGAAATGCGCTTCGAGCGCAGTATGTAGTGTTTCGGTGTTTCGTGGAAAACTACTTGTTTAGTTTGAATTATTGATTATGTTTTCATAATATTTCCGACACAAAATATTCTTTGTTGAATAGAATACGAAATCATTTTGAAATGTCAAACTACATTGAAACTAAATCATTTACCACTTTACTTTTTTGCCCCAGTTTTAAAATAGATATTAGACATTCGGCTCTCGCTACATAATTTTCTTAAACTTCTTAAAGTTGTCTACATTTTTTTTATTTTCTGGATAACTTATTTTATACCAACTAATGTTAAACAGTTACAATTTTCAGAAAGTAAATAATAAAAGTTTGTAAAGAATAATATTCTTCTTTTATTAGCAAAGGGAAGTTATAAATCACTGATTTATGATTATAATACCTTCAATACTGTTTTCATGTTAGTGGATAACCCCTTATTAAGATAAAGTTTTTGGGAAACACAATGTAATATTCTTTTTTTTTTTGCTCGTAAAGCACACAATACATTGTCAGCTTCTGTGAGCAATAACTGGGAGATAGCGGCAAAATACAAAGCAACATTTTCAGATAAGGATGACGCCACATGCTGGGTCGCAAATAGGAATTTGGTGTAATAAACAATATTTTTTTAATTAATTTACCACAGCGGTGTTTTAGGTATTAAGAGATTTATTTTACACATTTACTAAACGAGATATATAGTAGGTATATTTTTAATACTTTTACAGTTTTCTTTAAAAAACATATATTTTGCACAATGAAATATTCACTGGAGTTTAAAAAAATTATACCCATGTAGCCAGAAAAGAATAGAAAAAGTATACACAGATAAGGTTCGTTTTGTTAGTTTATAAAACAATTTCATATGTGTAAATAATGTAATTAATTTAATTCACATTAAATTATTAATTTCCTATTATCAATCTGCATCGCAACTTTATTTGGACTAGTACGTAATCAAAATGTTGCATTATAAAATTATCCTAAACATGGTATACCCGATTTTTGATTTACTAAAAAAATATATTTAAGGATAAAACATTCTGGTAATACCCAAACACCCAGTATTTTTTTACCGATTACCTATTTTTCAAACTTCACATCGATAACGCTATTAATGACTAAGAACCACACATCAAATTTGATCAAACCATCTAAACTGTTTAGAAATACCTAATTAAAAAAAAACGCATTTTTTTGCATTTCTTTAAAGAGCTCTAACTCTTTAGGTGGTAAACTTTTCTTTCGGAGTAAGTTAGATTTAATCAACTTATTTTGATCCATAGAAGATCCAGTTAGTTTCTGTTCAGATCTTTTGACATCACCGTATATAGGTAAAACCAAGTTCTTTTAAAAAAGAAATAATTTTATAATTCTTTAAATTATTTCATAGTAAAAAAATTAAACGGCCTGGAATTTAATTATTTTCTTTTTAAACTGCTTCTCTGTAGTTTTTCTGTTTATTATTTTTTCTCCTCTTATATAGCAAAATTCTAAAATTAATAGTATACGGGTTGATTTACTCAATATTCCACTTCCTGTTTTTCTAACATAGAGACAACTAAAATTTTCCAAATTTATACTAATCATTTTTTTTTCAATATCTTTTTTTGATGTTTAAAAATGATATATCAACATACATTTCTATTAATGGAACACGCTGTATACATTTCCGCAATATCAAAGAGTGAATCAACCTGTGTATATTCTGAACATGTTCTTCTCTCAGGACGGCGGATTCTAGAAAAAAAACGAAGCAAAAAAATGTCAGATTTTTTCAAAATGACGAATTTATTAACCATTAAAACTAAAAACGCAGATTATTACGCCCCAAAATTATTTCTGATGAATTTGACTTGCCTATAGTCAAGCTATTTAAACCCTATGTGGATCAACTTTTTTTTAGACGGGCAAATTTTCAATTATATTTGTTTATTTAGATACAACCTAATTCGATGTAATCATTTTTCTCCCTTATAAATAAAAACATGCTATTTATATGCATGTAAGTTTTTAAAATAAGCACTGAGTAGGAAGTTTAGGGGCTGAGCCTTTCAGCCGAGTTTTTAAGACCGTGGCACCAGCACATACCACATGGGGACTTTTAGTATTGTTGTTTAGGAAGAATTATACATAACCGTACTATACGTTTTTTAGAAAAACATTCTTTATTGACAATAACACAACACGGGATTCAGGGCTAGTAAGTAAACGGAGACAGCAATTTGTTACTTCTTAGAATACGTTTATACATATCTTGATAAGGATTGTTGTGTTGTTTCTCTAATTTTTAACTTATCTGAAGTATTTGATTTCGTTGATAAATGTGTATTAAAACTGTCATATATGGAGGGAAGATAATTAAAAATAATAATAGTATTATTCACTCAAATGCGTTTGATGTAAATCTTGGTGTTCTCCAAGGACTTGTCTTGAGGCCACTGCTATTTTAGACTTTTGTTAATGACTTACCTAATTACATTAGTACTGCCTACTTAATAACTTTTGCTGGTGACTTTACAATCACTGTTACTTCCGAGACACTTAAACGGCTACAGATTCTGGTAAAAACTGTAATTGAGGAGGTAAATGCGTGATCTCAAAAAGTTAAGCTAATTCTGAATAAAGAATATGTTATTTAGTTATTTTTGAAATTACGGGAACTACATACATACAATACGCGGCATGATGAACTAATTAATATACAGATACAACAAACAACCCACGTTATAATAATTGTATTATTCTCTGTAACAGCCTTTCATATGAGATTAGAAGCATCACTAGTTATAGTAAATTTTTAAAGTATTGTTAAGCAGTATTGGATAATGGCGTATTTTACAGCTTAACCGAGTTTCTACGCAGAGAAACTTAAATATAGTATTATTATTTTTATACAACTTAATAATTATGTAATTTAGTTTAAGTATAATTTTAAGAATAATTTTAATTGAAATTTTTAATTTTCTCTGTGATTTATTTGATCATGCAGATATTTGAATCGCCGACTATGTATTATTGTATCTAAAGTGGTTAATAAATTATGACCTACCAATTAAAATTACTGTCAAATTTTATTTTGTTAGGAATTAGTTTTTTCACATTTCGTTGAGAAAATAACTATTATAAACAAATAGGTGCAATATAGCCAAATAGGTGTAAATAATTAGTCAAACAAGTTTTTATCCATGATCCTACGCACTCATATTTCACATATAATTATATATTTTTGATTACAGGTCTACCGTCGCTCTTCTATAACACTACAGAGCCTTCTATTGAGCCTGAACCAGAATACTACTTAGGTGATTTAATTTCGGGTACATATTGTTCCCGAATTTTCAGTGACTGTGATAGGAAACACTGCCGTCTCCAGTCCCCTAATTATCCCGGAATATATCCCAGGAACCTAACTTGCTACTACGCTGTGCGTCAACATGAAATACCGTCAGGTAAGTTGTGTACGCTTATTTGAGGTTATCTTAAATATTTTTTTCTCTCATTTTTTTTATTAGACACATGTACAGAGTTTTTCATTATATTTTGACACCTACTTAGAGGGCCTACGATAAGAGATAAAGTTTATATAAAAGTTTTAGTACTTTACCTGAATTATTTTTTTCCCGTCATCAAACCAAACAAATGAACATCGGAAAGTTAAAAAAGATTTTAACCTCGGTTTTTTAAATAGAACACTATATTTTTTTGCTGTTACTAAATTTTTCTGATTTTAAATAAATACACACACATACACACACATATATATATATATATATATATATATATATATATATATATATATATATATATATATATATATATATATATATATATATATATATATATATATGTATATATGTATATATGTATATATATATATATATATATATATATATATATATATATATATATATATATATATATATATATATATATATATATATATATATATATATATATATTATATATATATATATATATATATATATATATATATATATATATATATATATATATATATATATATATATATATATATATATATATATATATATATATATATATATATATATATATATATATATATATATATATATATATATATATATATATATACATATATATATATATATATATATATATATATATATATATATATATATATATATATATATATATATATATATATATATATATATATATATATATATATATATATATATATATATATATATATATATATATATATATATATATATATATATATATATATATAATATATATATATACATATATATATATATATATATATATATATATATATATATATATATATATATATATATATATATATATATATATATATATATATATATATATATATATATATATATATATATATATATATATATATATATATATATATATATATATATATATATATATATATATATATATATATATATATATATATATATATATATATATATATATATATATATTTATATATATATATATATATATATTTATATATATATATATATATATATACAGGGTGTCCCAACCAAACATAGGCACCCTGAATAACTTCGGAGATAAAAATTTTTTGAAAAATTGGTGAAATACGTCGACTTTATTTCCAAGGGGGACATATATTAATGTAATACTTGTATACCTATCATCATCTCTCTACCCTACACGGCCACCTCCTCAAAAAATTCAAATAGCAAAGGGAGTCGAGTGATACATCTTTTGAAAGGTCTTTCAATTCTTTACATAACTGTGTATTTTTTTTAAACTTTTATCGATTCGTTCCCGAGAAATAATTGTTTCATTATTTTCGGGAAATAAAAATAAAAGAAGCAGTTTAAATTATGGTATGTATTGTTCAAAATGACCCCCACCGACTTCCACACAGTAGTATAATCTATCTTGAAATTATGAACGAATATTTCTGAACACATCTGGAGTCAATAAACGGCATTCTCGAACAATTCTTTCACGTAACTCTTCCAGAGAGGCGGGTTTTGTTGCAAATACCTTCGATTTCAAATGTCCCCACAGAAAGAACTCCAAGGGAGGTAAATCGGGTGACCTAGCGGGCCACTCCACAGGACCTCTTCTTTCAATTCATCGCTCAAGAAACCGTTTCTCCAAAATTGACGGACTGCTATAGCAAAATGTAGGGGTGCCCCATCCTGTTGAAAAAACAGTTCGCTCTCTAAGAGATTATCGTCTTCTTCGAGGATCTGGGTATTCATTGGGTCGTTGTTATTTTCTAACAGATTGAGGTACCTTTCGCCATTTAAATTCTCAGGAATAAAAAACGGCCCAACAATGTGATTCCCTAAGATACCATTCCAAACATTTAACTTCTGAGGCCTTTGGGTATGAGTTTCCATGAAAAAACTGTGGATTGGTTTCACTCCAATACCTACAATTGTACCTGTTTACCTCCTCATTTAACTAAAATGTTGATTCATCAGTGAAACACGTATTGTAAAGTAGATTGGCATTACCGTTTAATTGTTCACTAAAAATCTCACAGAATTCAAATCGACGATCAGAATCATCTTCGTTTAATTCGTGTACCAATTTAAATTTATATAGATGAAATTTGTGGGCCTTTACAATTCGATGAATACTGCTTCGTGATACACCGGAAGCCTCAGCTACTTTCCTGATCGATTGAGTATTATCCATCTACAAATGACCCAGAACTTCCACTTCGACTGCTTCATTCCTAATCGGTCGCTGAGGTGCATGCTTTTTGTTTCCTACAGAACCTGTTTCCATAAATTTTGTCAATAATTGTAAAACATGCTGAGAACCAACCCTTCAATCTGAGTGATTTCTATTGAATATGCGCTCCGTAGCTCTAGCACAATTATCGTTTTTAAAATAAATGCTGACAATTTCTATTCTCTCCTGAAGGGTATAAACCATTTTGAAAACTCACTCTGGTAAAATGTATCTCGATTTAAAATTGATTGTGAACAAATTAATGTTCAAGGACTATCAAATACTTATGAGTCTAGTTTTAGAATACTAAAATTAAACGGACAAGGAAAGTGTTTTTTTGTCGAAAAAACTCGTGTTGATTTGAGAGCACTAAAAAATGTAGTTTTTTTATAAATTCCTATACCCAGTGCCGTGTATTTTGGTGATAGGTATACAAGTATTACATTAAAATATGTCCTCCTTGGAAACAAGGTCGACGTGTTTCACCAATTTTTCAAAAAATTTTTATCTCCAAAGTTATTCAGGGTACCTACTTTTGGTTGGGACACCCTGTATAATGCATCCACGGATGGGGTTTACTACAGGTGAAATTTTAAATGTATTCAACTTTTCGACAAAAAAATATTCTACATGAAAGTTTCTGATTTCCTAGAAAATACGATTCACGTTGAAAAACTTCATGTTTCTTTTACAGGGCTCTCAAAAATTGCAAAAACTAGAAATTTGCTTGAGAGTAAATTGACCTTATCTTTAATTGTTGAATAAAAAGTTAGTTAAAATTATATAGCCGGTCAAAATCTAAAATTTCAGTTGAATAATGGTTTGTGAAGTAAGAGAATTATTAGTTTATACCGTTAGCCAGTTTTTGCTATAGTTTCTCTTTAGCTAATTGCATATAAGTATCAGATAAATAATCCTAAATTTATAAAGTACTTAACAGTGAAATGATAACTTATAGGACGGTGTGTTTCAAAAACATACGTTATAATTCGTAATTTACAATAATAATAACATTCAATCAAAATTTCGAATTTTGGTTGGAAATAAAATTTGAAGCAAGTTATTTATTTAACATTTAGTACCACAATTAAAGATAATGCCAATTTACTCTGAAGCGAATTTCAAGTTTTTGTAATTTTTGAAGACCCTATATAAGAAATATAACGTTTCTCAACGTGAATTGTATATTTTAGAAAACCAAAAACATTTACGTAGAATAACTTTTTTCTCGAAAAGTTGAATATTTTAGCAATTTCACCATTTGTAAACCCAATCCGCGGACATACTGAGTATATAATTTGGCAATATTTACTTAAACGGTTTTTTAGATATTTAATTTTATAAAGTTAATTGAATCGGAATACACGGGAAATCCAGATACCGTGAAAAACAAAAAGTGTCTGTTTTTTCATTAATCATTGTTCAACGAAATATTTTTAAACCTCAAAATGCATTGTTAAACGTTGTTATTATATTTCATTTACTCTTTTTCACGATAATTAAACATTTTCTTCAATAAATCAAAAATTTCATTCAAAAATTTCTATAACATATCAAACGAAAAAAGTGCAAGAAAAAGTGAATGTCCAGAGAAAAAGTTCTGTTTTTTTCACTTATAAAGGAACATAAAATGAATATATTGCTGTCAACCTTTAAGCTTTTTACTTTTTTTTAATAAAATTTACTTTCCACAAAATGTATATCAAGACAGTCTTAAAAAATGTTTGTTTCTGGAAACATTAGAAAATGGACTTGTTCACTTTTGCGTGATATAATGTGAAGATTTTCTCTAGTATGTTTCGAAAACATTCGCTGTCCATACCTAATAAATCGCCTCACTGCCCTTCGAGCCTCTGACAGACATAAGTTCTGACACTGCTTTAACAAATGCATAAAAATATGTTTTCGGCTTCCCATTTAGTTACAGAAAAGATATTTTCCGTGATATAATCCCTACATTCATGGTTAGAATTTACTCACAGCTTATATTAAAGCCCTGTTGGTTTATCGGTTTGTTAAAGTATATCATCGATAAAAGCCCCATTCGCCTTCGTATTGAAGAGCTGTTTAACTTTAATTCTTTTTTGAGTGGGTTATAAAATATTAGCTATTTTCATACAATACAAAGGGAGCTAACAAATTCAGCACCTAGAATTTTATAGCTGACTGCAGAACATGGAATATTTTTACTAAAGAATTTTCGTATTAACAAATTAATCACGTACCTATGTATGTATGTCTCATCTACTCGTATAATGAAAAGTATAAAAAGTAGTGAATTATACTGGTTGAAAGAATGTATTGTTTTAATTAAATGACGTCTCACAAAGCATATGCCACGATTGAGGATATACTGAAAGAAACACTTACAACTTTAGAGTAGAATGGGATCTGGGTAGATTTGGTAATGAATATTACCACTTTTGTGTTATAACATCAAGCATATCGTAGTGTTCTATCTCGTTGAACGGTGTAAATCTCTCGGAACAGTTTCAGAAATGCAAATTTTCGTCAATTTCCGCAAATATACCAAGGAAAAATACTGTGGTCAGATCACATTCATGTTAATTCACAAAGGAGTCATCACAATTCGTGTAGCTTGATCTAATATTAGGTATAAATTCTGGGAATGTATGTACTGATTTTCTTACACAATATAACACATTCTCTCCCACATTGTACAAATAGTAAATTGTAATTAATACACTACTATATTATAACAAAGTTCTTTAGGACAAGATTAATTGTAATAATAACATGCAAATAGATGTTTTCTCGTAATGTTTTTCATGTCCAAACCATATTTCATGAAATTAAAATTCTGGTAAAGTTCAAATTACAGTATAATTTCTACAAGTTGAAAATATTTCTGTTTCGCAAAAATAAATTACAATTATATATACTTTTCTTTGCGAAACAAAAAATATTAATCTATTAATGTGGTAACAAAAAATTTTAAAAGGCAACTGACCTGTAAATTATAAATATTTCGTGATATAGGATTAAGAAATGTGAAACATCATTTATAATATATAGACAAAAATTACATTCACAAAACACTAGACGTACACAATGAAATGTATTTTCGTAGAAAGATATGCATGGACTGTTTTATATAAAATAGCTATAAACTGATACAAATATAATGAAAATTGAATATGCATAATTCCCGCTATAAATTTATGTTCTAGTCTAGTGCCTAGACCTATGAAACAGTAGCCTAAATATGCTCTACTTACCTCTGATAAAATTTATAATCTTGCCATCTAACAAAAAAATCTGTAAATCTTTAGCATGTTTAAACTACATAAAGTTAATTATTTGATATTTACATCTGACAAAACTTATATCTTGCCATCTAACAACAAATACATAAATTCTTATAGCATGTTTGAACATAATATAGTTTATTATGTTACAACAACTTGAAAATCAAAAATACATACACTAAAAGATATTAAAAATACTTAACAAATATAACGTCTAAAATTACATAAATTCCACGCTTACTACCACCTGACTTTGGTAATTCTTATTTTGTATACGTTTATATTCTTTCTATTATACTTTATACTATATTCTTTTTATTTATATTCGGGCATTGCGTTCTTCTATATTATGTTAAAGAACCTGATCCTGTTTTATACTATTGTATTATTTTCTGGTGAATTGTTTCCTAAGTATACTAAGTTATTATTTGAGTGTGACGGTTTTATCATATATATATCAAAAGTGAAATCAATAGCTTTTTATATACAGGTTGTCAACTGTTAGTAGCCAGATTCTTAACTTTCAAACCTAACATGATAATAATAAATACCTACTGATTTTTATATTTTATTCTGACATTCTTATCTTAATGTGATATTATAAAAGTTTTAGGCATATAATGAATTAAAAACAACACTTCCAATGCATTTTATCACAGAAACTATCAAAACAACTACTCAGTCTAGGAGCAAGAACTTCATTAAATTAAATGTGTTCTTAGTATTAATATTTAATGCCAGATATCTGTTATTAATATAAAATATAATTTGACAGAAATCAAACATTTCCTAATAAATATTGTACCAGATTTGCAAAAGAGGTGCTGACGTACTAAACTTTTGTCCATTGTACTAGATTTAGCACAATAGTTCTAAAAATGGTAGCCCTGCTCCTGCTCAACTACTAAATTTGCAATTGATTTACAACCTTACTGAACCTTTATGGAATAGACTCGTATGGAGAAGGAAGAGACTGAGCATGTAGGACTGCAATAGAACAAATTGGTTTGTCCGCTGCCTGCAAACCAGCATCAAAGTCTAACGTAAATAGGAGTGGTAGCGATGGCACCGAGTTACGAGGAGGCCGAGTGACGACAATGCCGAGATGCGACATCAGTGTTTTTGGTAAATTATATAATGTGAACTGTAACTAGTGATGGGATAATTCGAATTAAAAATAACCTGTAATCCGATTATTGAAATAAACTTTAAAATTCTATTATCTTGTTCCGTAATTCGAATTAAAAATAATTGGAAAATAATTGAAAATAAAGTCCATAAATTATGAAATACGAATACTAAATTCTGATTACGGAACGAATGAAAACGAATCAAAATAATCGATCCGTCGAATCGGTCGAATTTCGAATTGAACGATCTTATCTCGATTCTCAGTGTGTCAACAATCGGTGCGTGCGTTTGCGTATTGCAGTGTAGGTCCTACCTAATATGCCAATGCAGACCAACTTCCTTTACCTCTATTAACATTACTTTATTGCGTTTATCTCCCTATAATAAATACCTTCTTTATATCACTCGAATTGACACGAGTTATAGCATTAAAGGTAATTTGAATTCCTAATAATTCATAATTCATACGATTATTATAGTCGCTAGAATCGAGAAGTTATTTTAGCATGGTCAGCTACACAGAATTAAAATTAATTCGAATTATCATCCGATTATTACAATAATCGAATCGGTAGAATCCGATTATCGAAAGCATCCGATTATGCCCATCACTAATTGTTACCAATTAAATCGAGTATATTGGGATGATTATCTTTACGAAAAATGAAATACATCTTTTTTCGTTATTGTTTTGGAAGTTACGCAAACCTGCAAACCATAGCAAAAACCGCCATTGCTTTGTGGCCAT
Organism: Rhamnusium bicolor; assembly: GCA_029963845.1. Classification (NCBI taxonomy): domain Eukaryota; kingdom Metazoa; phylum Arthropoda; class Insecta; order Coleoptera; family Cerambycidae; genus Rhamnusium; species Rhamnusium bicolor. The sequence continues at coordinate 2,281,209 of JANEYF010003871.1, forward strand.
TTAAAATGTTTTACTTACGTCACTTAATATCTTAGAATGCCTACAAGAAGAAATCGTTCGTGAGTGACAAAGAATAGCTGCTTTCGTTTGTGCATGAACACTAATCACTGTTTACATGAACATAATCCGTGTTTTACTAATCATGATCATGACGTCGTGTAAATCGAACGAACGCGTCACTATGAACGTGATTCAAACACAGGTTAATCTAACCTGTGGTTCTGTGTTGACAGCTTCTAAATTTTGATGCTACGACTAGGTGTTTTGTGGAGAGATATTCCAATAACAAAGTGTCTGTTCATTTTATTTTTTATATAAAGGGTACAACTAAAAAATCATACTTTTCCGACTTTGCCAGATTGATTTCATATTGTGTCAAAAACACATTAAATTTGTTACCACTAGGGTGTACAATCACTACTTTTTCTCTAGGTTCATTCATTTTTAATCCAGTATCCAAATTATTATTTTTGTGACAAATCGTAGGTCAAGTCTTGTTAAAAGGCAATTTATAGGTTATAAAGATAAATGTGATTAGTGATTACTTTAAAGTGAACACGAAAAATGTAAGATTCAAAGGGGCAAGGGGATTACTAAACATGATTCTAAAAAACAAGAGAGGGAGAAAATAAATCAGAACGATCGAACGTGCAAACATGAATCATGATTACCATGTTCACGTATGATTAGCACGAACGATAGCAGCTAATATTTCAACACATTTTTGAACGTACCTATATACAATTAGTTCAAAAGTTATCTGTATCATTGTTTGTTGACTCATTTTAATAAAATAATTTATCATGTAAATTCAGGTCAAACTTATTTGCAACATAAAAATGTCGGCGATGCTTTTTATGTTGTAAGCAAGTTTGAAATAAACTTTAAGTAATCGTAATGTTTACATTGAGACAAAATAATATTTCTTACTATTCAGAAGATGAGAAGCATTGTATATAATTTATTATACCACAGAATTATTACAATTTCAGTGGTATCTTGAATCGTGTATCACTCGCTATAGCATACCTCTTGATATTTTAAAGTTGAGGCAGTTAGGGATAAGAGGATGCAGTATACGACGTTTAATGTCTGTCACCTTTTTGCTTATATAAACATATAAAATATCAAGGAATTATAATAAAGTGTCCGAAGTATTTGCAATTTTCATGCAGATATCCAGAATAGAAGAAGATGTGTAAATATATGCTGTTTTAATATATTGTATATCGGTTAGGTGTGAAAGTGGCGGGTACTTCCATCTAAACCGTGTGAGTTCAAAATCTGGCTAAATCAAGTCGATGAATTCTAATGAATATGCGGACCTGTCCGCTTTACTATCTTTCGAAAAAAGATGTGGATTACCTAAATCTACGATGTGAGCACGTTAGAGATCCCTATCCCGTGATAAAGTGGGGGTTGACAAAATGTCCACTTTAGGGATGGCAGTGCTTACACAAGCACCGATGAGCTTATCTCGGTGATTGGCCTTGGTAGCAACAATAATATTTAGCCGATATTTTAGTTTATTATTAGCTATATAATATAAAAACAGACCAATGCTTTAGTTTTCTCAAATCTAATTTGTGAAGTATCTAGAGATGATATTCCTATTGTCAAAGAAGACCACCATCATCCTTCACTTATTATAAGCCATCCATGTCCTATATCAATTTTTTATAACTTTGAAGCTAATCAAGATATGCCAAAATCATACAATTTCATAAAAGCTAATTTTCCATTAATGTATAACTTACTGCTAAATGTTGACTGGACAAATTTATATGAATGTGAGGACGTAAATTCCGCTTGTGAAGAATTATATAAAAGCATATATAATGTCTTTGATTCTTCGGTATCACTACGTGTTAATCGTAGTAGAAAATATCCAACTTGGTACAATAATGAAATTATTAACAACATACGTCTAAAAGAGATTGCTCATCGCAATCATATAAATATAATACGCCTTATTATAACACTGAATTTAAAAGACTAAGACCTATTATTAAAAAAACAAATTGATACTGCATATAGAAAATTTATAGGTGACACTGAACAGAGTATTAAAACTAATCCTACGGCTATTTGGGCATATATCCATAATATAATAGGTCGCACTAGAATACCAGGAATAATAGAAAAAGGTGACGAAACATACGAAGGATCACAGGCTGTAGTTAATGCTTTGCTAATTATTTTTGTAGTGTTTATCATGATTCTAATCCTACCTATGTGCTTAATATTATTGATCAGCAAAGCCACAGTGCAAGCATTGATATATTTCAAATAACTGAGGGTGATATTCGTAAGGCTATAAATAAATTAAAAAATAAATTAACTTCTGGTATTGAGGGCGTACCGAGTTTTGTAGTTAGAGATTGCGCTGATGTTCTCATACAGCCATTATTATATATTTTTAACTTAATTCTTAAAACATCAAATTTTCCGGAATTATGGAAAACAGCTAAAATATGTCCAGTATTAAAAGAAGGAGACCCTAGCATTTTACAAAATTATAGGCCAATATCTATCCTTTGCAATTTTGTTAAACTCATTGAAATGATCCTATATGATAACATACATACCGATGTGAAATCTCTCATATCTCTTAATCAGCACGGTTTCAACCAGCAATGATCCACTGTCACCAATCTTTGTTATTTTACTCAATATGTTTCTGAAGTGTTAGATGCGCAGGGCCAAGTTGATGCCATTTATATGGATATAAGTAAAGCTTTTGACCAAATAAATTTATATTTACTTTTAACAAAGCTGGAAGTTATAGGCCTCTCGAACCAGCTACTTAGTCTATTTAATTCTTATCTATTTAATCGTAAACAGTTTGTCGAATATGAAGTTTTAGATCTGATCAATATGAAACAACTTGAGGAGCGCCACAGGGCTCCAACCTTGGGCCGTTACTGTTTCTCATATTTATAAACGATCTGTAGAATAACATTAATTCTAAACATTTAATGTTTGCAGATGATCTCAAAATATTTAGCAGTGTTTCATCTACGGCAGACTGTATAGCCCTTCAAAATGATTTGAATATAGTAAATGACTGGTGTGTTAGAAGTTATTTGTGTTTAAATATTTCCAAATATGTTGTCATGTCGTACTCTAGAAAAGATATTACTGAATTTCAATATAGTATTGACGTAACTCCAATTGTCAGGTGTTCTGAAATGAAAGATTTGGGCATACTGTTTGATAGTAAGTTAACTTTTAAAATACATATAGAACATGCAGTGTCTATTGCTTTTAAAACTAGGCCTCATCTTAAGGAATTGCAAAAACTTTAGTAATGTATTTAGTTTTAAATATTATATTTTGCTTATGTGAGATCGAAATTAGAATATGGATATCTTATTTATTATCCGCTATATCAAAATCACATAAATAATATAGAATACGTACAAAGAAGGTTCTTAAAATTCTTAATCTTTAAAGAAGATCTGGCATATCCCAATAGGGGTATAGAAAATTCAATTCTTTTAGACAGATATGGTGTTCATTCTCTAGAAACAAGGCGTTTTATAATATCTATAAAATTTGTTTACAATCTTATACACAATAATATTGATTCACCTTCATTACTTAATATGCTTAATTTTTACGTTCCAAGAATAGAATCGCGCTCGACTTTGGTTTTTATCCTAATCCAATTCGTGCTAATATAATGTGTAAATCACCAATACATGTTACGTGTACTAATGTTAACAAGATTTCATCATCTTGTGATATTTATGTGGATAATATCAAACATATTATCAATTGCGCTAATTCTATGTTATGAAATTATGATTGTGTTAGATTATTAAAATGAATTTGATATATAGCTTCCCTGTGGTATTACTTGCAGTATATTTTTGAGTGCACTTTACATTTATAGATGTGTATATGGGTGTGTTTGTGTTCATGTGTGTGTGTATATGGTTAGGCTGTTTATAGTCATTCTTTTATTTCTTATGTTAATACAAAGTGTTTTAAGCAAGTACCAATTATATATGTATATGTTCATATTTATCTATTTAGGTATATTGTGTTTTTCTAAATTTAGAATATTTCTTAGATATGAGTAATTGTTTTCTGTTTTTCATATTGCACTTTCTTCTGTTAATTTTATCATTTGTATTTATTTTAAATAAGTATTTCCTGCAATCGGCTTCTTTGTTACCTGTTGGAAATGAAATAAATAAATAAATAAATATAAAAATATACTCCTGCTTGATCAATATTTTAAGAGGATTTTATGACAAAATGAGTACAGTTTTCGTACTGTTACATACGCTTTTTCCGCCACACTTAAATGGGTAGCTAAATTAGTAAAATTTCTTAGAGTTTCTTGTTTCGTGCGTGACATTTTTTAAGTTGAGTAAACATATATTATATTCTATAAAACAAAATCGACATAACATCATTAATAAACCTTTTCATGTATATTGCCATCAGTCCATTTATCATCTTCTAGATATTGTTATAACTTTATTGTTCTCAGGTAAACATGCTCTAATAACAGTCCGCCAACCCAAGGGCCAACTGATTTCAATCCGTAGCCAATCCGCACTACACGGAACAGCCAGCACTAGGGAGTTAAAAGTCTGGAACGCTTGCGATGACGTCCAGGATTACGTGACTGTCTACGATGGCTACACAACCCGAGATCCTGTGATTTTAAAGTTCTGTGGGGGTGGCGAGGCCGTTCCTGAAGCAGTTTCCAGTGGTCATGAATTACTAGTGGAGTTTTCCACGTCCCCTTATGGAACATTCCTCTATCCCGCTCCAACGCAATCTCTGCATGGATTCCAACTGGAGGTTGAAGTAAGTGCAATTCATTAGGGATAAGTTTATTGCATCTTATAGAAAGTTTTAGACGACCGCATCAAAAAGTTTGTCTTACTGTTCAAGCGGAAAAGTTTTAAAGGATTCAATATTAATCGTCTTTGTCCCTCCATAAAATAACTATTCTCTAGAGGAAAATCTTCTCTAAAACTAAAAAAAACTTTGTTAATGGAAATAAGAAGGAAACATCTTTCATTTTTCAGATAAAATCTTTTAAAGTCTAATAATTTTTAGACAATCTAAAAATACATTATAATTTTCTGCACTCTCCTTGTATTTGTAGTTAGTTCAACAGCTTAGGAAGTTGTATATTTGTAAAAGTAAATAAATATGGGCAGAATTAATTACTATTCACCAAAAAAAGCTTACTACAATAATGCCAATGAAGCTATTGTTTACAATAGGTACTTTAAAAACTGAAAAATTTCAAAAAATGTATACCACATTTATAATTTCTATCAAATATAGTTGATAAACCAAAATGTACAGAAAATACCTAAGTGTTTGTTTTTTATTTACTGCATAACGTGCTTTAAGGGTAATCTGGTATGATTTACAATTATTTGTTACGTCGGTTTAGAAATTGCATCAAATAAATGTTTTCGTATTAAGGCAAAGGACATATTTCCCATTCAGCAGTATACAGTGTGGGCTATTTTGTTGACACATGTATTGGGATCTCGGAAACTATATGAGATGGAAAATCACTTAAATGGGGAAAGTTTTAGACAATTTTGTTACCAACTAACAGCCTCTTCAAAAACGTTGAATGTTGCATTTTCTAATATCAGCTATAACTTTTTTTATTTTTCATTATTTTTTAAATCCGTAAAAACATTTTCACATAAACTTTTTTCGTAGAATTTAGCTGCCTAGTCATATTTTAGCCTCAACGTTTCGAATATTGAAAACCATCATCAGGTTCGTTATTTCTTATGGGTGCCATATTGAATTTTTCACTCAGTAAAAGAGGTCGATTTTATCTTTCCAACGATGTATCATCACTTGTAGACAAAAAGTGGAAAATTCTTCAAAGAAAGCGATAAAAACTAATTTTTCGACTATACAGGGTGTCTCACCAGGAACTGCTTCGATCGATATAGAGAAAAGTACGCACCAGCAAATTTTGAAAATTTAGGGAATTACTAATGGTAGTGTGGTCAATCGAACTAAAATAATTACAAGCATCTGGCACTTCCGGTTATATCGGAGGTCGATACCAACTTGTTTATTTTAAATGGAACACCCTATATATTTTAGGGTTTTCGAAAAGAGCATAAAATTCTGAGTCAAAAATCCGTAGAATACGCTATGCCTAAACCCAGCTGTTTCAGAGATATTTGACATTTTAAAAAAATTTTGACAGGTGTAATGGTTTACACTTACCTTTATATTTTTCTTCGTGTAAAAGATACTCATTTCCTTTTTGGAATGCAGAAAGATCATAAGATGAGCTACGTTCTACAGTTTAAAGAAATTCAATAATAGTATAACAAGTGTTCCATTTTTGACGTTACATTTTGTAAACTTCAAACCGCGAAAACTTACTTAAGTCAAATGGAATACCCTGTATTTTTTTACATCAAGTTATGTACAATTAAATTTCTTTTTTTTCTGGTATAACATTGTGGGGATTTAAGTTACAATTTTTTGAAATATTTGCGATTTCCTTAGAAATTCAAGAATTTTTAGTAAAAATTTTATCAAATTAGCCATGATTAGAAACAATCAGTAATAGCAGTCATTCTCTTATGTCAAAAAACAGCTTGTAAATTTTGTTTAGTTCATAGCATACCATGAATATTTCTTTGACTATGTTTTTAATTTCTATACTTCGTATAGAAAAAACATAGAGATAACTTTTATGTTTTAATGAGCAGTGTCTCAGAGGTTTCAAACTGAATAAAAAACAGTACCGTATCATATTTTTCTATAAAAATGGAATTGCTGTTGAACCTATGCACGCTATTGGTGGAAAAAAATATGATTATACGTCAAAAAAGCCAATTATACGATACCAACATGCGCCAAAATCAATATTCTAACTATAAGCATTTTTGTTTCTTTAATTTCCGATCTTATAAACAGATCCGTCTGGGACATAATTGTATAAGAGTTTCTCGATTTATTTCTCGCCAAAAAATCATGTCACTTTGGCGGATATTTCTAAATGCTCTGTATAAGCCAAACATACATTATACCTTTGAATCGAATATTCCTGAGAATATTCATTCAGAACAAGTACACTTTATATTTATTACAGATTACAAAATAAAAATTCTTCATACGTTGAAGCTATATACACTGTAGGAATATTCTAGGAACCCTGTATGAACCTACTATAATGAATATTCACTAGGCAGTTATTGCTGTATATTCTTATGTACAGGTATATCCAACGAAAAGGTCCACCCCTGTATTTTACTTTTCGAGTTACAAAAAAAAATATTTTAAATAAAAGTTGTAGTGAATCAAATGAGCTATTTTATCGTTCCTACTAAAAATATACGGTGGCCTCATAAAAGCCGGACAAACCAAATTTTTATTTTTTTAAATATTTTCTTACATTTTTGAAATTTGTTTTTTTATGATTTCAAATATACATATATAGATGATTTCAAATATATGTTGTATCTTATCTGTTACTGTTTCTTATTTATTACAAATTTTATACTGCCAACATCTGCATGGTTATCAGATTCGCCATTGATAAAAAACAATTAATTTGACACGTCTTTCAAAATAATTTAATTTTATTCAGTTTGCTTTTTAAATTTATAAATTATTCTGTAAGGGATAAGTGTCAAATTGAGTGTTTTTCATCCATGGCTAACTTGACAACCATGCAGATGCTGGCAGTATAAAATTTGCAATAAATAAAAACAATAAAAGATAAGATACAACATAACTATATATCTGGAATCACAAAAAACACAGATATCAAAAATGTAAATAGGGTGTTCCATTTAAAAAAATGTAAGTTTGGTTTGTCCCGCTTTTGCAGGGATTCTAAAGGAGTTCATTTGATTCACCACAACTTTTATTTGAAAAATTTTTTTTTAGCTTGAAAAATAAACAAAATATAAATGTGGGACTTTTCGTTGGATAAGCCTCTACGTGGGAATATGTATATATTTATTACACGTGTGTACGTTGTATAAATGTATATATATATATATATATATATATATATATATATATATATATATATATATATATATATATATATATATATATATATATATATATATATATATATATATATATATATATATATATATATATATATATATATATATATATATCATGAACATACTGAGGACATAGTACTATTATATATCTACGAGCTCTAACAACTATATGTTGGAACAAGCAGTTATTTTGCGAATCATATGCCAGTTATTACAATACTTTGATTGATTTTCTTTTAATTCTATGGAGGCAATTAACAACATATTCCATGCTATTTTAAAATATTTTTGACACAAAATTACCTTTCGTTTTTTTATTATGATTTATTTATTTATATGATGTTCAAATATGCTGACAACTAAATGTTGGAACAAGTAAGTTTAGTGCTAATTAAAAAAAGTTAATAAAATGTAACGTCGCCTTTAGTCTTAACAACTGCTTGAATTCTAGCAAACATAATTTTGACATAGTATTCACAAAAATTGTGTGTAAGATTATCCCAAATTTCCTCTAATTTGGTAAGCAAATGGGAAATAATCAGCTGAGGATTATTTCTTAAATGTTGCTTCATTTTGTGCCACAGTGTTTCTATTGTATTAAGATCCGATCTGATAGAAGGAAGTGACAAAACCTTTATATTTATTATCCCCAAACCATTCTTTTCCTGGATTTTGCCATATGGCTTATCGCACCATCTTGTTGAAATACACATACTATGAAGAATTTTGTGTATTTCTCAACCTTCATAGTACCTTTTATATATTTCATAGTTTCCAAACCTTTCGCCGAGATGATCTCCAAACCATAATATCCTATGAAAACTTAACCATCCTATTAAGGCACTCCCTTATGAAAGGCTTCTGTTTTATCACGGGTTACACGTTTACGGTGGTTTCCTACACATTCATCAAATTTAGATTCATCATTAAATATGACCTTATTCCAGTCATTTTTTGTCCACGAGAATTTAGTGTAACAATTTTTCTTTTGAATTTCGGCCACTAACGGTTTCTCTTTGGCCTATAAATTCCAACCCATTTAGAAATAAAGATATTGCATAAGAAAAAAATATTAAACATACCTTATAAAAGCTCAGAGCACATTTGTGGATATATTTTCGACAATATTCTCTCGAAATGGTCAACCCAATTTCACTATTCCACCGCGTTGTAATTTTTCGTTAAGTATTTCTTCGTCCCGACTTCCATATTAAAATCAAGTGTCTTAAATTTCTTTGAGAAACTATTTTCGGTGTCCGTGGACTTTTACAACAAACATCAATATTTGCTGTTTCGCCGTATTTTTTTATTAGAAATAGTTGTCTTTGCTATATTTAATACATTAGCGATATCATCCATTGTCTTGCCTTTTATGATATGGTTGGAATATAATTTTGCATACTTTTCTATCGGTACACTTTTCGCATCCCATTCTTACAATTAATAATTCACGAAATATGTGTAACTAGCACGACAGGATATGGCTTTTTAAAATATCACATGTTTTTGTTTCAATGCCTACTAGATAATAATATGATATATGACAATACTTGTTCTAACATATAGTTGTCAGTATTTTCGAACGTCATATAACTAAATGCTAATAAACTAATCTAACTGATCGCAATAAAAAACCAAAAGGTAATTTTGTGTTAAAAATATTTTAAAATGGCATGGAATATGTTGTTAATTACGTCCATAAAATTTAAAGAAAATTAACCAAAGCATGCAGTAAACTGGCATAAGATTCGAAAAATAACAGCTTGTTCCAACATATAGTTGTTAGGGCTCGTATATGATATACAATAACAAGATATACAGTGTGTCCACGGATGGACATAAATAAATACTTCTAAACTTTTTTTCGTTTTGATTTTTTTGATAAAATGTTATTCTTTATAAATAGAATATCTAGTTCAGATCATTATATTCACATTACATATCCAATATGTATACACATGGAACGTGAAATGCTATGTTAGTCATAGATCATTTTATTTTTTTTTTTCACTTTTTCCGTTGTTTTTTGGCGGGTGAAGCAATATGTAGCATTGAGAAGAAACCGAACTTGGTCTAATAGTGTTTATTTTTGATTAGTATTCCCATCAGTGAAAGCACAAAAATGATATCGAATAATAATAATTTTAACATATTTTTAACATCCACTTATACATTTATTACATGATATGTATGTCTATGAAGTCTATTAGGATAAAATAATGAATTTTTTTAGGATACAGATGAAAAGTTTTCAAACTCCTTGCCAGGCATTGTGAATTGCTTTCTTTGGAACATCAGACATTTCTTTATGAATTTATTTGTTAGGATAGAATTAAGTCCAGAACAAATAAATAAGATCGCCATATTCGCATAACGCAATGACAAAATTGAATAAATTGTTCAATAATTAAAATTATAGTTTACCTAAGCCATAAAAGTTTACACATATTTAGCAAACACACTGTATAACATTATTGAGCCAAATTTCAGTAAAGAGAATTCAGTGTAATTTTTTTATAAATATCAAATCGAAATTTTAATACTAGAAATATTATCAAAATAAAAAAATGGGCAAGAGACATTGAGACACATACCTACAGGTGTTTTTTCGATATATGAATTGAGTTTGTTCTGAAACGACAAAAAAATTGTTGATGAATATTAACAATGTCCGTACGGTTACGGTTACAATATAGGTATTTTATTAGGTATGTCAAATAAGTACACTGTAACTGAATATGGAAGGCACTATACCTTAATAAGTTGACACATTCGTATGCAACGTTATTTTTTGAAAGGTATACTTTACCCTGAATCAGAAATCTACGAAAGGCTTCCGTCTACTTTGAGCTTGACAGAGGGTTTATTATACGCTGTTCCTTTTCAGTGTGGAACCCTCATTAAACTTATTTGACTAATCAAATAGAATTGGTCCACGGAGAGAAGAATTTTAAAAATATGGCGAAGGTGACGGTGAAATGAACAACTTGTTTTACGTCGTTACTTTATAGTTGGAAATTTGCAAGGCAACTTAAAGGAACACCACAAAATTAGAATGTATTTTAATGTTAATAAAATAAAATTAAAAACAAAATAATCACGCTAGTGGAAGGTCTGGTTTTCAATTTCGTGTGTACTGACGCGCCGTTTGGATACGAGGTCATATACAATATTTAAAGGTGGTATGAGAGTTTTTCGACTATAGTGTTTTCGTAAATTCTGTAGAGTAGAACAAAAAATTTGTCGGCTATTTATCAAAGTGAAAGAGCATTTATTTAAATACGGAAGGGGGGGGGGGGGGCACATGCAAAATATAAAATCTGTACATGTGTCTCAAGCAATTTATATCTGTACACCCGTTTCTTTCGTTTGAGCGATCAGGCCACTTTGTATAAAAATAAAAACCTTGCTGGAAATCGCTGCAGTGGACCATACAATTAAAATAGTTAATAACGTATGCGAGACGAATGTTAAGAGCGTTGGGCGATTTGGCGACCTTTCTCGAGAACAGGTAGAAAAAATTTAATTGTATAAACCCGAGTGAAGCGGTGCAGTCAGGGGCGTAACGTAACGTTGGACATAGGATAGAAAGATCTAAAAATGAATTTATATTTTAAATTTGTATATTTGTGATTTAGATACATATTTATGCATTAAATGTTTTGAAACATTTAAAAGTTTTATTTAAATGAAATTTGAATTACTGTAATTAGTAATCAGTGCAGAATAATTAAATTTGTTCTCTAAAATATGTACCTGCAATTGAAAATATTTTAGAATATATGTTGCCTTATTTAGCCAATAAAAATTTAAAGAAATAAAACTGTTATTCATAGCAAAAAATACGATAACTCATTAGAAAATTGTTATTGCCTAGCAAAGACCAGGAGGAGGTAAAAGCATCCCTTGCTAGGAAAGGAATGGGTAAAGGGAGATATGAGTATGTAGGACAGTTAGTAAAATCAACAATAAATTCTGAATGAAAAAAATAACTTACCAAAACAATGTAAACTTAACTATACAATTTACGAACACAATACATACTAATAATACACTATATAGGATATACGTAATACATGTTATATACACATTGAAAAAAACATTTCAATACTTAAATTGTGGACGAAAACTGTTTATACACGATCACTGATTTATTATTGACTATACCTATATAATATGGCACTATTCATTTCTTTCACCTACTTTTATTATGACTGGATTAACGGGATTGTCCATCTTGGTATCAAGGTCTCACATCTGTAGTTCGTTCTTTTTAACATAATCTATATACTTAATCTAATTTTCCGCTTTCATTTCATTTAATGCAGCTAAGAGCAGTTCTTTTACATGTACCAATTTGAACTTTATGCGTTGCGAATATCCCGATAGTACATATGTAGGTACCTATACACACGAAAATCGAAATGCAATTGATCTTAGATCATCCACTTATTATTCCTATAAACATTGTGTAATGAGCGTAACAAGCAGGAAATACTTTCGAGCAGCGGGAGAAAACATCTAGAGTAAGACAGACTAGCGAGTATTAAAGATATTTATTGTTTTTATTTGGGTGTTGTAAATGTAATTTTTTATAATGAAAATCACAAATAATCCAATTGTTTTTTTTTTAATTAGAACTTTAATCAATACCTATTTTTGTAAATAATAAATAATATATTGTTTAATGTTTATAAAATCAGATCATATAAATAAGTGTATTTAATTACAACATAACTTTCCCTAATGATTGTTTTTCATACCTAAAACGAAATGTATTGATTTATAAGAGAAAATATTAACAATCATCAATATGAGTTCATAGGTATTCTTAATCAAATTATTTCATGTTTATTATTGTATTATTATTTACTACGCATGCACGCCATTGAATCCTCATTCCTTTATTCTACAGAATTTACGAAAATACTATACCAAATTTTAATATATGTAATTTTAAAACTTTCTGAAAATATTGTAACTCTATTCATATATTTCATTAGTTCACTTTTTCTGCTGGATTTAGCTCAGGAAGGATCTACAAAAATACAGCCTGATTCGGAAAAAATAGTATGAAGCTATAAATTGGTAGGTCGGTCCTATTTGACCTAAATAGTGACCTCAGAAACCTCCCCTTACGAAAAAGGGGGAACCTAGGGGGTGATCAATTGCATTTAGATTTCTAGGATAAAAAAATTTTGTTCATTGTTAAAAAAATAGGAAATTAAAATTAAAATTTGAAGGTCTGGTATATTATAAATTATAAAGTCAAAAAACTACTTCCGGGGCAAATACCATGACGATTTTAAAATACCAGGTATGCGAAACTGTATAAATCTTGAATTTTTATTTCTCTAGCTTTACAGTTCTCGGTAACTCCTGAAATAATTATAAATAATTTTACCTCACCGTTGTCAGTTATTATTTTCCACTATTTTAAGATTTCTCACGACAAATAGGTATTTGATATTTTGTTTTCTGTAATGAAATGAGTGGAATAGTTTTATGTAGAATATAAAAAAGAAATGCATTTATTTATGTCATTTAAAAGCGATAAGAGATATAAGAAATAACAAAAATAAATGTGCAATGTCGATAACATTTTAAGAAATTAACAAAATATGCATTTTAAAATTGTTCATCTAAAGAGTAATCAGTACATATTGCGGCACCATTTAAATTAATACCCATGTAATTGCCACACGAAACTGAATATTTTAAAACTGATCTTCTGCAGTAGTTTTGTAGAAAAATACTTTTTTTATGAAACTATTCATGAGTAGTAGGACAAATAAAGCTACTTTATTCTTTATTTAGATTGACCGGTTTCTACAGTATAACCTGCCTTCCTCAGAATCTGTAATTTATTAATAGTATGACCAAAGGATTTATAAGATATTAAAAAACACTTACCATTCTAATAATAAAATCTATTATCTCCAATTAGAATTGGATTAGTTAAAAATATAAAAAACCAACACATTAAAAGTCAAAACAATAATAATTAACACATACAACATTAAAAAAAACAGCATAGCAATAATACAACTTTGATTTTATATACCTGAACAATTATTATCCTCATATAGCTTAAATTCTTCTCCTTTTTAATAATTTTGTGGCATTAATTTGTATTCTAATAACTCATATTTCTGATTTCGTAACATTTTGTGTGGTGGTGAAAAATCGTATCGTTATTTGATACGATTTGTACTGTGCGCTGATTCTCCGCATAGCACGGAGGACATTGCAATGGTACGAATCATACGAATCTATTGGTACAAATCTTTTCTATTACAGAGTCAGTACTAGGGCTGTCAAAAATATTTCGTGGGACAGTGGCGTACGCGAAATTAACTAATACGAGAAACAATAAACTGTTACAATTTATAACAATGTATGTAAAACTTACCCTCTTATCTAGCTTGATGCACTAGCTTGCTTATCACAAAATGGAGAAGATGTATAGCCATTTTGCAGCATCAGGTATGTTTCTATGGTTGTCTCTATGAATGATGTTCGCTTTGGTGAAAACATATTCTTATATTTTGAAAACGACCGTTCGACATCTACTGATGTAATACACGCATACGTAAAATAGTCTTTGAACGCACTTAACGGATCTGGAGCTGCACCATCACATATTTGTCTTAATTTGGTAAAACCGATGTCTTTATTTAACACATTTGCGAACTTTTCTTTAACGCGCTCATTTGTTGCGTCACCTATAGCGTGTAGCAGTAGATTTACTTCGGAAAGATAAATATCTTCGAATTTTGTCTGGCTTTTCTTAATAGCTGCAGCCTCATCTAGATTGAACTGTAGTATCATAGCTTTTATTTGTTGGAAATATTCAGCATAATAAAAAGCTGCCTGCAACCATGTTCCCCAATGTGTAAGAATCGGTTGTGGTGGTTCAAGAATACCGGGACACTTGCATGAAATGCATGGAGACGTTTAGGAGATTTAAGAAACACTTTTTTTGTACTTGCTATTAATGCATCCACCTCTGGAAAACCTTTTCGAATAGTTTCTGCCACAAGATGTAAAGCATGCACATTACACGTAACATGTATAAACGTACAACCTTGTTTTGGCAAAGAACGGCCTACCCAACGCATTGTCACGGCGCCATCAGTCACAAACATCAACACTTGACTTTTTGACAATTCATATTTTTCTAACGTCTCCAGCACCACCCTGGTAATTTTTTCGCTAGTACACTGACTTAATCTTTTGCTAGCTCGTTACAGCGGAACTGTCAGTTTAAAAGGGTCCAGTACTCGTACTATAACATTTAAAATAGATTTTTTTTTTACAATCTGTTGTCACATCAACAGATAACCACAGCCGTGTATCTTTTAATTCACATTTCATCTTATTTACCATGTCTACGTGTACAGTTGGTAGATAGTTACATAACGTTGTGCGACTTGATAACTTCACCTGGGCATTCTATTTATTCCAGAACTCTCGAAATGGTTGTTTATCGAGTATGTGCAGCGGAACATCACAGGTAATCAGCATTAGTAGTAAATCAAACATAAACTGTGTTGTCGAGGGCACGCCATTTTTTTTACTTTTATGGTGTACACTATTTACGTAAAGTCCACAATCACGCTTATCCCAGCACATCAAATCTTTCTCGCACACTTTACAAATTATTTTAGCACCATCATAGAATAAATCCGAGAATTCACCTATGAATTTATTCACTTTGTCAGCAAATGGCCGTTTTCTATCCCTGCGTACGTCTACCATGCTTTATTATTAAATTAATATCAACAATACAGTACAACAAATAAAATAAAAACACAAAAACAATATGCAATACGCTCAAGTGACTTAACGCGTACACAACTCGAAAACTAACAATAGACTGGGCTGGAGAAAGAGTTTCACGGTCAAGGTGAATGCCGGCGACAGTAAGTACATCTGTACTCTACGACCATGATACACAGAAACTATTTGCAGCTTTAGTCGGTACGATATAATTTCTTGAAGAGAGTGGTACTGCCCATCTCTAATGCATAATACTGGGAACAGATACCTGCGTCCGCAATTTAAGCATAATAGAATGAGTTTATTTTCTTGTCACACATTCGCCTGACTCATTATAATAAACTTTTACTACAATTAATTATGCTTGTTCCCAAGTCTATTTCAAGTCAAAATGGTAACATTTTTAATTAAATAATTAATTAATTTTTACGTATTAAGTCTAGTATCTAAAACCTGTTTTTAAATTTAAAAACTGGTTTTCAAATTTTAAAAATTTATCCAAAAAACCGGGTTTTAAACTCGGTTTTTTAAAAACCGACAAACCCTAACGCTTAGGAAACATTTTAAGAGAAAATATTATTCTCCTTTGGTCATGATATCATTGAAACGACCTGTATATGGTGCAGATTTTAAATAAGTCACTCATTCTGTAGGGGGAAAGAGATGAGCGAGTGGGGGTATATTATTCATTTATTTTTTACAAAGCATTCTTGTAGTTCGTTATATCAAAATTTATCATGTTACGCACATATGTCTCATAATACTCTCCATGATATTTGGCGAAAAGTAGTTTTATGAATTTATAATATACTAGATCTTATAGTTTCTATCAATTTTATTATCTAGGTTTTTTTACCAATAAACATAGTTTTTATGCTAGAAATCTAAATTCAATAAATTCTTCCCTGTACGAGGGCAAAAAACAAGGTTCCCCGTATTTTCCTAGGAGGGTGGGGGGGTTCTGAGATTGTTATTTAGGTCAGATTGAACGTATATCCCAATTTTTTGCTTTATCCTATTTATTTCCGAATCAACGTAGATCTTTCCTGAACTAATACGAGTTCTAGAATGTACTTATATTAAAAAATTATATACAACTTTGAATTGGAAAGTTGGAGATTTATTTTAATACGATAGTAATTAACTGTATATGTTAAACATTTTCGAATTCAATTTTAAACTTAGTAAATAAGTCCCTACAGATATAATTATTTTCCCATTTCGATTCCATATCCATTTAGTCTCATTCTATTATATCGCGAATAATAGACAAATTTTAAAATACTTCTCCAAATTTCATATATTTTAAATTTATTATGAATTTGGTAAAATCAATATGTTAAATCACCACAGGAAATGAGGTCAAATTAACTCGCGAGAAAATTTATACTCTGCAGCTTAATCTGTTTTCATAAAAACTTTTTTATTTCCTTGTTTTGGACATTTCAGCTTTAAATTCAAAACATAAAATAATGTGTAACGGTGAATGACATAAATCCTCGCACAAAATAAATACATCAAATCAAAAACTTTCAACTTTGTAAATTTTACCTTCATCAAAAATTATCCTAAATAGAAGTTGGTTGACTAATTACATGACGTGGTTTTCCAAAAAACACCCAAACACCACATATTGCACTCAACGTGTGTTTCGTCAACCAAGTTGGCATCATCTGGAGATAATTAAAACTAACCATTTGCTAACAATGTATCCTATTTATTATACCTAATCTATTATCACGGTTCTGTGAAGCGTGAGTCACTAAACAATAGAGCAGAATATTTGGGATTGGCCCTCTGTCACTAATGATACTATTTTTACACTTTGTTTCCAAGCTGTATAGTATTTGTTACATTCCTAATTAAACTTAAATTGCTAATATCTATTTTATGGTTGTTTTCAAACTCATGTTGGGCAACACTAGACTTATCTGCTCTACCACATTTGAGATGAAGCATATGCTCCTTGAATCTAATTTGAATTGATCGCCTAGTTTGTTCAACATGCTTTTGATTAGTCTTTCAAAAATCCCCCGACTTTTCGTTTGTTCCAATTTTGTCTTTTGGATTGCCTATAAGTTGTTGTAGTTTATTTCCTGATGAATGAATCACTGCCATACCTACAACTTTAAATATCTTACCAATACCCGGGGTGAATCAAGGATCGTGTGGAATCGATACAAATTTAGAGTTTCCTCTTTCATTTTGAAAAGTCAAGGAATTTCAAAGTGTCTTAAATTTGCGTTTCTTAATCATTAATTAAATTAAACCCTTATTTAAAAACGGTAATAGAAGTTTAATAGAAAACTACAGGCCTGTTTTATTTATTTAAAATTTCGGTGAATTATCGGAAAAAATTATCAAAATTCGAGTAGTAGAATATTTGCAAAAGTATAACCTTATATCAGATTCCCAAAACGGGTTTCAAGCAAATAAGTCTACAAATAATGCGATTGCTAAATTTGTATTTATGTATAACGCAGTAGACCAATCAAAGCCTTCGCTACGTGTCTTCCTAGATCTAGCAAGGGCACTTGATACTGTCTTTCATGACCAACTGCTTTGCAAATTGGAATATACAGGGTTTAGGGTGTAGTACTCGATCTGTTTAAAAAAACTACCTAAGAAATCGGAAACAATATGTTAGAATGTATAATACTGAAAGTGACCATGAAATTGTAACTTTCGGCGTACCTCAGGGAACAGTTCTGGGGCCCGTACTATTTTTAGTATACATGAACGATATACTTACTCAGAATTCTGCAGGTCAAATATCTTTCTTAGATGATACAGCAATTTTTTACGAAAATGAAACTTGGGAAATGTTGAAATCTGCAGTTGAAAAGGACCTGTAACAAATTAAAAAATATATTGCCTTGTATATACATATTGCGATGGTGCATAAAGGAAAATGTAAATAATTACGCAGCACATGATAGTATTCATTCATATTCAATACGTAATAAAAATAATATTAATTTAGATTTTTTTGCGGTTAACGAATACTAGGAAAGGTATGCAGTAAAATTCTTTAATGTGCTGTTGAAGGCCGTACAAGACTTGAATATAAACGATGTAAATTTACACTTAAACAATTTTTGCTAGAAAATGCATTCTACGATTTTAACAAATTCTTATTATCTTCTGTTCCATTCTGATTATTCCCACATACAATTATTTTTTTTGTTTTAATATGTATGTTTTAATGTTTTATTTATATTCCTGTGTGTTTTCATGTTATAGTGCATTACATTATGTTTGATTATATTTATTTGTTTTCTATTGTTATTTTATCCATGATAATCTTAGTTTTTAGACTGGTTTCATAATATTTTTATTTTATCTTGAATGTTTCTGTCTTGCCAAAACACAATTCCGTATATATGACAAATAAATATCTAAAAATCTGCATTATGATTTTTAAAATGTCTTTACAGAAATATATTTTGCTCTTTTTGGTATAGCTACCTTGTATGTGTTGTGTAAAAATATTGTGTTATAAATATAATCAAAATCTTGGAATCATTTATATTTTCCAGGTAAAATTCGTGGACCAACAATCTCCTACCTTCATGAAACAAAAACGAAACTGTGAATTCTGGGTCCGCGGCACCAACAGAGGAGTTATCGAAAGTCCTTTACACTCCTTGCCAGCTAACACCACCTGCCTCTATCACCTTCAAGGCCTTGATGCTGCTGTATCTCCCTCGCCAGTTCCTTTCAGACCAGTGAATGCTAGATATCCAGACTGGAGACATGTAGGAATGATTTTGCCACCTCCTCGTTATAGAGTCTGGCTCTCTATTATAAAATTTCACGCCGCAAATTCATGGGATCCACAGAAAGCCGATCAACTATGCAGAAGTTATTTGAATGTCTGGGACGGACAGCTCTGGACGCCATCCAACTGTGACGGGCTCTACTGGTAATAATAATTTATATTATTCAAAGAATTAATGAAAAAAATAAATGTCTGCATGTGTAGTTCGATCGACAGCCGTCGCTGAGGTTAAAACTTTTTTTAATATCGGAAATGTACCAAATTTAGTCAGTTTTCTTTAAATTATTGACGTTTGGCAGCCATCTTGAACAGTAGTCGTGCCACAAGCTACATTAATATCGAGGTATACATCATCGCATGGCTTATTTAATGAGAATTTATGGTCTATAGACAGAATTGTGTTACGTTATTCCGTTCAAAATGTATTTAAGTACTTTAATGTTTATAAATCATCGCTTTTTGACAAAATAACATCTACACTTTTTTAATGTCTTTTTAAAGAAATATATTATTTATTGTTTAAGAGCAATGCGAAGTTTTGAAAGGCAATTTTACTGTAAGATCGTATAAGTTTGTTCATAAATACACTACCGGACATATTTTCAACATTTAAAATTAGAAGCGTTTTTCTCTAAACATTAATAATGCTCTAATGCCAAATTATTTGATAAACTAGTGCTAATTTTTTGTTTAAGCGCAATACAAGTACGAAATCGCTACTATAATGATATAAAGTCGGATGTTCAAATCAACCGTTTACAGATAAATGGACTTGAAATTTTGAATAAAATTTTGTAAAAAACATGTTTGCACATGCATAATTTACTATTGTTAGTTTTTAGTGTTTCCCATTGGGCATCACATAAAAATGTTCTGTGATGTTGTAAAATACAGTACTTTTACATACAATGGTGCTAATAATATGTCATTATGGCAGCGAAATAATGAACTGCTTAAACTTAAGATTAAGTTATTACAACACGTCTTCATTAAACTATTCAGAGATAGTCTGGTATGGAACTATATCCCATCTAGTTGGTCGGCGGTTAAGGTAGTATATATACCAAAAATGGGTAGGAAAGAACCAAGCCCTAAATCGCGTAGACCAATCTGACATCTTTTCTGTTGAAAGGCCTGGAGAAGGTGCTGGACGGATATATCAGGGGGGAACATCCTGAAGCATCACCTCCTCAATATCCATCAGTACGCCTATCAGACAGGAAAATCAACAGAACTAGCACTCAATAACCTAGACGAGAAGATCACCCAATCCCTTCAAATGAAGGAAATTGTGGTGGGAGCCTTTCTCGACATTGAGGGAGCATTTAATATTGCACTGCCCGACTCCTTATATGCAGCAGTGGCTGCCAGAGGAATTGAGCCTACTACAGACGACTGGATTCGTGCTATGCTATCAAACAGAACCTCCCTCTACAGGGAGAAACAGTTAGGTTTAGAGCCATGAGAGGGTGCCCGCAGGGTGGGGTTCTCTCCCCCTTTTGTGGTCACTCCTTGTGGACGACCTACTGGCTATTCTCACACTGTAGGAGGTTGAGGTTTTAGCATATGCAGATGATCTAGTCATACTAGTCAGAGGAAACTCTGAAGGAGTAATATCAAATACCCTTCAAGAGACACCGGATGCAGTGAGTAACTGGTGCGACAGGGAACAGATGTCTGTAAACCCTCAAAAAACAGTAATAGTACCATTCACCCGGAAAAGGAAGCTGGAGGACTTAAGACCTCCCACTTTAATAGGTGAAACTATTCCATTTGCGGAAGAGGTGAAGTATCTAGGAATCACTCTGGATAAATCACTTAATTGGAATTCCCATCTGGAAAAGGTAATCCACAAAGGAAAGCTGTCCCTATGGACATGCCGTCGTATTTGTGGCAAATCCTGGGGCATGGGTCCCCAACAAATTTACTGGATCTATATCACGGTCATCAGACCAATGATAACATACAGATCCATTGTTTGGTGGCCGAAAGGATTACAACGGATGGCCAAATCCAAACTCTCTGGACTGCAGAAATTAGCATGCATGACCGTAATGGGAGCAATTAGCACCACACCGTCAGCTGCAATGGAAATCCTCTTGAATTTACCCCCTCTTCATATATATCTGGAGAGAGACGCCAGGTGGGCAACCTACAGACTGCAACAAGCGGCCATTAATATACCGCAGACTAGTATCATGGAGCGGAACAGGTTGTTGGATGACATAGAGAATCACAGCATCCTTGGGAATGCCCTCGGATACTATGCCTACTATGACCAACTACGAGCTGACCTTCAACATCCTTTCTCCAGAAAGAGATGAGTGGGATCGGAATAAAGCCGACCTACTGAAGGCAGTTGTTGGTTTACAGACGGCTCCAAAACTCCCGAGCGAACAGGAGCCGGAGTACACAGCTACAGACCAAGGGTGAGGATAGTCTCAAACCTAGGTACTCATGCAACTGTTTTTCAGGCTGAGGTTCATGGCATTGAACTGTGTGTACGAATGCTGGAATATATGCATCTTACACGCAGAACAATAAAAATTTTCTCAGATAGCCAAGCAGCTATAAAAGCTCTTGGCTCCTACCGGTGTTACTCCAAAACGGTATGGAACTGTCAGAAAGCTCTAAATCATTTGAGCAAGAACAACAAAGTGACTCTGGTCTAGATACCCGGCCACTCTGGTATGGAAGCCTTAGCCAGAGAAGGAGCAGGATCACGATTCATAGGACCAGGACCAATACTTGGCATATCCTTAAGTACTGCCAAGATGGCTATCTCAACCTGGGCTGAAAGGCAAACTCTCCAGTATTGGCAAGAGTTACCAGGATTAGTTCATTCGAAGGCGTTTATAAAATACCCTTTGAAATCGAGAGCTAAGGAACTTTTAGAGTTAAACAGGATAAACCTGAAAACTCTAACAGGCCTATATACCGGGCACTGCCGACTAAACTATCATCTGCATAAACTCGGCCTAGCGGAAAACGCCGAGTGCCGTCTATGCCTGGAGGATGATGAGAAGGCAGACCACATCTTATGCACCTGTCCCGCTGTGGAGAGGATCCGATTCTCAATATTTGGCAAAGGGCAACTGCTGCCAAAGGATCTGGACACATTCTCACTCAATAAAGTTATCAGTTTCATTAAGAGACTGAACTTATTGGGTGAAATATAATTAGGCGTGAGCCACAATAGGCCTGCTGATGGCCGCAGTGGAGGGTCTACTGAGACCCACTCACAACAAACCTAACCTAACCTAACCTATTACAACACGATATACTTATCCAATGATAACGGGCGTGTAGCTCAGTGTACAGTAGTACCTATTCTGATAGCCAAATTAAGTGCCATTATTTACAGGGCACTTAAAATAGTAGTGTTTTTAAAAAAATCAAATATGCCACATTAGCTACACTAGAACTTCCTAATTTAAAATAGTACTAGATAACATGTTATTTAAGGTCATGTGTATACAAAATTTAAGTTAGATATAGAGTAGTAGATGAACATTAAAAAAATTTGAAAAAATTATAATAAATTTCCTGACAAAATAACCTTACAATCAGAAATACATGCACTGAAAGGAGAAAGCTCTACAGGAAATTGCCGAAAACAGTATAAATACATATTT
This sequence comes from Rhamnusium bicolor, assembly GCA_029963845.1. NCBI lineage: Eukaryota > Metazoa > Arthropoda > Insecta > Coleoptera > Cerambycidae > Rhamnusium > Rhamnusium bicolor. Next base: position 2,304,446 of record JANEYF010003871.1, read on the forward strand.
TGTTACATGTCCAGTATGTATTTGATTTATCTAGATCTCTTTCACTAAAGACCGTTTTGGATTGCAAATCTTACTCCAGAAATGAGCAAAATCAAACAGGTTTTTCTGCAGATTCTCAAGACTATTTCTTCCCGTTTTTTTTCTTCGATAAGTTCTCTTCTAAAATTGCTATAAGATAGCGTAATTCAATGTTGTTGTAGGCAACCACGATACCAATCACAGTCGCCGTCAACCGCCAACGAAATGATGACACCATTTTTGTCATGAATATGTTTGTTTCAAATCATTGTTGATAGTGAGAGTGAGGTGCTCGTTACAGCTTCAAGGAATCTTAACAGTAACAGACGAATTAAACCATAAAAGGCGTATTTCAAAATATACAATTTTTGGGAAACACATAATATTTTCAGTTTGCCGACTTTGTAAAAGAATTAAAAGATAATGAAATTTGTTGTAATATTTGTCGTGAAGTCAGCTATTCTGCATGCGCATTACCGCATGAATTTAAGAAATTGCTATTTTATAAGTTGGTAATCCTGTCTTCCTCTCTGATGTCGAACATCATATTTTGAAATCTTAACCTCAAAACTATTATTTTATTCTCTGTGGTTTTATTATTTATTCAACTTTATTGAGCCGAAAATTGTATAAAAATAGAGCAAGAGCATATTAAGTTAGTTTTGAAAATCTACCTAAGATTGACCTTTGTATATAGATTAAGTTTATTTGCTGAACTTAAATTTTGTAAATAATGTTGAAATGAAAAATGTAAAGCCAATTTATTTTGATATTTTATTCAACCTAAAATTATTATTCATTTATTTAAATTGCTTCTTTTATATCTTTCCATTTTGAAACACAAAATTCCTAATCTCAAAATAATCAAATCAAAACTTTAGTCATGATGACAGACAAACAGAAAAATTCTCTTAAAATTGCTTTATACACCAATAAAGCAATTTTGTGAGAATTTTTCTGTTTGGCTGTCATCATGAATAATTACTCATATGGGATTAACCTACCTACGTTACAAAACTTTAGTATTCAAAAGTTGCAGAAGACCAACATAAAATAAGTACACAAATGCTCGTGGGAAAAGTAAACGACGCCACAGATTAAGGGCGTTTTAAATTAAATAATAACAAGCCGATTTTGGTAATTTTTTATAAGGAAATAAATCTCAGATATGTTCTTTGAATTATGAATATTTTTTATGCAATTCATACTTAATAATAACCTAAAAATAAATCCGTAAAGTCCAGTGCACTTCACCATATTATTTGCATCTGATAAAAGATGCGATTGTTAATAAAAATAGTTAACATATAAAACTAGCTTACTTTTTTGAATAATCAAACAGAGTCCTGATTGAATTGACAAAAGTCGTATAGACTAATAGAAATAGAAAAAAGTAGAGAAAGTTTACCGAAACATCTTTCTCCACGCGAGGGTAGGTGTTATTTGATGTCAAATTAAGTATCCAAGAACAATATCCTATGATCCCACCCCCACCCTCCTTTTTTGGGGTAGTGATTTTTTTTAAAAAATCAGTAATAAGTCGATGTCTATCTCATTATGAAAAAGCATCAAGTCAGAAGTTTTTCTAAATTGAATTTTCTGTCAAAATAGACCTCTTAGGTTTAAAATTTGTGTTAACATGAATTTTGTTATTTTTCTTACCTTTGCAATTAATGACATTGATATAACGACTTATAAAAATGAACAGATTTATCCATAATGGTCTGTTGAGTCATTTCTTTATTTAAAAGATGAATACAATTTCGCATTTCAACTTTGCTTAGCTGCGGCATTATAAGTTGCTGATTATTATCTGGTAACTTATAAGTAAAGCTGGCAAGCCGTGCGGCTATTTAGTGGTGCACTGACAGGTAGATATCTGGTGAGGCAATGACCGGCCGGCGGACAAATTGAAGCGAGCCGTGAGACTAGTCTATTGTTGTGTGCCGTGTGTTTACATACTAATTTATTCCTCTCGTTGTATTGTATGTTGTTATGTTGATAAATTTATTTGCTGTATTTTATTATTAATATTAATTTAATAATAAAATATGTCAGACGCGCAAGGGTAAAAAACGGTCATACGCTGAAAAAGTGAATAAATTTATAAATGAATTCCCAAATTTATTCTATGTATAATGGTGCTATAATAATTTGTAAGGTGTGCGAGATAGAATTGATGTGCTGGGATAAATATGGTTGCAGACGTCACGTAAATACTGTGTAGCATAAAACTTAAAAAAATGGCGTAGCTTCGAAAACACAGTTTATGTTCGATTTACGGTTAATGCTGGTTGCCTGTTATGTTCCGTTGTATATTCTCGATAAACAACTATTTCGGGAGTTCGGGAATAAATATGCCCAGGTGATGTTACTAAGTCGGGCAACGTTGCGTAACTATGTACCAACTGTACGCGAAGACATTGTAAATAATATCAAATGTGTATTAAAAAATCTGATGTGGCCAGCACATAACTTTCTTATAGCAGTATATATCATCCTGATCTAAAAAAAACACTCTATTTAATTCTTCACTAATCTTAATTAAATTTTAATAGCGTACCTTGAAATGTTTCATTAAAATTTTTAAATAATTAATTATCAATGCCATTCGATACTGTCAATAATAATTCATGTCGTATATTTTAATAATTTTTTGTTATGACATTGGCATTTTTGTAACTAAATTAGACCTTTCAAATGTCAAACTGTTAAATTTATCGTAACCCCATTGTAAAATATTTCAGTTTACATCAGCTTTATTTAAGTACTTGGAAAATATATTTTATTCGCTTGATATAGTAGACATGATTTATATCTTTCATCAAGAATATATTTTTTTTATAAAGTTCAATACAAAAAAGTTTGGGTCTCGGGGACACTCTTTCAGCTTGCCAATTTTGCTCATCACCGAATTTTTCATTGTCTTTGGCCTTTAGAACAAGTGCACCAAATTTGAAAGCTTTATCTCAAAAACTGTGGCTGCCATCGCGATACTACAAACATGCGGACAGATTTTTTTTTTTTCATAAAGTTATGTTTTTCCATTATAATTCGTTGAGATTCGTCCAGAAATGCAATAACAAATTTTTAATTTTTTTTCCGAAATTGTACCTTTTTTCTTCGTTCATTCAATATGTCTCTTCTGGTGGTACCACATTCACCAAATTTAATGTCTCCTAAAATGTTGTTGACAATCTTAACTTCCAAATTTGGGAAGTCTCCCATTAGTATTTTTTGAATTATCGCGGATACTCACACGCACCGACACACATCATTCGGAAAATAGTCAGAATGGATTCTGGAGGGTTGATTGATATATATGTTATATATCAATCAAAATCTCGAGGTCGAAAAAAAATCACTATTACTATATTTCCTTATATTAGGTATAAGAAAGTAAAAATACACGGCTGTGGTTATGTGTTGACGAGACGACAGATTGTAAAAAATTATAATTTAAATGTTATAGTACGTGTACTGGATCCTCTTAAACCGACATTTCCACTATTAGTAGCTAGCAAAAGACTAACTGAGTGTACTGGTAAACAATTACGCGAGTGGTGCTGGAGACGTTAGAAAAATTTGATCTGTAAACAAGTCAAATGTTGATATTTGTGACCGATAGTGACGCGAAAATGCGTTTGGTAGACCGTTATCTTCAAGAACACGGTTGTAGGTTGGTACATGTTACGTATAAAGTGCATGCTTTACATCTTGTGACAGAAACTATTCGACAAGGTTTTCCAGAGTTAAATGCATTCATAGCAAGTACAAAAAAGTGTTTCTTAAATCTCCGAATCGTCCCGCGCATTTCACAGCAAGTTTTCCATTATTTTCGAACCACCACAGACAATTCTTACACGTTGGGGAACATGGTTGAAGGCAGCTTTTTATTATGCTGAATGTTTACAACAAATAAAAGCTGTGATACTACATTTCAATCCAGACGAGGCTGCAACAATTAACGAAAGCCAGACAAAATTCGAAGGTATTTCTGTTGAAATAGCTTTAAATACTATTCACAAGAACTATAAAATATTACATGAAAAACTTAGAAAATAGTGTGTTCTCGTTAGCGGAGTCACTGCAAATAGTGGACGAAGTAAATACTACACGCTACATGCCATGGGTGATGCAAAAAATGAGTTCGTTAGAGAATAGTTCGCACATGTGTTTAAAGCAAGACACGGGTTTTACCAAAGTAAGACAAATTTGTGATGGTACTGATCGTGCAACCCCAGATCCGTTAAGTGCGTTCGAACACTATTTTAAGTATGCCTGTATTATATCAATAGATGTCGAACTGTCGTTCTCAAAATATAAGCATATTTTTTCACAACAGCGAACATCACTCACGAAGATAACCATACAAACATACCTGATGCTGCCAAATTTTTTACAGATCTCCAGTGTGTGATAACCAAACTAGTTCATCAAGCTAGTTAACAGGGTAAGTTGTGCGTACATTGTTATAAATTGTAACAGTTTATTGCTTTTGTTATTAATTTATTATGTCTATTATGATGTGTACGCCCATGTCCCGCCGCACAATTTCCGCCAGCTTTACTTATGACTAAGTAATGAAGAATGTTGTCAATCATTTCAGTGCTGAGTTGATTAGATACTTGTTTTATCACTTTTATGTCTTTTAGGGGCACCTTCACACGAGACACCGAACACCGGACACCGGCGTTCGACACCGGTGGTCGAGATCTTTTCCACGAGACACTGGACACCGACACCAGTGTTCGCTGAAGAATTCGGACGTACTACAGTCGTGCCAAAAGGATTTTAGTTTTATTAATGGATGCACTAGACAACGATACATTAAGTTTGCTCGATCTCTTGTTAATAAGAAAAAGACGGAGAAGGCGAATGTCTGTATTTTAAATTGTGGCGGAGTCGAGACACCGTTTCCGTGTCGGACACCGAGTGTCCCATACATGTGGTCCGTGTGTAAACATGCATTTATTTGTACGATCGGCTAGAATGAGCCACCGGTGTCGAACACCGGTGTCCGGTGTTCGGTGTCTCGTGTGAAGGTGCCCTTAGCATTTCTTTGAGGAACACACGAAAAATATAAATAGACATCGAAAAATGATACAACTAAAAAATTTTGTCCAATTTTTAACACAGATGTCAAGAAAACCAAACGCCAATTATGTAGAAGAAAACATAATATGTCAGAAAACTCACCGTGTGAGCAGGAGTTTAATGAAATGGAAAAATAGATATGCCCTTATATTATTTATTAATTTTTTTGGGTCGCCCTCTATATTACCATAAGAAATTCGACCGTTTACTTTCATAAATTGTTATACGTATTATCAATTACAAAGGTAAGAAAAATATTGTTGAATACTACAAGTAAATATAATTATTGTGGTGTGGTTAAATGCATGTCTGTTGATTCGTTTCAACTGCTCACCGAGAGTGATAAGTCAATGTGTATAAGTTTGACTCATTTTTAGAAAAAAAATTGTATCCATAGAAATATCAAAGATATCAAAACACACCCAAAACTTTTTCTTCCAATTTATCTGTAGATCGTCATAATATGACATAAAAACCCACAATTGTCTTTTTATATTTCCGGAACCAATGAAATTTTCAAAAATGGCAAGGATTTCATTGTACATCCTGTTTACAATGTCTACTATCGTAGTTTGATGCCATGGTTAAGCCAGTTTATTTCTGAAGAAATTTTCAAGAAAATCTTCAAAACTGCATCGCATTGTTTTAAGATATTCTTCTCCAAATTAAATTTTTAGTTTCATATGTCTACTAGTGTAGAATACGAGTGATTGCGACGTTTTTTTTACATTTCGTTCACTCACTTTTTCTCCGTAAGTTTCCAATTTTTAATAACATCAATCTTGTCCACACTCGTCTTTCTCAACGTAAAAGCACATGTCAAAGCTGTTGACATTTACTATCTCATCCAATTATCTATATAGAAATCGCTCATATATTCATTTTCAGTCGCTCTTGAAACAGATTGTGTTTCCTTTAGCTAATATGATGTAGTAACTCTCAGATAAAAATGGAACAGTCTTATCGTAAGGTACAGGGTGAAGATTTTAAGCTGTTCAAGATCTCCGTTAATATTATCGCTGAAAAACATATTCTTTATAAATGAGTCTGTCAATAAAAGCATTTTGTGCAAAACAAAAATTATTACTATTATTGTTAAGTTCAAAAATGTTTATTCAACTGTATGGAGAAAAGTTTATTGAACTGAACTGATTGTTTTTAAATGAATTAATAGATACACGCCCGCATAAAGAATGCAAGGTGGGAAAATGCAGAATTGCAATGGAAAAAGAATGCAAACCATAGACACGTGTTTCTGACTAATTGGTATTTATCAGCACGGTGTAGCTGAGTTAAAATGATAGACAAATTTAAAAAAAGGAAAAACACTAAAGGGAAATCACTGACAGGAGACCAATCGCACCTTTGTGGCTTCCACTTGGATGGCTCTATATAAGAGCGTCAATCAAGCATCGCACACGCGGGCAACTGTAGCAACCTGCGTGGGATTCCAGACCCAGGAAAATAATAGGTACAGGGAAAGAGGTAATAACGCGGGTTTAAATATATTACAGTTCAAAATAATATGAATTATTGGGTACACGCCCGCATAAAAAATGCAAGGTGGGAAAATGCAAAATTGCAAATGGAAGAAGAATTTCATGGACACGTGTTTCTAACTAATTGATCTTCATCAGCAAGGTGTAGCTGAGTTAAAATGATGGACAAAACTCAAAAAAAGGAAAAACACTAAAGGAAAACCACTGACAGGAGGCTGTAATGTATTTAAAACCGCGATATTACCTCCTTTCCTCTACCTATTATTTTCCTGGGTCTGAAATCCCACGCAGGTTGCTATAGTTGCCCCCGTGTGCGATGCTTGGTCGACAAATGATATTGGCTATCGATCTATCAGGTCGGGGTATTTGCCCGCTGAGTAGTTGTCTCGTTCAAATCATATTTAATAACAGTAGTTTAGTCCACCTGGGCTAGAGGTCGCCGCTCTCGGTACTTGCTTCGCAAGTTGCTATCCGCCACAGAGACATCTATGATGTCAGTCGGATAGTAGCATTTAGACCATATGAGAAGTTTCATACCTCTCACCACTACTCATGACCATCATATACATTTTAATTTATTCTGTGCGTGTGCGGGAGTGTGTGTATGTGTGAATGAAAAAATATAGATATTACGCTATTGATATTATCATTTCACAATTCAAAAGTTCGTGGCTAAAACACTTTGTTTGTAAGGCCAAAAAGCAGAGATGAAAAAAAAATAATTTATTCCGTACTGAAATATAAAAATTAATAAAGTTGCGGCACATGATTTTTATTCAGTTTTTCCCGCTTGTTTCATTTTTATACAACAAATCTTATTATCTTGAATAGTATAGGAGTTACCGACTTATTTGACATTTTCTCTTACCTGTTTCACTTTTTCCCAAAATCGAGGTTAAAAGTGAAACACAGTTTTCATTTTTTTTGTTTAGATTATATCTAATTAAAAAAGAAAACATGCACTTTGAAAATATCAAGTAACACTGCATCTAATACATAAATGGGAAATTTCAATTTATATAAGTAACTGGAAAACTGAAAGTTTTATATTTTGTCTCATATTTACTTTGTAATTATTTTTATAAATTAGATTTACTGTACAATAAAGAATACCATACTAAGTATTATTAGTAAAAACGCTTTTGAAAAAACAATTTTACTTCAACGTTTTCTTTCAATACCAAAATAAGTTGCAACGACTGAACTGTTTTCAAACTTCAAGATAACTTCTCGTTAAATTTAGGGCATGGTGGCTTGTATTCTCACGTTTTTCTGTTAAAAGTGTTGCAAAAGTATAATTTACAACTTTCGCCAGACTACCACGATATAAAGAAATTAATTATCTACTACGATAGTTTCTAGAAACTTTAGAATTCTGTTGAGCTGTTCAACAACTCAAAAGCAAGGCATAAAACACCTAAAATGAGTTTAGTAAGAAAACCTCAGCTGAAGAACTACTGAAGTTAATTTACAAGTTTTACTTCTTATATGTTTGTTTAGATATTTCTGCTGAATGGTCAGTTTTCGTGAAAGAGGATCAAAGGATATATGGCGGCGTCAGAACTAAATAATGTAACATTGCAACGATAGAACCCGTTACATACTAAAGAATTAAACATTTAACAATAAAACGACTCAATCAGTGATCGAGTCCGATATTTGAATGAATGAATAATACCTCGTCTACCAGTCGGTAGGCTGTCAACAGAGACTACATTCCCGGGAGGCCCCGTCCGACAGTAGACGGTGAGTGAGCCCAAGTGGTGGGTCTCGGATTTTTTGGATAGTACGGCAACCAAGTAGCAGATGGCGGCGTTAGTTCAAAAACCAAGGAAAATAAATTAGGTATCCACTCCTTGGTAAAAGTTTAAAATATAGAGTGGAATGAAAAATAATAACGTTGAAAAAATGTTTTTGCTAATTATTGTTTACTACTTTTACAAAACTTATCATAGATAAGTACAACATATATCTTTTTTAAGCAATTATTTTCCCGGCTATTTGCCAAAACGCTGAAATTTGGATAATATGCACATTATGTTCAGTGTGACTGACTCAATAATGTTATTATTTTTTTTTAATTCTAACTATTCTGTTCAGTAAAACCAAAAATAAATAAAACAAAAGGTACTCACCAGTTGAACAATCGCTTTAAAAACTTTAAAACATCTACCGATACGTGTTTCTGCTTTTAGCGTCATCAAGATAGATCATTTAAAGGATCGAAAGAAACTAAACTAGTAAACCCCAATGTAATAAACATTGATGGTTTCAAATAGCCGGGAAAATAATTGTTTAAAAAGATATATGTTGTACTTATATATGACAAGTTTTGTAAAGGTAGGAAATAATAATTAGCAAAAAAATTTTTTCAGCGTTATTATTTTTTATTCCACTCTAAACCAAGGAAAGTTACTGCGTTTTGCATGCGGCCTTTCAATTGTGGCCTAGTTGCCCAGTAAAATAAGTAACTACTGCTACTACTACTATTAACACTGTTTTGACAATCATATAAGAGATTTTTATAAAAAAATTAAGGGGTCGTGGAAGAGGAAATGATAATTTAAGAGGAGATGTCGAAATGGGACTTTACCAGTGGAATTCTCTCAAAAAACGAGGTGAAGAATGTGCAAACCATTTCGCTCTATCTGCTACATAAATAGGCAAAACAATTTGAGACACACTGTACAAATTTAAATTTAACAAACCGTTCAAGTCCAATTGCTCCCAATTAATTACCTAATCTTGTACCATAATTATTTAGATTTAACTAAAACGAACGGAAGTTTTTGTTTAAGTACCATTCTAATTGAGTTTAGAAAACATGTAGTGATGAAGTTAGTAGGATTTTATATTTCAAAAACAGTTGTTGACTGGGTCATTAAGTCACGCATTGTCCATTAATCTTAAAGCCCGCTTCTGTAGGTGAAATGCCCAAATGGACTGGCTACAAATTCCCCCACAGAAGCACACCATAAGACAGGTGCGAATGAAATAGAGAGTGATTTGTTGTTAAAATAATGTGAGAATTGGGAACTTTCTTTAATTATCTTAACATATAAAGGCGAGTGGATAGTCCTTTACGCAGGTTTCTATATCGCTTAGTTTAATTCAATTTGGGATGAGCTCAGGTGTGAACCACTCAGTTCCATCCTTAGTTGTAGAGACCATTTTGATTTAATTTTTTTATTATGAGATTACGGATGAATCATTTAAAAAAACAGATACAATGAGCTTATAATATATCTAGTCATTATTGTAAAAGTTTTTTTACACGGAGGCACTATGATATTAACAAAAAACTCTCTAATTTCAAAAGGCATTACCGAGTTAGTAAATTTAAGTGTAGATAAGGTTTTTGAATGTTCTGCTGTAGAGATTAAGGTAAATGATAATATATATAGTATTATCTGTTTGTACAAAACACCAAACTCGGATAAAAATATTTGTATGTAGATATTAGAGGAAACTTTAAATTTCGTTTTCAATAAATCTCATATTTCTCACACAATTATGTCGTGATTTCAATGTAAATTTTTCAAGTAAAAGTAGAGATACCGGAAACCTAAATTATCTAATCATTTCTTATTACATTAAATCAGTTTTCGAAGAACCCACCAGATCTATAAATAATACAAACTCAGCAATCGATTACATACTTACAAATAATAACGATCAAATTATTAATAAAAATATCTTAAATACTGGTTTATCAGATCACCGTGGGCAAAAAAATTATTATTGATGTGGATGTCCCACAAAACATGAGCTCATATCGAATTAGATCTCTTTCCAAAAACAATATTTCAAAATTTAAAGAGATTCTGAACTTAGTAACATGAAGTAATGTTTTTAGTAATCGAACAGTAGAATATAAATACATAGCATTTCATAACATATTGCATAATCATTACGATTTATGTTTTAAATTTGTTAGCAATAATCTTAATTTTGAGAATCAAATTAATTTGATCACTACTGGTATAAAAGTTTCATCTATTCTCTTAAAAGAGTTATTTACGTTACAAAAACATGGTATAATACACACTGAACATTATAAAAGATACAAAAGAATCTATAATCGTGTTATAAAACAGGCTAAAAAGTTGTATTTTGACAATATAATAAGAAATTCAGTAAATAAAACAGACAGTGTGGAAAATAATAAACCGCTTAATAAAACATGATTTAAACACACACAACTTGATAATAGTGTTAAAATTGACATAAATAATCAACCAGTAACAGACACGCCCAAAATTGCAAACGAAATTAACTCTTATTTTATAAACTTACCTAAATCTCTTAATATACCACAATGTAACACTTTAGAAACTTTAACATCTGTCAGTGAAAATTCGATTTATCTGAAACTAGTGACGACTTCTGAAAGGATTGATTCAATTAATAATTTAAAAGAATCAATTTCAGTGGGCCCCGATGATATCTCTATAAAAAATAATTAAACTCTACGCATATCAGATAACTGAACCATTAAACGCCTATTATCAATCAGGGGGATACATTTCCCAGTTTTTTTAAATTATTCAAAGTCATTTCTTTGTATAAAAAAGGAGATCCCAAAAAAAATCTGTAATAACAGTCCCATCGCAATATTGGTATTTTCGAAAATATTCGAAAAGCTATTATGTAAACATACAAAAGCCTTTTTGGAATCTTACAACATTTTATCAACAAACTAGCACGGTTTTAGAGAACATCGATCAAGTACTACGGCGCTAACAAATATTTTTAATTTTGTTTATAAAAATTTTTATCAGGAATATAAGATAATAATTGCATTGTTCATTGATCTATCAAAAGCTTTTGATATCGTAGATCATGATATGGTACATGAAATAAATTTCTAGAATATTATTTAAAGAACAAAAACAGTTTGAAGATTTTTTAAGTGCTAGATCTAAAGAATTACCTGTTGATATTGGTGTACCACAAGATAATGTTTTAGGTCCACTACTGTTTATTCTTTACACAAATGATTTGGACAATTATTTATCTGCATTTTATGGTACAAAGTGAAATACAAATCACTGATTAATAACACCACATGAAATTACAACCCCCTTTATCCCTGAAGGTCTGATAATTTAAACACAAATTTAATAAAAAAAATTGGTAATGAACCAAGATAGAACGTTCATCATGCAATTTCATCCTGTTGGAAAATATACTTCAAGCTTATTAATTAAACATAAGAGCAAATCCATTCAACAAGTCATATCTCAAAAAGTATTAGTTATTTACATAGACCTAGCTCTAAACTGTAGGACACTTGTAATATATATATATATATATATATATATATATATATATATATATATATATATATATATATATATATATATATATATATATATATATATATATATATATATATATATATATATATATATATATATATATATATATATATATATATATATATATATATATATATATATATATATATATATATATATATATATATATATACAGAGAAATAGCTAGACGCGGGTTAATTACGAACAGTAAAAATGATGAAAATAATCGGGTATTCCCGCATAAAGAAAAAATTGCAAGGTGGAAAAATGCAAAATTGCATATGGCAGAAAGATGCAAACCGTGGACACGTGTTTCTGACTAATTGGTCTTCATCAGCACGGTGTAGCTGAGTTAAAATGATGGACAAAACTCAGAAAAACACTAAAGGAAAACCACTGACAGGCAGCCAGTCGCAACCTTTGTGGCTTCCACTTGGATATATATATATATATATATATATATATATATATATATATATATATATATATATATATATATATATATATATATATATATATATATATATATATATATATATATATATATATATAAAAATGTTGCACCATGTGACTAGTACAGATCCTCTAAAGACATATTATTTTTCTAGCCCGAAATCTCAGATTCGATATGGGATTATTTTCTAAGACTAGTCAACATCCAGTAAGAGAGTTTTTATACTGCAAAAAAGAGCAATACGGTGCATGGCGTTGACTCTGCTGTGCCTGTATACACAGCCATCTACGTAAATTTTGAAATTTGTTAAACAAAAGTTATCCTAATTTAAATTTCAAAATTCATTTCATAACTATCCTGCACGTCATGGTTCCGATTTGCAATATGATTCACATAGGCTAGAGTTGTACAAATCTAATCCGTATTATATGGGTTCAGTACTCTATAATAAATTAGGTAGTAATATAAAAAATATTGTGTGACTTTAAAAAAGATTGCGAAAAAATTTACGTTTTTTAATTGGAAAACCCTGTACATTTTTACGTTTTTTTACGTACCGTTTATTTCTAACAACTGAAATTCCCGGCGTTGCTCGAGTTTAAAGGTTTGGGAGACACATTGTTAAACTTTATCCCCCATTAGAGTTAAATTATACATTTACATCCCTACCAAATTTCAACATTGTAGCTCAAACGGTTTGAAAGAAAAACATTAACCACCCAATTCACAGTCCTTGAGAGAGTAGTAATATTTTGTATATTTAGATTTCAAATAAGTATAGATTATGCTTATCTTTGATAGATATTGAAATATTTAAAAATGAAAAAGTTTGAGATGGCCTCATCCATTCGCATATATTATAGTTGTATTTTTTATAAGCGCTAGGTTCAGCAAAAATTATTGCTACTTTTCACAAAAGTCACTTATGCTGCTATATGTATTGAGTAGTGCCTATTGTTGCTGTTATACTGTAACCAACACTAGCTACGAATAAGTTGTCCAAATTAAAAATATGATTCAACTTGAATATATGTTAAGACTACCAAAAGGTGTTTCCATAAGAGCGCAAAATTTGAATTGCGCGCCAGTTTGGCTGTCATGATGTCACAAAATTATGTCATACCAGGTCGATAGGAGACAGATGGGAGTTCGTAAACGTGGAGCATTACACGATAGAACAACGCGCCCTGATTGTCAAACATTATTATCAAAATGGTGAAAGTTTGATTGCCACGATTCATAAAGTGCGTCTAATTTTCGGTCGAGATAATGTTCCTCATTCATTTACTGTGAAATGAATAATCGAAAAAGTGCTGGTTCGGTTAGAGATATCAAACACACAACAACACACGAGCTCGTAGAGGTCGTTCAGAACAAAACATCACGGCAGTTCGCGAGAGCGTGGCCGAGAGTCCAGGGATGTCGATTCGTCATCGTGCACAAGAATTGGACATTACAACAGCCACTCGTCAGCGTGCTCTTACTAAAGATTTGCATCTCCATACCTACAAAGTCCAATTGACTCTAAAGATTTGCATCTCCGTACCTACAAAGTCCAATTGACTCAGCAACTTCTGCCAACAGACTATACACAGCGAAGAGAGTTCACCAATTGGATCCTTGAACAACAAGAAGTGAATGCCGATTTTTCGGACAAATTCATTTTCAGTGCCAATGATTCATGAGAAAGCAATGCATCTAAAACGTGTCACTGTTTGGTGTGCATTATGGTCTGGAGGAATCATTGGGCCGTTTATCTTCGAAAACGAGACAAGTAATGCAGTAACGGTGAATAGCGAACGTTATCGTGTTTTGATAACCCAATTTTTTGTGCCTCTATTGGAAGATATTGCTCTCGACGACATGTGGTTTCAGCAGGACGGTGTCACTTGCCATACCGCCCGTGAAACATTGACGATCTTGCACGAATCTTTTCCTGATCGTGTCATCTCTCGGTTTGGTGACCAGAATTGGCCGCCACGCTCTAGCGATTTAACACCTTTGAACTTTCGGCTGTGGGGTTATCTGAAGTCACAGGTTTATGCCAACAAGCCCGCGCTAACCGAAGCATTGAAGGCCGAAATTAGGCGCTATATCAACGAAATACCGCCACATGTATGCAACACCGTTATTCAAAATTTCGCCAAAAGAGTACCCATGTGTCAACAAAGCCGTGGCGGCCGTTTACCAGATGTGTTATTCCATACATAACTCCTAAATGTCTACATTATAACTCAATAAATATTTCAATACTTTGCTACAGAAAACCATGTGTTATTGAACCTTTAAATCTTGCGCTCTTATTGAAACATCCTTTATACTGGGCCGCTGCAATTTCCAGATTCAATAATCAATTACATGAACGCTGTTTAAATATAGCAGGCAATCATTGGCGTAAAATTGAGGCTGATAAATATTATAGATAGATAGATAGATAATTTTATTCACCAATTATTAAAGATACAAACTTTGTACGCTTGGCAAGTCATTGTATAAATACATGTATAGCAAAGGATATAAAACAAAAAAAAAAGACAAAACAGAAACAAAATAATTACAAATAAGTTTAAGTATAGTATCAATGTAGAGATCATTGCAACTAATTTAGAACACACAAACTAATTGGGCCTTTCTATAAACTCATTTATGCTATAATAACAGTTATTTGTAAGTATGGCTTTTATTTCAGATTTGAATTTTATTATTGGAAGATCCTTAATATTTGTGGGTAAGCTACTGTACAATCTAATACAGTTATTGTAAGGAGAGTTTCTAAAAGCAGTAGTTTTGTGTGCTGGTATAATTAAATTATATTTGTGTCTGGTTTCGTATGAATGACAATCCGTTATTACAGGAAATTTATTAATATTATTTTTGACATATAGTAGGCACTTGTAAATATATATGCAAGGAAGGGAAAGTATTTTCTTTTCGATAAATTTTGGTCTACAAATATTCCTTTGATTCATGTTAAAGATCAATCTTATGATTCGTTTTTGAATAACGAAAATTCTGCCAAAGTCAGTGACCCTACCCCAGACCAGAATATTAAAAGACATGTGAGAACACACTAACGCATAGTATACCTCCATGAGTCCTGATTCATTTAAGGTAGACTTTAATTGAAGTATGGCAAAATACGCCTTATTTAACATTTTGCACGCATGATCAGTATGAGCTTCCCATGTCAATGTGTCATCTATATATGTATCTAGTAATTTAGTTTTATTATCAAAAAAAAACAGAGAAATCTGCTATAGGTCTTCTAAGATAAAAATTTAAAAATGTGGTCTTGTTTTCGTTGAGTATAAGGATATTACGTTGATACCTGGCACTGACATTATCAATTACACTTCTTACTTTCGAATCCATTTCCTCAACAGAATCGGCGATTATTGTGCAACTAATATCATCAACGTACATGACTGTTAAGGAATCTTTGATAAAATTAGGTAGATCATTAACGAATATCATGAATAGTAGTGGTCCTAAAATAGAACCTTGTGGGATACCCAAATTAACTTTATAATCAACAGAATCCACTTTATTATATGTGACCCTGATATTCCTATTATCCATGTAGGAACATACCCACAGTAGTAGATGACTGTTTATGCCAAGCTTTGACAACTTAGTTGAAAGAATGGTCCACCGAATCAAAAGCATTAGACAAGTCGAAAAATATAGAACCACACATATGCCACCATCTATATTACTGTAAACATAATCTAAAAATTGAATAGATGCAGTCTCTATAAATCTTCCTGGTCTAAAGCCATGTTAAGATTCAGTGAGCAGGCCCTCCATTTCTACATAGTTTAAAATACGGTCATAAATTACTTTTTTCAAAAATTTTGAATAATACGCTTAATAGGTAAATTTGCCTGTAATTCTCAATATTATCAGTATCTCCTTTTTTAAAAATAGGAATTACAGATGCCATTTTTAAGTGATCTGGAAAACAACCCTGAAATAAAGATGGGTTAATGAGATAAACTAATGGATCTATAATATGAGAATTTACGAGTTTCATTATTTGTACCATTAGGCCATCAGGACCATTAGATTTTTTGTTTTTAAGGTTTTTTACTATTTGTGAAACCTGTTCTTTCATTACAGCAATTAAAATTAGATGTTGGTCATTGGAACTGGAAAAAGTACATGGAAGAGACATATTAGAGCCAAAATGATTCCGAATGGTATTAGTAGCTAATGTGGAGAAAAATTGTGCAAATGAATTGGCTACTTCACTACTGCCGGAAATAATATTATTGTTAACATGTAAAATTATATCTTTAGTTTTATTTGCATTTCTACCAAGTTTTTTATTTAAAATACTACACGTTTTTTTTGTTTTGTTATTGGAATTTTTTATTGTGTTTTTAAAGTAATCCTGTTTTGTATATGTTTGTTTTTTAAAATATTGTTTATTTTGTACCTTTTATATATAACAGAAGTTATTAGTATATTTGTATGAGTGCACAATTTCAATTTATTACAGATAAAGCTGAAAGAGGGAGTACGATTCTTATTTATATCATTTGATCCAGCAATTATGATACCAAAATAATTTAGTGTGAAGTTTTTACATAATATATCTATATTTTCCATTACTTGGTGCAGTAATGGGCCAGGTTTTATTATAGCAGTTCTTTTATAAGAATCTAACCCTCTATATTTACTAATTAATCTATTGAATTTCTTTCCACATTCATCACTTGGTAATAATATTTTATTTTTCTTTGATTTGCTTTTTGATATATCCTGTATATTTACTTCCAGGTCATTTTTAGTTGTTTTTTTATCACAATCCTTTAAATTTGATACTTGAGATGGAATTACATTTGTGTCTGGCTTCCAGTTTCCTATATTATCAATTTGAGTACCTGCATTAATTATTTTAAGTTGACCTGGTACGCCACTGTCTAAAACATTTATTATAAAACCAAGAAAGTTTAGTGCCATATTCCCCAAAAAGAAACAATCTATCTTGTAACATTTATTATATTTGTAGATGTATATACATTTTTCTTACTATAAGTTGTCTGCGAGCCTTTGTTTTCTGTTACTTTTTGTTCTACATTTTTGTGGTATTTAGTAAGTTCCTTAATTTAGCTTTTTAGGAATTCCGCAAGGCACAGTTATAGCTCCGATTCTTTTTTTAATTTTTATAAATAATCTTTGCAATATTTCTAATATATCAGGAAAAATAATTTCATATGCAGATGACACGGTAATTATATTTGAAGAATTGGATTGGAAAGAAGGAGCTATAAAAGTGTCATCTGATATGGAAGTAATAAAAAATTGGTTAGATCAAAATTTACTTTCTTTGAATATAAAGAAGACAAAATTTATGTGATTTTCCATTTATACGATTAAGAATCATAATATTACCGAAATAAATATTTGAAATACAGATCTTATAATAAGTAGTTGTAAAAGAATAAAATATCTTCATCATAATAGATGAAAATTTTAAATGGCAGGAACATGTAATACTACGTGTATTACATGTTCCTGCCATTTAAAATTTTCATCTATTATGATACCAAGATATTTTATTCTTTTTACAACTACTAATTATAAGATCTGTATTTTAAATATTTATTTCGGTAATATTATGATTCTTAATCGTATAAATGGAAAAGCACATAAATTTTGTCTTCCCTATATTCAAAGAGAGTAAATTAATGTTTATTACATTAAGGTTTACAAGTTTCCTTACTTTGGATTCTTTAAATGTGCTGGCTACCCTGATGACGCAATGCAAGCAGAAATACGTATCGGTATATATTTTAAAGTTTTTTTAAAGTGAGTGTCAACGGGAGAGTACCTTGTGTTTTATTTATTTTTGGTTTTACTAGACAGAATAGTTGAAATTAAAAATAACATTATTGAGTCAGTTGTACTGAACATAATGTACATATTATCTTTTTGTAATCCAAGTTTCAGCGTTTTGGCAAATAGCCGAGAAAATAATTGTCTAAAAAAGATATATGTTATACTTTTCTGTGATAAGATTTGTAAAAGTTAGTAAATAATAATTAGCAAAAAATTTTCAGTTAATACTATTTTTCATTCCACTCTATATTTTAACTTTTACCAAGAGGAGGAGCTTGATTTGTTTTTAAATTATTTTATTCGGCCCTAAGGGGTATTTCCACTATATAATTTCAATTATTCTGTTCTCTGAAGCCATTAATGTTTATTACATTAAGGTTTACAAGTTTCCTTACTTTGGATTCTTTAAATGTGCTGGCTACCCTGATGACGCCAATGCAAGCAGAAACACGTGTCGGTAGATATTTTAAAGTTTTTTAAAGTGAGTGTCAACTGGTGAGTACCTTGTGTTTTATTTATTTTTGGTTTTACTAGACAGAATAGTTGAAATTAAAAATAACATTATTGAGTCAGTTGTACTGAACATAATGTGCATATTATCTTTTTGTAATCCAAGTTTCAGCGTTTTGGCAAATAGCCAGGAAAATAACTGTTTAAAAAGATATATTATGTTATACTTATCTGTGATAAGATTTGTAAAAGTTAGTAAATAATAATTAGCAAAAAATTTTCAGTTAGTATTATTTTTCATTTCCACTCTATATTTTAACTTTTACCAAGAAGGAGCTTAATTTGTTTTTAAATTAATAAAAATATGTTAGTATTAAATATTCTAATTGAAAGACATTAGCACAAAACAAGCCTTTTCTGGCTTAGGTGCTACCCTCATATTAATGTAGATAATTTAAATATATTATGTTTAATAAAGGAATTTAAATTTGAATTTTGAATTTGAGGTCGTCAATCATTTGCATGTTTGTTTATTAACTCGTTTAGCTCTTCTTCGTTTTTAGTTAGCTTCCTGTATAAACAAATCATTGACAATTTTTAATTTCTGGATATACTTATTTTTTATATGTATATATGTACAAAACATGTATTAAATGGTAAATAATGGACTTTTAGAAGAAATACTTTCAAAGTATAGACTTTAAAATACAAAACAATATTCACAATATTATACCGCACCATACCATATCGAATAATATAAAATAACACGAAAATCACTAAATAATGCTTAAACAGAAACACAATAAACATCTGTTATAAATAATCATGTTAAGTTACCGCATGAATAACAACAATAGAAAGCTGAACATTTTTTAAAACAAACATTCCTCTCAATACTGATATCATGCGTACGCCTATGATTGCCGCATTCTATCACATCGTGCTTATAGAGAATAAACTTTAGATCGAAGGTGGAATAAAATCGTATGAGCCCTGAATCTTAGCATTGTTGTTCTATCCCTGGACTGTATATCCATAGCGGGACTAAATTACAGGAGAAGCTTGGCGCGCTTTATATAATATGTATTATATTATACCGAAACACTGACATGATTTATTATGATTTCTAAGTTTACCTCTTTAGAATATTATAGATTAATAAACATAAAATAGTATATCTATACTTTGCACAGTTCTGGATTGGGTCGATGATTAAATACAAATCGCTATATCGGAGCGTATCTTCAATTTAGTACATTGCAATTGACACTGGTAGATGGAGTTACCATTAATCGGTAATACTCTACTATCACATATCTACTTCGCACTGAAGAAGGCAATAACCTGAAACCGGCATGCTATTGATGTATGCGACGGTCTCAAGAAGGATTACCATTTATTTGGTAAAAATATTTTACTTGTGGGCAATCGCAATCAATGATACAAATTATCAAAAAAGTGTGCTACTTTATTTAATTTTTTAATTAAATGTAGTCAGAGGATTATGATTTTGTATCTTTTACTTAGGTACTAATTTTGTTATTTATTACTTTTTGTCAGGATTTTTAAATTCTCATCTATATTGACATTTTTAGTATACCTTTATTTTAAATAATATAAACTGATCACAATGGAATAGGTATCAATCATTCAAGTGATCATTTTTTATTTTTATGGAATATGATGTGCACTTGAAATTTACCCTGTATGAAGTAGAAATCTAGCTTCCGAAAGACGCAGTATGTCCGTGAATGATTTTTTTAATTGCAAATAAGGGACAAAGAAATAACGAAATAACGCCAACAACAAATTATTTAATCGAAAATAAGATATGAAAATGATAAACGCAGTAGCAGGTGTGCCCTCCTCTTACCCTCTAATATGCAATACAACATCAATGTGTCGACTGAATCAACCTATGAATCATTTCTTGGGAAATATGTTATATATATATATATATATATATATATATATATATATATATATATATATATATATATATATATATATATATATATATATATATATATATATATATATATATATATATATATATATATATATATATATATATATATATATATATATATATATATATATATATATATATATATATATTTATGTTGTTTTCAGGTTTTCGCGGGTGGTGAATGTTAAATTCGTTTTCCGGATTGCATATAAGCATTCCTTACAGTCATACGGAAATGGCAATATTTCTAGCAATTTCATTGGCCGTTGCAAGGCCACGGCATGGCATGCTCATCAGATATCGTTTTTAAAGGGGAATTCGGCACCGTGAAAATAAACAAACTATAATAAAGGGCAAGGAAAAAATGTAATAAAGGGCAAGGAAAAAATTTAATCTTCATATAAATCTTACTAACGAACTAAAAATACTTATTAAAAAAAAATAATAAGTTAAAGGGCAAGGAGAAAATGTAATAAAGGGCAAGGAAAAAATGTAATCTTCATATAAATCTTACTAACGAACTAAAAAATACTTATTTAAAAAAAAAAAATAACAAGTTTGTGATTCGAACCCTTGACCTACAGCGTGCCACGCGAGCATCTTCTCTATCATCTAACAAGCTCCTAGCTGACAGACGATTCCAAAAGGATTTAATACTTTAAAATGTCATGTCACTGCGCATGCCCTGCGGCTATCTTAAAACGGCCAATGAAATTGCTAGAAATACTGTCATTTCCGTATGACTGTAAGGAATGCTTATATGCTTCCGGGTTTACTCCCGCGTAGGTGATAGGCCCAGAGAGGGACCGTGGTTGTCTGAACGACGTTTCGGCAGAATCTCATCTGCCATCTTCAGGTTCTAACAGATAACTGCTTACTGCGGCTTCTGGTAACTCGAACTGAAAATGTCGTTCAGACTACCACGGTCCCTCTCGGGGCCTATCACCTACGCGGGAGTATACCCCGGAAAACGAATTTAACATAAATATATATATATATATATATATATATATATATATATATATATATATATATATATATATAAATATATATATATATATATATATATATATATATATATATATATATATATATATATATATACATATATATATATATATACGTATATATATATATATATATATATATATATATATATATATACGATATATATATATATATATATATATATATATATATATATATATATATATATATATATATATATATATATATATATATATATATATATATATATATATATATATATATATATATATATATATATATATATGATTAAATATGATTTGAAGGAAACAACTACTCAGCGGGCAAATACCCCGACCTGCATTGAATTACTCCTTCAAATCATGATAGATCAATATATATATATATATATATATATACGTATATATATATATATACGTATATATATATACGTATATATATATATATATATATATATATATATATATATATATATATATATATATATATATATATATAAATATATATATACGTATATATATATATATATATATATATATATATATATATATATATATATATATATATATATATATATATATCGTCAAGTGTCGGCGTTTGTTAAAAGTTATTCCACCCCAAACCATTACAGAACCACCTTCAAAAGTTCTTAATTCTCTCACACATGAGTTTAAACATATCGTCGCACTCCAGACTCGTGCATTATTGAAATTAGGACAAAATATAAATTCATCTTTGAAGAGGACGTGACTCCATTGCTCTATATTCCAGTTGTTATGTTGTTGGCCAAAGTTTCACCTAGCTCTTCGATGTACTAAAGTTAACTGGAAAAAAAGAATAACACTTCCTAAACGCATATGTGCTTCATATTCTTTCACGCTATCTTCTGCAGACAATACCGACTTCCCCTGAACCTATTTCATAATGGGTGAATTGCAGGTTATCTTGTTTGGACTACTCGACTACCCATGCCACGTACCTCCTCCGAGGACAGCCTTATTGCAATAGAGTAACCGTCGTAACAACTTCAATTTTGGTGAGGTGTTTTCTACGAATAATATGTCTTCCAAGAACATCATTATTCACGATTGCAGTACTTTATTTTACGTACGTGTGAATTAATGTATAAAATAATTCTGTTCTCAGTTTAATAGTATGATTACGAACATTTTTCTTTTTTTCGAAAAAAAGAATGAAAGAATTCGGATTTTCCATAGTGGGAAAAAAATTTATACACATGTAGAAAATAAATGTGAAAGTTTAGGAGTATCGGTCAATAAATATGGAAATTACAGATATTTGAAAAAGTGGTACCTATTTCATTATGATTAGTTTATAACAGCAGTTTCAAGAAGCGGAAGATGAAAAGGTTTGAGTAAAGTAGTAGGTATTTCTATATCTTGAACAATGTATTTTACTTTTCTGTATTCCCAAAATATACCATATTAACATGTTGTTGTACACATGTACACAATGACGAAATATTTAAAACATCTAAAATATTTCGTAGATCTATCTTTATAAGATGAATAAGGCATGTGAATCACATGAAGCCCTGTGAAAAATTTTAATATTCTGGTTTAAAGCTGAGAAAGTGTTGGTATCGATCTTACTCGGCGTTTTTCTTGTCATATATATGTTGTTATAGGGAAAATTAATATATTTTCGCCACTCCATCCTTTAATATAAAATGTCAGTTTCTATGGATATCAGCAACCAGTCAAGAATACTTTCATGTTTTTACTTCTATACACTTTTTATTCATATCAGCAAAGTTGTCAACATATTTTAGAATATAAATAAGATATTTATAATACCCAAAATCTTTTTATGGTTGTATATTATTTTCATAGATTCAAAAGTAATCTACGTCATAATACGTATTGTGTTACTAGTAATGGAATATTTATCTGGATTAAAACGTTCTCTTATTTCTCTTAAAAATTGGGATAGACCGCACTTCAAATATGAATTTATTAAATAATAATAGGGAATATCTATACTGCTAGTAATTATATGCATAGAACATTTTTTAAGTATACGACACTGCAAAAAAAATTAAAAAATTAAATTCCTTAAAATTTTAAAGGATAAAACCCATTATTATTTTAACTATCTTAAGGCGGTGCATTATGGCGTAAATCTTCTCAAAATTCAGTATATCTGGAACTATTTAAGATATCTAGCTAGAATTTGTTAAGTGAGTAAATGAGCTTTAATGTAAATTAATAAAAATTATTAAAATCACTCTGGTAGTTTTCTAATTATTTAAAACCTTCGGATAAGTTCTTCATCCAGTAATATTTACCGAGTAAGTATAGTTAGGAAAAATCTGGCAATATTGCGACAGAAGCCCGTTTACTTAACCTGGTTTATCAATTATAAGCCTAAGTTCTTCCCTAAATCTTATCAGAACATAGAATTTAAATCCAAAAAAATATAAATAAATTATTAAAAGTGTAATCATTTACCAAAATCTTTATTTCTAAAATAAACATTTCACTTTGATTACAAACAATAATAATGAGCTCCCTAATAATATAAGAAATTGTACAAATTCTTTTATTCATTTTGGAAATCACTAGGATGAATGCACGAATAACATGTTTAATTAGTTATTATTTAATTATTTGAATTACCTACCCATTGCATATCAGAATAAACAAAAAATGTATAAACCTAAAGCTGGGTACAGACATGTAACAGAACTTCGTATCGTAACACCGTCGCGCAACAATTTTTGTCACGCGTCGAAGCTACGCATGTTCAGGGATTCAAGCGTATCAGAATATCGTCGTGTATCATGTTAGCAGAACATACTATCGTTCCAACCGCGATCGCAAACTAGTGGTGCAACATCAGCCAGTATCATTCCTTTGATGTGACGCTCTAATACCGACAAGCGATGGGACGCCTCGATGTTGCGTTGTTGCGGTGTTAAGCTGTTACGCGGTGCCGTCCACACTTGTTACGAGACGGTGTTACGGTACGAAGTTTTGTTGCATGTCTGTACCCAGCTTTAAACGAGAGTGTTGTTACGCTTACTAATCAAGTGTTCCTTCTGAAAAAACTTCCTTACCTGGAACTGCGTTAGCATTATTTTTGGGGAAAGGTGTTCATCTCTTGTTATACTGTCTGCCTCTGTCTCTCAACCCTCTCCTTGGTTTTAAGTATGTCTGTTACCATTTTCTTTACGGCAGCCCATTTAGTTATACTCTCCACTATTATTCTACTCATATTTTGTGACATGACCATCTCTCATGTTCTAGCTCTGTCCTCTGTCTTTCATTTGTCCACCTTACACAAAAATACAGCGTGTGCTCCACCGTATTGACAGTCCCACAGTACCAGCATGCATTATAATCTCTTTGTCCGAACTTGTGCAGGTAATTTACGAAGCATGCATGCCCTGTGAATTCCTGTAATATAGTAGCCCACCTTCTGTCAAGCCACGTATGGTATCAAGCTTTGGTCCATTGTGCTTATTGCTTTTCCATTTTCTCTGCCATTTCATCATTTCCGCTCTTACGTTCCCCTGTTTTCTCTTCCTCTCAGCCAATTCTCTGCATGTAATTTTACCATGAGCTCGATTGACATGTGTCCAGGGACCAACTTTATTGCCTCGATAGATGCCATTCTATACTTTTTCTTGGTGGCAGCCTTCTCTGCACCTTTTCTATTAGCGTCCTGTATATTTTTCTTGCCTTCCTCCATACCGGGGAACCATACAGTAAGTGTGAGTATATTACCGAGCGCTGTACCCTCCTACTGCTGACATATTTTCCTCCATTATTTGGCGTGATACACTCTAGTACAACTTCTGCCTTCTGCTTTTTCGATGATTGCTGCAATATGGTCTGCGTCTACATATTCCTGTCAAATTACACTCCCAAATATCTCAGTGCTTTCTTTGTTATTATTGTTGTATGTAGCACATTTATATTTCTTTCCCTGATCGTCCCCCTGCTTACAAGGGGTACCGCCTCTATCTCATGTGGCGCTAATTATAGTCTCCTCTGTTCCATCCACTGGTTGATAGTTAGTATGGCCTGATTTACCACTAGCACTTCGCGTGTCTTTGCTGTAGCCACTACTGCCAAGTCACCTGCATAACTACTGTTACCTCTTGCGACATTTCAATTTTAAGCACACTGTCACAGCAAGTTCCACTGTAATGGCCCCAGGGCTGATCTCTGGGGCACTCAACTTCATAGAAAATATTTATTTAACTATATGTGAAAGTAAATAATAAAATATCAAATTTTATACGAAAATATATCAACTAACAGTGTTTATGTCAGTTTGTATGTCTTTGATTCTTAAACATCAAGATGATATATAAAAAATAAGCAATTTCTTATTGAGTAATGAAAACGTTTGCTAAATGCTAAATATATTTCTTTAACTAAATATAAATATCTGTGGTCAGCACATAACTTTCTTATACCAGTGTATATCATTCTGATCTAAAAAAATCATTCTAATTTAATTCTTGACTTACCTCAATTAAATTTTAAAAGCGTACCTTGAAATGTTTCATTAAAACTTTTAAATAATTAATTATCAGCGTCCTTTGATACTGTTAATAATAATTCATGTCAAATTTTTTAAATAATTTCTTCTTATTGAAATATTGACATTTTTGTAACTAAATTAGACATTTCAAATGTCAAACGACTAAATTTATCCTAACCCCATTTTATGAGGTCAAATGTGTACAAAATTTCTGTTTCTATTGTTTAAGTACTTGGAAAATATATTTTATTGGCTTGATATAATAAACCTAATTTACAATCTTTCATTAAGAATATATTTTTTTGTAGTCAAATACAAAAAAGTTTGAGTCCCGGGGACCCCCTTTCAACAGGTCAATTTTACTCATTACCGAATTTATCATTGTCTTTGGCCTTTAGAATATGTGTACCAAATTTTAAAGCTTTATCTCAAAAACTGTGGCTGCTATAGATATGCAGACAGGTTTTTTCCTAAAGTTATGTGTTTTCATCATAATTCGTCGAGATTCATCCAGAAATGTAATAAAATATTTTGACACTTTTTCCCGAAATTGTACCTTTTTTCTTCTTTCATTCATTATGTCTCTTCTGGTTGTACCACATTCACCAAATTTAATGTGTCACCTAAAATGTTGTTGAATATCTTAAGTGCCAAATTTGGGAATTCTCCCATGAGTATTTTTTGAGTTATCTCGGATACACACACACACACACACACACACATCCACACACACACGAACTGATAGAACATCATTAGAAAATTAGTCAAAATGGATTCTGGAGGGTTCAAAATATATAAATCAATCAAAATCTCAAATTCGAAAAAACTCACGATTACTATACTTAAATTAAATTCTGATTACAGTCAATGAATTCAATTTATTAGGTAGAGTAGTAGAATAGTACAATATTATTACACTTTCTGGTAGACTATAACCTAAAATATATTAGAATTACAATATACAATACATTTAATAGTAACACATGTAAATCAGCATCACCAGGCCGAGATGAAATCACCTAAGCACAAAATGCTTGTTTTGTGAATTTCGTGTCTTCCTGGTTGATCAGTAAATTAATTGTATAGTTTTTTATATTAAAAGAGAAATTAACAGAGAGAGATAGGAAAATATTCTAACTAATAATTATTGACAAAACAAGACTGAGGATTTATACCAGCAACACACGACAGTAAGTGAGTACGTACTATAATACTAATATACTATGATTGGGAAGATAAATGTCTTATATTATTTCAACTTAGTTCGAAGATTTACACTTATTATGGTCGAGTTTTCCATTTAATGCAGGATATTCTTTGTAGAATCATGATTTTGGATAATAAATTTTTTTATTTCAATTTTGTATTTACTAAACTTGCCTATGGTTTTTAGATACAGCTGTAAAATATTGTATAACTTTGGTCCGAGATAGTAGACAAATCTTTGTGTATGGCTTTTTTTGACTAATGGCAATCCTATAGACCTATTTTCTGTTTCATATCTAGAATGGGCTGGTGAGGGGTCCTTGTCATACATGTGTAATAAACAGTGATAAGCAAAGAGATTTCTTATGTTGAATACGTCAGCATCTTTATATAATTGTGTAGAGGAGTAGAGTTTTTTTTTCTTTAAAATTATCTTTAGAATACTATTTTGCGCTGTTTGCAGAATATTCATTCTATTATTACGTAACCCCCCCCAGATAATAATACAATATCTAATCAGTGATTCTACTAGCGATTTATATATAGTCATCAGATTTTTCCTATCTAATATATCCCTTAAAGTAAAGAATTTATGCGTAAGTTGTCTAATTTTTTTTGTGACGTAAGTAATATGTTCGTCCCATCTTAGATGATGGTCAAGCATAACTCCTAAATATTTGATGGTACTGGTTTTCCCAATTTTTGGGCAACTGCAATTTATTTGTTGTAAACATGTATTATTATGTATATGCAGTAATTCTCTAGTAGGTTGATCGGTAGCTAATAAGGTGAATGTTAGGAATTTAGTTTTTTGAATGTGTAAGCTCAATAAACTAAAGTTTAGCCACTTGGAAATCAGAGTTAAACTTTCTTCTGCATTGCTATATACTGTGTCCCATGAATTTTCCCCAAATACAATGGCAGTGTCATCAGCATAAGATACTAAATGGCCTTGAAATTGTTTTAATTTTGTAATGCTGTTAATATACAGAAGGAAAAGTATTGGACCCAATACGAGTCACTGTATACGTCATCAATTTTTACGCATTGTCTTCTATTTGTGAGGTAATGTTCCATTAGACATAGTGTAGGTCCACGTATACCATTGTTTTGGAGTCTATTTAGTAACAGTTGATGTGGCACGGTATCAAAAGCTTTCGCTAAGTCGAGAAATACAGCCATGCTTTTTTTTGATTTGTCTAGGTTTGTTACAATTTCTTGTATTAAGTCCATCACTGCATGCTCGGTACCTATATTTTTTTTAAAGCCAAATTGTCTGTTTGTGATCACATCATGATTTTCAAAAAATTCCACCAGTCTGTTTTTAAGGCATTTTTCGAATATTTTAGCAAAATTATTGATAACTGAGATAGGTCTGTAGTTGTTTAGATTTTTGTAATCACCAGATTTATGCACTGGGGTAACGTTTGACTCCTTCCATTGGTATGGTATTAGACTAGTTTTAAATGTTAAATTAATTAAATGTACTAATGGTTTAATTATATATAAGTGTATGGATTTTATTACTTTAGCTGATATCCCGTCTGGTCCAGCTGAAGAGTTATTTTTTAAACTGCTAATTATTTCAATGATTTCATTTTCTTTTATAGGTTTAAGGAATATCGATGATAGCATGGAATCATTTTCTAAGATATTATTAGGCAGGTTATCAATTTTTTCAATTCTTTCAGACATTTTTGTGCCAATATTTATAAAATAATCGTTAAAAACATTAGCCTTTTCTATATTACTTGTTACTTCTAGTCCTTCATCATTTAATATATTGATGTTTTTAATTTGTTTATGTGTTGTCGTCGAATTTGAGGCACTATTTACTATTTCCCAAATTTTTTTACAATTTCCTTGTGTATCTGCAAGCTGATTTTTATAGTATTGATTCTTGACATCTCTGATTAATTTATTCAGCATATTTCTATATTCTGCATGTTGTTTCTTAAGTTCAGGTGAGTAATTTTTTATTAACCTTCTTTTTTAGGTAGTCCCTGTGCCTAATAGAATTTATTAATCCATCAGTTATCCAAGGCTTTAATTTGTAGAATTTGTTTTTGACAATTACAGATTTTGAGGATTCTTTCATTACCGTATGAATTTTATTAATAAAAATATTATAGCTGTCTTGAGTTTGGGTACATTTTATTACTTCTTGCCAAGTTTCCTGTTCTAATATATTTTTTAATTTTTTAAAATCAGTTTTACTAATTAGTTTATTTTTTGACTCTTTATTACATGTATCATTATTAAGAAATTCTAAAACTACTGATGTGATGTAGTGGTCGGTAATATCTGATTCAATAATCATAGCATTGATTTTAGTGCAAGTATTAGTTTGAATATTCTGCCTAATAAATATATGATCTATGATTCTTTGTGAAGTTTCCGTTACTCTCGTGCATTAGTTTATATATGATATATATCCATTCTCTGTCAACATATTTATGTAGTTATTCACCTCTATTGAATTTGTATCAAGCAAATTAATGTTAATATCTCCTAGAAATATTTCAATTTTATTTTTATGTACTTCAGTGATGAATTGTCCTAGTTCGGTTATATAAGTGTTCAGGTTTGTGGACGGAGGTCTATAGGAAGCAACGAAACCTATACTGACTTTATTTATTTCAATTGAGAATCTTAGTAACTTAGTTTCAGTCAGTGCGAAATTGACCACATTAGCAGGAATATTATTTTTGATATACACTATTACTCCATCATTTTGATTATAGTTTGATTCGTTGTAATAAATAGTAAAATTAGGAATATTAAAGCAACTTACCGCATCCACGTTCCAAGTTTCTGAGAGGACAATAATGTCGATATACTCCTTTATTGTCTCTACGTATATTAAGAATTCCTCAAAATTTTTTTGATACTTCTTATATTTAATTGTAATATTCCCAAGTTATGCCCATTTTTCATATCGTTAAAGCCATCTTTCAAACTACCGTGTATTTTTGTTTTAACCTTGTCTTGTTCATCTATTAACCTAAGTAAATCTATCATATTATTATTTATAACGTTTAAATTTAATAACTAAAAAATAAGGAAGACTAAATGCAACGTGCGAATAAACACTATTTGAACTTGATTTTGATAATGTAGGTAAGTACTCAAAAATTACTAAAATATATATGCCTATAAAATATTCAAGTGCTGACAAAAAAGGTCTTGTGTTAAAGTGAAATTTTCTCCACTCCATTCTCAGTTTTAGTAAAAATATTTCCATTGACCGTCCAGATATTTTTGAATCCATGCTTTTCCGAGGTCTCTTTCACGATTTTCAAACGATATGCAGTTAGATCCTCCTTGATGACACATCCCGTTCCCTTAAGCATCTTTTTTTTTTATATATATATTGGATTTGGTAGCATTATCTTGAAAGGTTACTAAAATATGTCGCGGGCGGTCGCTGGAACTTTGACCAACCCTGTATGCTGCAGATATATCATCTTGGTTGATGACCATTTGCATTTTGTTCCTAAATATTTCGATAACCTTTTGTGGAACGTCTTCATTGTTACTTTCTTTTATGCCCATCACTCTTATATTATTCCGTTTAGATTGTTGCTGAATATTATCCAGTTGTTCAATTTTATTCTGATGAGCAGTAGCTGGATTTAAATTATCGTTAATACTCTGAGACTTAAGGTTTTGGATTTCCATCTCCAATTTTGCAATTTTGTCATCGTACATCTTAAATTTTCCAGCCAATTGTGACGTGATGGCCGCTATAATTATATCTGATATACTCTCAACAACAAATTAGGAACATTCTTTGCTAAATTATTTGAAATAATGATTGATGCTACAAAGTCTTAAAAAAGTTATTTCAACTAACATTATTTCCCACCTTGTATATTTAAATAGGTGGTTTTAAGTGTTCAAACAAGATAACAAACTCCATGTTTATATTTTAATGGTTTCGAAATTCATGAATAAAGTTAAAGGCTTTATGAATATCTAGATGCTCGGCGTTGTGTCTCATTAATATACCAACTTTCTTCCAAAAAATACTCTCCTATTAAACCCTGCTGGTTCTGCTGTGAAAACTGAAATTATTGTTGACACGAAAGAAGACAGGTTAAATAAAAAAAGAATGTAATTTCTAACACAACAGTTTTACTCACTTTACAAGTCTTAATTTACATAAAGCATACATTTTCACAACTTTAGTACGTAAGTTTTAATTATGTGATGTGACTAGGTATTTTTGTATAATTTCATGCTTACCATCAATACTGAAAATAAGATGAATATTTTTATTAATATTGAACAATAACCTAGAAAGTTGGTAAATTCACATGAAAAACATACATGAAAAACCATATTAACAGTTGACCTCTAGTTAACTTGCAGGTCACGGATACTTAACAGTCACATTACCCACCAATTGAAAATCTGACTGTACATTATTGTTTGGCGCAATGTATTTTTAAATTTCCGAAACAGGCTGTTAGAGATGCATTGCAATACAGACGCATTTAAGCTCTAAAATACTTCCTACTTCCTACGTAATTTATACTGACATTTTTAAATTACAGGAAGGTGCAGGGTAACCACATTTTATTGCTGACCACAACATTGAGTTTCGACTAAAACTGTCCTCTGACCTTAAATATTTACAGAATGTTTAAATGCAATTGTACGAGACCATAAATATACTAAAAAACCACTAGTCATTAAAAACACCAGTAGTACGGGAAATTTATTAATAAGGTTTTGGTTGTATTTTTTTTATTACAAGTTTTAAGAAACCAAACTTTTACTTTTAGCTATGGCCACGACCGCTTGATTTTACCTCGTGATAATATCTCTAAATTAAGGTTTTTAATTATTAACCAATAAGGTTGAGTTTAAAATAAAATTAAGAGGCTTCAGTAAAATTACTGTACAACTTATATTAGTTTTATTAAGCCCTCAGGAAGTTTATAGCTTTATAAGCCAAACTCAGGCAAGGTAGAATTTTTTTCATGCTTTGTCCTGTTTCGACAATAATTGTTTATTAAAAAAAAAAGGTAAAATTTTTATTAAAATAACTACAAGACCATTACTAATCTAATGTATCAAATAAAAGACATAATATATGTCAGATACACGAAAACTTTTATACAATATTCAAAATCGGAACCTCAAAAAATCATGCATTAGTATTTTTAAGAAAGTCCAATTAAATGAAAAATTTTTGTTCGCTGCATTGCATCCGCCATTTTTAATTTTAATTTTTCTCCTCATATTTCAAATCAGCTAGTCGAAAATCCTAGAAAGACCTTGTTTATACGGACCCGTTAAGTTTTCTTTAGGCCAGTAGTTTAAATTTCCATAACCCACTATATACTGGGGTGGTGGTTGGTCAAAATTCCAGTATCTTAGTTGTTGTTTATTTTATGGATTTACGATGGTATAGTTGTTATAGCCCATAATAGTAAGTCTATCATGTTCCATTCAGAAGACAAATTATTAAAAATAGTATACTTTACAATATTCAGTTGCGTTTCACAAAAAACCTAAGCGATGGAGAAACTGTCTGTTTTTTTTTAATTTAACATAAAAGATACGATAGAAATCCTGTTCCTGACCAAAAATTTTAACAGTTAACATGTGCATTTTGTTGAACAGTGTTATCGATAACACACACTTTTCTGAGATAAACTATTCACACAACTTTCATGGTTGTACGGAAATAACGCCCACTTTTTTGTCTTTTGGAGCAACCGGTACTTTTTTTCGTTGATCGCCCCCTGTAGCAGAATTATACTTATAAATATTTTTGTTTCAATAATTACCTTACAGTAATAATTACAAAACAATTGTAAATTAATATAAATTGTTATTTATTCTTGAATGTGAGAGAATCATATTTTTCATTTCCTGCAATTAATACTTCATAACAGCGAACTTTCGGAAAAGAGCTTTATTTTCCTGTTCCCATAAATTTATTTACAACCTAAAGAAGCGAAATGTATATGATACGGTAGTATAAGGAGAATATAAACCACAAAATGTGGTTTGATTAATGTGGTTGTGTAGAAATCAATCATGATAAATCTTTTACGTCCCGAAATAATAATCTCTTAAAATTTTCGGAATTTTCTGTGCACTTAAAAGAAAATGAAGAGTCTTTGTCTCTATAGGCTTATTATATAAACATGAATGAACAGGAGTGTTACCCTATATGGTTTATAATAACAAAATTATAATAAAATGAATTATTACTTGTTTAGATATCTAAAATATGTATAATTTTAATATAATTGTTTATAACGAAATCATCAACACATTATGAATACATTTTAGACAATGTCAGTGGTTTTACTTTGCTTACCACCCCATTTTTTATACATAAAAAATCTGTTAAACTTTCTTATAGGAAAGTATCACAATATTACGTTTTATTTTTGTAGTTGTCAAACATCAAAAACTTTCAATAAGGACCGTAATAGGAATCAACAATAGATTATTTTCAACAAACATTCAATGGATTGCTAAATTTTTTTGTTGGAACTAAAAAATTTATTTTCTCTTTTAGTAGGTACTGTTGTTATTGTCAACAAAACACTAAACATATGTTTCCGTGAGAGTAAAGAGAAAAGAAAACCGGCCCCAAGGCCGAACTAAGACAGATACCAACTTTTCCTAACAGATTGATAGATTTCATTTTTTAAATTCTCTACGTAGAAATATTCCACGATTCTGGTGACCAAAATCTAAACCAATTGTGTGACACACCTCTTAATTCATTTTAATAAAACTTCCACATAATCCGTATTTTTTTCGGTTACTGTTATGATTTTTCAAATTTGAACTTATTACTTCACATATCCTTTTCGTCTTGCTACAGTCTTGTTTATAATTTAGAATATGAACAAGGAATAATGTAGAAACTCGGTATATTTAAAACTTTTTCAATATGGCAAAAAAATTTGTGCTTTGGAAAAATTTGCAAAAGTTGGAGAAAGATTTGTAAATGTGTTGGGTATTTCTGTGCACTTTGTTTTCGTAAGACCAAAAATAAATAGGTTGTGATTGTTTTCTCTTGTAAAATGGTGATTGTATGAAAGACTTGAAAGGTTAAATGTTGTTAACATGAATTTGATTGGAGAAAAAAAATTTTTTTTGTTAACAAATTATTATGTGTGAAGTTATAAGGATGAATAAAGATCTTTTAAGACACTTAAAAAAATAGATACGAAAAAAATAATCCGAATAAATTTTGGTCCTATACAGTGTGGAAATTAAGTAATGCATAAATTGAGTAATTTGAATAATTCATTAATTGGGTAAATTTATCTAGTTGCTGGTGTATCACGTTAGTTCGATTTTTCAACTATTTGTATAATTTCAAAATAAAAACGAATGTGCCGTGCGTCGATAACTTTCCGTCAAACTTAGGCAACTAGATAAATTTTCCCAATTTAATGAATTTTTGTTATTTGAACTTTAAGACTGTTTTTCTCGATTTTTTTCAAATATAATATATTGAAAATTTGTAACGGTCGGAACCGGAATAAAAACTACTACCAAAATCAATAATAAAAAATATTGGTTGTCATTTAAAAAAAGTCGACGACGTCATAACTTAAAAAATAAATGACATAAGAAACTAAAAATAGACTGAAAATATTTGCTGAAGTTAAAATCGCTATACCCCTTCAAGATTTTTTCCAAATAATTAATATTAACGGAATTACTGAATTTATGTTACTTAATTTCCACACTGTATATAAGTTCTAAAAGGAATATTTCCTCTATCCCCTGAATTGTTAAAAATAATGGGGAAGAAATTGGTTAATAGCTTTGCCAATTTTATTTCTCTGTCATTTGCAGTTCCGGTTGCTAATGTAAACAAAATGTTGATACAATCGATATTCCATTCATCACTCAGGATGCAGTTGGTAAGGCGATTAAACAAATCAAACCAAACTGTACTATAGGATCTGACCATGGAACTGACCTGGTTCCTATGCTCTTAATCAAGAATGTGCATCGGCTTTTATTGCTCCTCTGACAGTTATGTTTAATTTAATTATAAAAGCGTCATATTTTCCAGAGTTGTAGAAACTGTCTAGAGTGTCCCGGTTTATGAAAAAGGCAATAGGAATGACAAAACGAATTACAGACATATTATTGTCATCTGCAACTTTGCATGAAGGGTAGGTTCACGGTGAAATATCTTGTGTGGAAATCTCAGTTCATTAATAATAAACTTGACCAACATAATCAAGTTGATATTATATATACTGATTTGACGGACTTAACCCATTTAGCTCTGAAACTATTATTTTTTAAAATTTTCTTTTTTTTCTTGCGATTGTTATTCAGTGGATACAGTTAATTAATGAAAAAAATATTAAAAAAAAAATTTAAATGATGTGATTGATTGAAACATGGTGTCCTTTTAAAAGGACGGTAGGGCTATATCAAGTAAAAAATAAGATAAAGTGAGAAACTTGAAAAGTATTTTATTTTAATATAGTATGACATAAATAAATGACTAAATTGTGTGATAATTTACAAAACAGTCTTTGAGATGTAATCCGCCATCACATTTGCGGCAAACAAAATTTGCTTTTTTGACATACCGCGCATCGTCGCTGATTTTTGTGATATATAACCAGGTGGTCTAATCTGTCGTAGCGAGAAAATTCATGCAAATGTTTAGAAGATTTTGAAGGACCTCTCCTTGTAGTTCTCTTGTGGGTTTCCAATAGGTTAGTAGCTACGGCTCTTTGGAATTCTAGTTGCTCTAGATTCCCACTATTGCTTTTGTGTAAACGCCAGGCGTTTTGCAGAGCCATAATGTGCAAATAGGGGGAAAATGCCCCCTGATTGAAACTCTGTATTCGCTTAGGTTTTGATCACCACGATCTACACCTCCCATATTTTGGTTATAAGATTTTATCAGTCGGGGTTAATCTATGTAGATGTGTTTTTTTTTCTGATTGTGAAAACCGTTTTACTTTATTTACTGGAAAATTTTTGAGAGCATTTGAAGCTACACTCACAACGCTATTGTCGTTCCACTTAGTTACAACCATCTCATTATCGGCCAAAACATACTCAAAAACACGACGTTCTTTTTTCTTTAGTGTAGCTACTTTGAATAAAGGAGAATGTGGCAAACGATTTTCTCTTAGGATACCAGTGGCTTTTATGTTTCTTAGTTTTAATTCTTTGAGCAGCGAAATGGAAGTAAAAAAGTTATCAAAATACAAATGAAAGGAATCATAAGGCATTATTTCTAAAACATCTGCATATTGCAAAACTACAGATGCTCCGAGTCCCATATGTTTGTACTTCTCAGGCAGAGTAGTCGAAGATCCTTGATAGGGGTCAAAATAAACAATATAACCTAGACGCAAAGCACCAATCCAGAATTTGTAACCCCACCGGATTGGTTTACCTCTGACGAATTGTTTCCCGCTGTGGCGCCCAAAATAAGGAATCATAGACTCGTCTATGCTGTGATTTTCTTCTCAAAAAACTTGTTGTTTAGAATATCAAATAAAGGCCTCATTTTCGAATATTTATCTGCTTTGTTTAGCTTAGTATTATCATTGCAATGCAAATTACTCATAATATATTGACATCTATCGCGCGATATAGCCTCACATACCAGTTTATTATGGTCTCATCCCTATTTTGTCAAAGCATTTGTTTTCGTGGGACAGGCATATAACCACTCAAAAGAAGAACTCCAATGAAACACAATAGCTCGTCTGCGGCAATGTCTCCTGCACGATTTTTTTTGCTGGGTAAATAAATTCGAAAAATTGAGTATCTGATTTATCACTTCATCATCAAAGAACAACTGAGACGTAGCAGCAGGTGAAAGATTGTTGTTCACAGATGATACAATTTTCCAGTTGGAAAAAGTCGTTTGTTCTAAATCACTAACTTTATACTCAAAATTTTTCAAAACTTTTGGTCTTCATTCCACAAATGCTGAGAGAAGTTTATCATCGTCACAATCCCAGTCCTCTCAGTTGTTTTCTAAAACCATTTGCACTTCTACTTCGGCTCTGAGTTGTGCTCCAGGCAAATTTTCTACATCTACAAAGTCCTCATCACCTGAATCTTCGTCAGTGTCGCAGTCCTCATTAATATTTTCTGGTGAAAAAATTGCTATTTCTTCAGGAAAATCAGCTACATAATCTTTTTCTAACTCTTCCAGCAACTGGGCAAAAGTAAGCGGCTGTTTTCAGTACCTGAAAAATATACAATATACTTGAGTCAATAGTAGTGGATAAACCTACCGCCCTTTTAAAAGGACACTGTTTTTTTTACTATAATATTGTTAATAATTTGGATAAAATTGTGAGGTTATGGTACTTACGGCGTTTATGGGTCTATATTGTATCCAAATAAGACATAGAGCCGTTATTGTCATTAAAAACTACGATAGCTTACCTTTTGTCATTCATTGTAATTGTCAGATAAACGGTCTAGTAGAAAAACGTAAACTATCCACTAAACATCAACAGTTTTAACAAACACGTGCTACAGAGTGCAGACTGATTGTCAATACTTTCAAGTCAGAAATTTAAGTGGCGCCACCTGTATTCAAATAGTTGTAATAGATACAGGTAAGCAAATTTCAACCGTCCTTTTAAAAGGACAGTAGGGCTATATGGGCAATCATGGAATTTTATTGAATAAATTGAATACTTTCGGATCTAACCCTCTTGTGCAGCTTTCCTCTTTATACTTGAAAACAAATATCAGTTTTCTCAGTACCATGATTAAATGTCGGAAAAGTTTGTACAATTAACTGGGATACCGCAGGGTTCCTTTTTATCATGTTCATCATTAATATTGTGTTAGCCTATTTGTACGTTATCTGATTTAAGTAGATGATCTTAAGGTACTGTGCGAAGTTGTTACCAAGAATGTGAACTGTTACAAAATGCACTTAATAAAATAAATTCATGGTGTACACATAACAACTTACCACTAAATGATTCCAAATGCATGTTATGTCATTCACAAGAAATCCTATTGCATTTAATTTTGATATAAATTGGGCGATACATCATTGCATAGGTCTGATTACTTAAAAGATCTAATAAATAAATAATAACAGGTTAACCTCAATAAAAGTGTTAACTAACTCTGCCAACTGCAGTGTATATTATTTTAGAAATTATTGTTTTTATATCAGCTGTATTTAATTAATTTAAAAAATTGATTTTTACTTCATCATTGGGATAAACATACACAAATACCTATTCTACTTGTTCAACAGATTATTAAGGGATTCCAACAGCTGTACACTTATTTACAAATTGCAAACTTTTAATGTGTACCGATATTAATATTTTGCTGTGTTTATACAATAATATTTTTATAATTTATACACACTGCATACCTATTACTACACCATGAAATAAAAATTCCTTCTTTTAAAAAAAGCAACTACGCTATCATTTATTATTTTAAATTCTTCTTTTATTACTCTTTGTCGTCAAAATTAAGCAGACTACTGTTCAATTTATCCTTCTGCACGCTTACCATTTAATGAAACATTTATCATTTAACAAAATAAAGAAAACGAACCCATTAAATACAACTGACCCCATGTTTCCAGCCTTTGTATTTACCAATTCCCCTAAATCAGGTTTGTTTCAGCGGTGCTAAGGATAAATCGAAGAGCCGCACTACCCAATCGAGCGGAATAGGATCCAGCGGCAAGAAAAACGTGACGTTACTGGCCCGTTATTGCAGAGAACATGTTCCCCGAAGTTGCGACCATTCCCTTTTGGCCAACGCCACACGTTACCCAAGGCCGTGCTCGCTGGCCGAGAGCTTTTTAACCTCCGGAGACAGCCTCACCCTGGAACTACGACTTGCCGACTCCACTGCACTCAGGTTATTACTTTCAATAGATCACAGCTTAAACAAACATGCATGTTTCCTCTTGAAACGGGATACCTTTGAGCTTTCGTTTGTACTGAATAATAGAGACATCAGTGGAAAACTGTTGACGGTTTCCTGAACCTCCTTGAGATTTGCATCATAAAATCTGAAAATAGTGAAAAGTTTAAATCATTCAAAGAGTAGGTACGTAGATAAATTTTTAGTAAGCACATACAAATATGTATTAGAATGCGTATGTTTCAGTGATTTGACTTAAAAAATTCTCAAATAATTCAGGTACAAATTTTAGACAGTCAACAATAATTAGAATCATATTTACACTAATTACATGTCAAAATATTTAAACAACACTACCTTTCATAATACATGATGTAAGTGCTTATTTACAAAATTAAATTTTTTGCCCCTTTCTAATATAAATATTAAAATGAACGAGATAAAGATTTATTGGAAATTAAGTTGTTTATAAGTTCGGTATCTTTTTTTTCCTGAAAATGTCATATCAATAGCTATATGATGTGCATTGGATATGGGCAGATCCAAACATTATATACAGGGTGTTCCACCTAAGAGGGATTCTTCTGTAACTATGTAACTGTAAAATTTATAAAAAAATGGTTTTAATAAAAGTTGTCTGGAATGATATAAGCCATGTAAAGTAAATAGTTTTAGCTTTACAGGGTGTTCCATTTCGAGTGGGCGCTACATAACTTTGTTATTTTAAATGGAACACCCTATATGTTATTGCATTTATGAATTCCTTGGTTAATATTATGTAGAGTTTATTAAATGTACATGGTATTTAAATCTTACCGTTTTCGAGATATTCAGTTGTTTTTGAAAAAAATCACGATTTCAGCTTTCTAAATGAGGCTAGATAGCATCTAAACCGTAAGAGTAAGAAACGTGCAGTTTTCACAGTTCGTTTTGGCATAAATTACTCTATCTTGTCATCTGTGAGCAAAACGTGTACGTTATTCATACTCGGAGATACTGAGACCTACATTTAATAATCTTACGAGTTGAAAAACTTTTTTTTTTTCAAATGGAATGACCCATATCAATTATCATGGATGAATGCAAAATTGAATGCCCTTTCGACTGATATAAGGTTGTCCATACTTATCTCTAACGGTTTTCCAGAAAAATCAGGTTATTTTCTAAAGTCCGAAAAAGTCGATATGTAACAGCGTCAAGAAGGCCTTGCAAAACAACTTTTCCCTCACATTTTATCAGGCTTGGGACTGACAGTGTCAATATTTACTGGCATGTTTAAAAAGTGGTTTGACAAATAAAAGTAAACCACTAACAACAACTAAAACAAAACTCAAAAACGAAACCAACTGAAACTCGGAACACAACAAGGAGAAGAATACTTAGACCGCTGATTTACATCAACTGCTCGAGGTGTCCTCCATTTTGATTAATACACAAACGAATTCGGTTTTTAAAAGACTGTTCAACATTGGTCAGCATGTGTGGCGTAATTTATTGAAATGCTACTCTAACGCTCTGCCGCATATCTTCTGCGGTAGTTGGTGGTGTAACGTAAACTTTACTTTTTATAAATCCCCATAAATAGAAGTCGCAACTTGTCATATCTGGACACCTTGAAGGCCAACTCACTGGTCCCCCGCGCTCAATCCATCTGTTGGGAAAAGTTTCGTGTAAAAACTGACGAACAGCAGCGGCATTGTGAGGTGGAGCACCATCATGTTGCATCCACATTGTTCGAAGTGTAGCTAAAGGAATGTTGCCTAACAAATCTTCTACAGTGTTTGTTAAAAAGTTTAAATAAACTGCTCCAGTTAGATGCTGGTCAAAAAAGAATGGTTGAATGATATGGGTTCCCAAAATTGCTCCCCACACGTTCAAAGACCATCTGTGTTGGCTATGAGTTGTCCGAAATTGGTGAGGATTTACTGTGTCATAATAATGGCGATTATGACGATTATCGAAACCATTTTTATGAAAAGTAGCCTCATCGGAGAACACAACCCGTTTAAAAAATCATCTTCTTGATTTAACATCTCAAGTGCCCACTGACAAAACTTCAGTCTCCGCTGAAAGTCTACTTCTAGCAACTCTTGGTGTAATTGGATGCGATAAGGATGATATCTGTGCTGTTTTAAAATCCTATGTATCGACGTTGTACTAATACCCGTTGTGTGACTAATTTGTGGCACACTTATTTGCGGGTTTTTCTGAATACAACCCAGCACAAAAAATTCAGTTTCCTCCGTAACTACAGTTTTATAGCGATTTCGTTTTGTATGTCGAATATTACCACTATTTAAAAACCTATCAAGCACTAGTTGAAATGCTTTACGCCGTGGATGTGGTCTGTCTGGATAGCGCTGTGCATAATTTCGTGATGCCAATAACGGATTTCTTTCACACACATCGAGGACAAAAACCATATCAATCATTTCTTCCTGCGTTAGCGACATTTTGAAAATATTATAATAAACTTTTACTCTCTACTTAGCAAAATAACTACAACGTCAACGTTAATCAAAATTAGAGTGACATTTAATTTTCTTTGTAAGTCAAACAATGCAATAAACATTGTTTGCAAAGCCTTCTTGACGCTGTTACATAGCTACCTTTTCGTACTTTAGAAAAGAACCTGATTTTTTCTGGAAAACTGTTAGTATAAGTATGGACAACCTTATATCAGTCGAAAGGGCATTCAATTTTGAATTCACCCATGATAATTAATATGGGTCATTCCATTTCAAAAAGAAGTTTGTCAACTCGTAAGATTATTAAATGTAGGTCTCAATATTTCCGAGTCTAAATAACGTACACATTTTGCTCACAGATGACAAGATAGAGTAATTTATGCCAAAACGAACTGTGAAAACTGCACGTTTCTAACTCTTATGGTTTAGATGCTATCTAGCCTCATTTAGAGAGCTGAAATCGTGATTTTTTTCAAAAACAACCGAATATCTCGAAAACGGTAAGATTTAAACACCATGTACATTTAATAAACTCTACCTAACATTAACCAAGGAATTCAAAAATTCATTAATATACAGGGTATTCTATTTAAAATAACAAAGTTATGTAGCGCCCATGCGAAATTGAACACCCTGTAAAGCAAAAAAATATTTTCTTTACATGGCCCACATGATTCCAGACAACTTTTATTAAAACCATTTTTTTATAAATTTTACAGTTACATAGTTACAGAAGAATCCCTCTTAGGTGGTTCATTACGTAGGGAAAACACTTCCCTGGTGATTCCTGTTTCATGAAAAAAAAATCATTATGTCCGAATTAGTACTAATTATAGAATGAAG
The DNA here is from genome assembly GCA_029963845.1 of Rhamnusium bicolor. Taxonomy (NCBI): domain Eukaryota; kingdom Metazoa; phylum Arthropoda; class Insecta; order Coleoptera; family Cerambycidae; genus Rhamnusium; species Rhamnusium bicolor. Next base: position 2,347,027 of record JANEYF010003871.1, read on the forward strand.
AAAACATAAATGGTTATTACCATCTTCCAGAAAATACCCTGTAAATTATAATTCAGCAACAATAAGATTTCAGAACATGTACTTCATGTATTATTTAGTTTTCAGTTATTTTTACAAAGTAAATACATATTTTAAATGAAATAAAATATGTTTAATTTAAATAAATCTTCATATGTGACCTCGTAACCGAGTGGTAAGGACACTTACTCTTACCCTGGAGTCCAGGGTTCGTTCCCCGGTCAAGGAGCTAGGACTTTTTCTACACCAGAAATTAATCCTAGCATACTTGGACATTGGGTGTGTTCATTATCTCTAAATCTGTAGCCCTTTCACACACAAAGTACCTTGAAATACCTTCAGGGATACAGGGGGTTGTATTACCTGTGGTGTTCAGTTTAATTTAAATGTAGAACACGGAAACAAAATAATGAGCCAATATTGGACCAATGTTGTCAAAAGGTTAGCTCAACATTAAATGTAAACAATTCTCTAGATTGACTCAATATTGATTGAACTATATTGGGATGATATTAAAAGACTATATCATATAATATGATATTGAACCTCAGATTAATAATATAAAGATAAGTAATACCCATAAGAGATACACTGCTTATTATGACCGATACATAAACAACAATTGGCATGTTTACATATCAATGTATCCAAAACAAACCAGGGTTGGCTCAAGGATTCAGCGTTTATTTTAATGCTTTTGCGTAACTTAAAACTTAATAGGTATACAAAATTTGTTTGCTACAGTAATGTATTTTTCAATGCTATTCCGCTGTTGCTATTTTAATCTCTGTTGTTTTAAGTGATTTTAAAGTTTTGTGTTTTATGGGGTACTGATTAATAATCGATTTTTAGTTATAAAGATTTATTTAGTGAATATTTATTGAGAAACAATGGCTAATAAGTGTGTAGTGTGCGGCTAAAGAGGGAAACAACGGCGTTGTTTATCTTTTCACAGGTAAGTAAACAGAACAGATCAGGGTCGGCATAATGCGTAAATGCGAAAGTGTGAAGGATCAAAAATGACTAAAATTAATGTAAGCTTTACAAAAAATAAAAAACAACATTTGATTCCATTTGAAGTAAAAAAATCCACATTTTATTAAATAAGATACTTATACAAAAATATTTATTTTAACTTAAATGGAAAGTTCATTCTTAAGGTAGCTCACAAACTGTAGATGTTTCAAAGTCTGTTAATACTTTTTAATTCAATTTTAACGGTTGTTATTAAAAAATGTGTTTATTTTCAGATTCACCGAGAATCTGGTGAGAAGAGACAGTTAGCTGAAAGCTCTTAAAATGGAAAATGCCAGTAAGTGGCACTACGTGTGTTCAAAACACTTAAAAAAATGATTACACTATTAATAGATCTGGATTAAATGTCATGAGAATCAGTACTGTTCTATTTTCTCCCCCTGACAACACTATTACCAGGTTCGTCACATGTACTGTCCAGGTTATTAGAGAATTATATTGAAAAGTAATAATATACTGAGTAGTCACTCATTCATACCTCATGAAATAATATCAAGTAGATACCTACAAAGCATCAACTGTTTATATTACTTTTGTTGCAATGTAGGTCTGTCTATTTCAAAGAAATCTCACTTGTTTCAGCATTGGAATATTCCTTTGCCACCATTCGTACCCAAGATAGAAAAGTATGTTAAATTTAAAAATACAGTGCAGTGATCCAAAACAATTTTTTGGATCACTACACGCTACATTTAAAGAACGTAAGAATATCTACAATTTGATGTACCGGACATGGGTTGTTTAAAAAATAAAAAAAAAATGGACCAGGGGAGTTTAAAATGGCGGGCCCTATATATTTGAATTTAACATACATTGCTATCTTGGGTACTAATGGTGGCAAAGGAATTAAATTTTCAATGCTGAAACAAATGAGATTTCTTTGAAATATATAAACCTACATCACTGCAATAAAAGTAACATATCAACAAAACAGTTGATGCTCTGTAGGTATCTATATATTTGATATTATTTCATGAGGTATGAATGAGTGACTGCTTAGTATATTATTAATTTTTAATATAATTCCCTACTAACCTGGGCAGTACATGTACGAACCTGGTGATAGTGTTGCCAGGGGAAAAATAGAACAGTACTGATTCTCAAGTCTTTTAATTCAGATCTTTTAATAGCATAATCATTTCTTTTTAAATGTTCTGAACACACGTAGTGCCACTTACTGCCATTTTCCATTTTGAGAGCATTCAGCCAACTTTCTCTTCTCTCCATATTCTCGGGAAATCTGAAATAAACACATTTTTAATAACCTTTAAAATTGAATTAAAAAAATATCAATTGACTTTAAAATATCTACAGTTTGTGGGCAACCTTAAGAATGAAATTTCCATTGAAGTTAAAATAAATGTTTTTTTATAAGTATCTTTTTTTGATAAAATGTGGATTTTTTACTGTTCAAATGGAATCAAATGTTGTTTTTGTTTTTGTAAGCTATCATTAATTTTAGTTATTTTTGAGCTTTCGCACTTTCGCATTATGCCGGCCCTGATTTGTTTTGTTTACTTACTTGTGAAAAGATAAACAACCCCGTAGTTTTCCTCTTTGACCGCACACTACACACTTATTAGTCATTGTTTCTCAATAAATATTTATAAATAAATTTTTTATAACTAAAAATCGATTACTAATCACAGTACCAAATAACAAAGCTTTAAAATCACTTAAAAACACATATTAAAATGACAGAGTCGTCTTACAGTGCACTATTTGTTGTTAAGACGGTGATAGATCGGGCATCAGTCGGGTTTCTTCGTGGTGAAGAAAAATATACTTCTACCAATCAATTAATTTCTGAAATCAATCATAACTATTTCTGAAAAATAAATAAATCTTCTTTGTAAGAAACACTTATTTTCAAATGAAACATAATAAGTTCAGGTTACCATTATTTAAATTTATCAGAAAAATTATTGTTTAACAAGGTATATTTTAGTGGGGGAGAACAAACTATTGCGAATGCTAGCAGATTGCATACCTAATAAAACTCTCAGTCAGAGTATCAATCTTTTCCAAATACCCAAGGCTCGGATTTTATTCACAATTCACATTTTATAAACTGTCGTTTGTAACTACTCTTCTTCAACATTAGAGCGAGAGAATCCTGACCTTATATCATTTAGAGCTGTATTAAAACAGCGAACAATCTTTGAATTTCTCTGTTCAAAACTTTACGACATACAGATAATTTTTCTTAAATATAATATCTCTTTTACTCGACTCAATAGATAAATTTCTATTAGATCTACAAATTTTATAAAGGACAAGATCAGTAAAACCATTTACATGTAGTATGGATCACATATTGTTTTCACCAACTCAATAAATTGGATAATTAGTTTAGATTGTACACGGCCTTCAAAGTAGAATTTTAAAGTGTGGAAAATCACTTAAATCTACCCTGTGCGTCGATCTATTTAACATTAATATTAACCATTAGATTTTCACACTGAAAAAAATACCGAAGCGTGAAATAAGAAAGAAATAATGATCATATGATCGTTTAAAATCAAAAAGGCTTTTTTTAAGCAAATAGACTCCTATATAAGATCTATATAGAATTGTAGATTTTTAAGCGAAATCCACAAAAAAATTTAAAAAAGAACGGCTTCTCCATGATCATATTTCGATAAATGTAACTTAACAAAACAATTTAAAACAAAATTTTAATATATGCATGCTACTCCCCAAGTTATTTAGATAATGCATGCCATTTAAACTCAATGATTAACGTAAATTTTCTGCACCCAAAACTTAACCTCGAGGGCGCACACAATCTAAATAGTGGAATTTTTGGGAATAATCATCAGAACTTTTTTTGTATCGATTATATGAAAACCATCGAAAGTACATATTTCCCAAATTTAAAAAAATACTCTCATCATTTTAAATAAAGTTTCTCAGATAATTCATTAATTCCTTATTTTAAGAGAATATTTGAACAGATATTACGACACGTAATAGTATCCGTTTAATTTTGAAAATAAAGCATGACAAAGGCAAAGTTTTAAATTGTTTTCTGTTCTGGAAATATTTTATCATTTGATTTTCATAAGCTTTCTGGGTTGATTTTAGATTTTAATTATATACGAAAACTTCGTTACTAAACATCCCTTCATATATTCGATATATCAATTAATTATCTTTTATGCTTACATATGCAAAAAAAGTTTATGAAAATATTAAAAGCTCTCTTCAACTAAAATTACAATTTATAACTTGATTTGCATTCATTTGTTAACTGAGGTTTCTAAGTTGGGGTAATTTGTCACTGGAAATGATTAGCTTTTAATTAACTTCAGTTTGTTTGCTTTGTCATAATATCAAATACATAACTTTTCTAAAACCCATATACAGTGTGTCCCCGGACGGGTTTCCTAATTAAAGCTGGCCGAGGTCACCTGGCCGACATATGACTCATATGTTTACATCATAGCATAATACTTGAATAAGTACAATAAATGGAAATAAATTTTAACAATAATGTTACATTTTATAAAAATTTGTATAAAACTCACCCTTTTAAGCTGATTTATGAAGTAGTTTGGTTGTCGTCATCATAAAGTGGGGAAGATATATAGTATAATAGCATCAGGTATGTTTCTACGGCTGTCTCCGTCAGCGATGTTCGCTTTGGTGAAAAAATATGTTTGTATTTTGAAAATGACCGTTCGACATCTACGGATGTAATACAGGCATAAGTAAAACAATCTGTGAACTCACTTAACGAAGTGCACCATCACAAATTTGTCCTAATTTGCTAAAATCAGGATCTTTCTGTAATACACTCTCGAATTTTTCACTAACGCGATTATTTTTTGCGTCATTTATAGCCTATAGCTGTGTATTTACGTCGTACACTATTTGCAGCGATTCCACTAACGACAACGAACTATTTTGCAATTTTTCTATTGCGTCGTGTAGTCCTCTATAATTGTTATTAATAGTTTTTAAATCTGTTTCAAGGGAAACGTCTTGAAAGCTTGTCTGGCTTTCCCTAATAGCTGCAGCCTCGTTAGGGTTGAACTGTAGTATCACAGATTTTATTTGTTGAAAATATTCAGCACAATAAAAAGCCGCTTTCAACCACGTTCCCCAACGTGTAAGAATAGCTCTGGTGGTTCAGGGATACCAGGACACTGTCTATGAAATGCTCGAAGCCGTTTAGGAGATTTGAGAAATACTTTTTTTGTATTTGCTATTAATGCATCTACCTCTGGAAAACATTTTCGAATCGTTTCTGCTACAAGATGGAACGCATGCACTTTACACGTAACATGTAAAAACCTACAATCGTCTCTTTGAAGAAACCGGCCCACAAAACGCATTGTCGCAGCACCGTTGGTCACAAACATCAACACTTGACTTGTTGACAGTTTAAATTTTTCGAAAGTCTCCAACACCACCCGCGTAATTGTTTCGCCAGTACACGCAGTTAGTCTTTTACTAGCTAGTAATAGTGGAAATGTTGGTTTAAGAGGGTCCAGTACACGTACTATAATATTTAAAATAGATTTTTTTTTACAATCTGTCGTCTCGTCAATACATAACCAGAGCCGTGTATTTTTTAATCCACATTTAATCCTATTTACAATGTCTTCACGAACAGCTAGAATATATCTACATAACGATGTACTTGGTAAGTTCACCTGGGGATTGTATTTATTCCAAAACTCCCGAAATGGTTTATCCAGTATGTGTAGCGGAATATTACAGGCTATTAACATTAACAATAAATCAAACATAAACTGAGTTGTCAAAGGCATGCCATTTTTTTTATTTTGATGTTGCACGGTGTTGATGACGACGACAATCTGTTTTATGCCAGCACATTAAGTCTTGATTACAAACTTTACAAATTATTTTACATCCGTCATAGGATAAATCCGGAAATTCACCGATAAATTTATTCACTGTGTCCGCGTACGGTCGTTTTTTACCCTTTGGCGCGTTTGACATTATGTATAATTTATAGGTACAACCTCACGCATTAACCTTTCAAATAAGACTGCAGCGTAAATCACTTCTAAATCGGCACGTGTGACGCCAGCGCAAGACCGTGGCTGTATTCCAGCCACCTCGGCCTGCTTTAGAATACTTGTAAATATTTTTATTTTCAAATTTACGAAAAAAGTCATTCTTTATAAAATATTTTGCTTATTTTGAAAATTCAAAAGCCGCAATCATATTCGAAAAATTATATAGAATGATCAAAAACTTAAAAAATTTGAACTTTGTTCTCAAGAGTAAACTACCAACATTTTTCTTTTTTAGAGAAAAATATCATGAACAATTGATGTTGGTAATCATAAAACCGATTTAAATTATTTATTTCGTCGAAAAAATGGGATGTCATTGAGGACCAATATTTTCAAGTTAATGCTAAAATGCTTTGTTATAGGAGGAGAAACCTTTATATTTTTCATTTTAAAGAAAAAATATATTCTTTATAAAAAATTTTACTCTCCTTCAAATGGCTTATACAATAGTGGAATATTAAATTTAACAAAATCTGTAGCAAACAAAAAGAAAAAAACATTTTAATTATTGGATAATGAACAACAATAGTTCATGACATTTTTCTCTAAAAAAAAATATTGGTGGTTTACTCTTGAACAAGTTTCATATTTTTAAGTTTTTGATCACCCTGTATAATTTTTCAAATATTTGATTACTGCATTTGAATTTTCAAAATAAGCAAAACTGTTTATAAACAATGAAGTCACAAAACTGCTGACAAAAATGTTTTATTTTATAGGGATTTTAAAAAGGAATCTAAACATATAATAATATACAGGGGGTACAGGTATCAAATAATTATGATTCCCTTTGTGCTTAAAAATCAACAAGAAGGAAGAGGACCATATGTGTAACCTTGGGACTTTTCACGTATGTCTTTCAAATAATCGACTCATCTTTCTTACTTGGCGCGTCTTCTTGAGGTCCCTCTTTGTTCAAGATACTGCGAGTTATGGTACAGCCAAAAGCCATGCACAAACTACTAGTGGTTTGTAAAGAAGATTTGAAAACACTATAAAGTTCTAATAGCTTAAAGAAGAATATGGTCGATAATTAATTCACAAGCACACAAAAAAAGTTGGCTGTTCTCTTGACTAGACCAACTTATCTTTATGTATCTTGACGTACTGAATTCGAATCCGGAGTCAGAATTGCGCCATCATCCTCCAGTTTTTTTTTAATTGTGGAAAACCACCCTTAAATTCCATAAATCCCACTGATGTGGTGCTAGCAATAGGTGTAATCTAGAAAACCGATTGGATGCGATTGGGAAACTATGTCTTCACGTATTGCGTATTGGATGCGCTGAATTCGAATCGAAAGTCGGAAGTGCTCCATCACCATTTAGAATTTTTTTCAAAAGCAAGTAACTGTATTACCGAAAATTGACAAGACTTAGTTATTCTGTGCCTATAGAGAGATGAAGAAGTGAGCGATGTTTTCTGCCACGTAAATATGTTCCACTTACTCCTTTTTTCTCTTGTAATGAACTCTCTTGTCTTCGAATGACCTACGCAGAGGTTTTCTCTTTCTTTTATTTTCATTCTGCTTGGTTTCCCTCTTTAGCGTCCAAGCGTCCAAAAGAAATCTGCCATCATGTTAATATCCCACCCTTCTTGTTATCGACTCTCCATTTCACTTATATCTTGATGAAATCTTTCTCCTTGTTCTTCGTTATAGTTCCCGACGTTTTCGAGAAAGTAGTCAAGGTGAGAGTGTAAAAAGTGCAATCTGAGATTCATCAAACAACCCAACTGTTTGAAAATGTTCAACAATTTTTCAACTAAATCCTGGTAATCCTCACTCTTCTCATTTCCCAAGAAATTCCAAGAAACCTTTTTGAAACTCAGTCATGCCGATTTTGAGTATCATTCATTTTTGTGATAAATTTTTCGTCCCGAAACAGGGTACGAATTTGAGGACCATTGAAGATACTAAACGGTGATGGAGCACTTCTGATTTCTGATTCAAATTCAGCGCATCTAAATAATAATAATAATAATAAACACCACAGATAATACAACCCCCTGTATCTCTAAACTGACGTTGTGCGAGAGGGGGCTACACATTTAGAGCCAACGGACACACATCCAATATCCGAGTATACTAGGATTAATCTCTCTTACAGAAAAATCCCAGTGCCGCGGCCGGGATTCGAACCCAGAACTTTAGGGTGAGAGTCAAGTGTCCTTGCCTCTAAACCATCAGTCATACTGAAATACTGAAATACGTAAAGACATAGTTTCCCAATCGCATCCAATCAGTTTTACGATTATACATAATGCTAGCACCCCATACAGACGAATTTTCCGAATTTAAGGGTGGTTTTTCACAATTAAAAGAAACTGTAGGGTGATGGTGCAATTCTGACTGCGATTTGAATTTAGCGCGTCAAAATAAATAAAGATAAGTGGGCCTAGTCAAAAAAACAGCCCACACTCCATACAGAGGAATTTTCCGAATTTAACGACGGCTTTCCACAATTAAAAAAAAACCATCACTCGTTACAATAAAACATTAGAGTTTTAATCCCAGGCCCATATTTATTTCTAGGTTTCTCGATTGCTCAAAATTCAAACAAATTCCGATCTAATTTTTTTTCAGGATATTTATAAAAATACATCTGACATGCTCTTTCACAGTTGCGATTACAGGTATAATAAATTCCGATCATATTACGCTTATTTTCATTTTCAACATTTGCCAAAATATATTTTGACTTTTAAAAAACACTAATTAGTTGTAATTATAAAGATTGCCGTGAATAATGTGTTAAGAAACAAACACATACTAAAGAACTGATAGTTACTGACAGTATTTATTTGAATTTATCTGACTTGAGTTATGGCCTGTTATTGAATATGCCCTTCTCAAATGAAGATAAATGTAATATGATCAAAATTTATTATACCTGTAATCGCAACTCTGAAAATGCGTGTGAAATGATTTGGATGAAGATCCTGAAAAAGAACAGCCTTATTGAACATTATTTCAAAAATTAGATCGGAATTTAACTAAATTTGGAGCATTCGAGAAACCTAGAAATAAATATGGAAACCGGATAAAGAAAATGAATTGGATAATAATGTAAGGAAATCTCAATTTCTCATTAAGTAGCCGTTTCAACAATATTTATTATCTTCTTCAGGACTACAATAAATATCAAACATTTTCTATACATATAATTGGCAAATCTAAGAGTTAATAATATACTTAAAAAATGTTCAAAAGATAAAAATGCTAACATTTTGAGAAAAATTTAAAATTTCATAAATTCCATAATTATTACATTTACATATATCTATAAAAAAAGTTAACAACAAATATAAGAACATTAAAAATTAATAATAACAACTACAATATTTAAAAACTTTTAAAAAAACTATCAGTCACGCTTACCTATTTGGTTTTTTGTCAGCACAATCGTCATCGTCAAATATTGTAAAAAAAAATAATAATTAAAATAGTGAACTTATATAGAATCCCAGAGCAAATATTTCAAGATTTGAACATTAATAAATATTTATCAAAGAAACTTTGAAAAAAGCATAATAAAAATTCGTTCTGTAAAAAACATTATTATTTATTCATATCTCATATCAGTTAAGAAGTCAGTGAAAAAAATAAGTTTCTAAATTAAATTTAAAATAAAGAATCAATTTGGTATTCATTTATGTATACAGAGATGGCTATATTTTTATATATTTTTCTATTAGGTTGTTATAATTTCTGCTAAAATTTTCGGTGTTCTTTTTTTTGACAGTATTATTCTGTTGATAAGTATCATTTCGCTTATTAACCGTTTTTTAGTAATTTTGCTCGGTGTCCAAAATTTTATTATCGAATTGAAAATCATGATTTAACACAAAATGGTGTTTCAAGAGCGGTTTTTTCTGTTTTGTTAATATGTCTTGAATTACACGTGTATTTATGTTCATTAATCCGAGTTTTAACAGGTGTTTTATTTGTCAAATATATACTGCCCCATAACTATAAGGAATTTTGTATACCAAATTTGATTCATACACAAACAATAATTTATCCTTCATTGTCGATTACATAAGGTTCCCACTTTTTTCATGTGAAAAAAAACTATATTAGAATATTCATTTGTCAACATTCATTTCATCTGTAGTGAAAGGCCTTGAACATAAGGTCGTTTGAAATATTTTTTATTATTATTATTAGCTAGTTGTAGATTTGTTTTGACAGTATTTCTGTTACTAAGTGTGGTGTTATAATAATTAAGTTGGCAAATTTATTAGGATAATCGTTTTGTCGCCGTTTTTGTTTAATAATTTCCATATTTTGATCGTGGAATTTATCATCACTTAATTTTTAAATTCGATTTTTCATATTTAACATAATATTAAATTTTTGTCTGAAGGAATGTTGAGAGTAGTAGTTGATAACTATTCCAGAACTAATGTCTTTCTCGTACATTTAAAAATGAACTTTATTTGTGTATATAAAATATTAGATGAAATTCACCCAGTTTTACCAAAAAAATCCTGCAGTGTTCTTAATGTTTTTAAATCCAAATAACTCAACAAGTATATAGTCACACATATAGGGTAAGACCAGAAATATTTAACAAATCACATGATTTATTTGTCTGCAAAGCTAACGAAGATATAAAAAGTGCCGGAGATGCCGCTCTCAATAACACCATTTAAATGAAATTGAATCTCGAATATTCGTCTTATTTAAATCGTTCTCAAATCAGTACATTAAAAACAAAACAGTAATGTTATATAAAGATCTTCGTAAACCGTAAAAATAATCTTATCATATATACATGGTATGTCTGCGAAACGGCACCCCTCACTTATTTCGGGGAGATATTTAAAATGTTGAGAATTGAAATTATTGGTAAAATACTCATAAAATTTAAATTTTTTTAACTTTTCGTGTGAAATGTGACAGCACAAGTATCCAACTTAATTTTTTTAAATGCTAATCGAAAAGAAAGTTGTCAAATATCAAATTAGTTCCTAAATTGTGTCCTTAAGACAGTGATATACTCATTTTGTACAAATTTGTAATTTTTCCGGTTGTTTGATTCCCTTAATTGTATTGTAGTTTTTCATTTTTTATTAAACAATTAATTGATTTTTGGACAATCGGTAACTTTATTACCACATTGCAATTTGGTTATTTATTAATTGTTTCAATTAATCCATGGCTATTTTGATGAATTTTTCACTGTACATTATACAGCTGTAGGGATTTAAATAAAATTGTGTTTTCTATTGAACAGCTTAAAATTCTGGTAAAAAGTAAACATTTGTACAAAATTGTATTAAGGACATAACTTAGGAACCTCTTTGATACTTAAAAGTTTTTCAATTACCATTATAAAAATTAAGTTGGGTACTCGTAACGTGACATTTGACACGAAAAATTAAATACTTTAAAACCATAGTATTTTAGCAATAGTTTCAATTCTCAAAATTTTAAATTTTCGCCTTCATCCCTTTTCAAAATAAGTGGGGGTACTGCTTCACGGACACACCATGTATGTTAAATATCTACAGTACACTACACAGAAAGAATATAACTAGATATTGTGCAACATTGACTGATTTATTTTCATGTTTAGTATAGAGTGTGGCGAACAATGGAAATAATTTATCGTAGAGTATGCTATTGTAGCGATATTTTATAGAACACAATGGAGAAAAGCCAGACTAAATAAAATATTTTTTTTCAGCTGACTTGCTTACAATCTATACGTAAACTAAAATCGTTCAACTGAAAATGGTGATAACTTTTAAAATATTACATACGGCTTTGATTTTTTAATTTTTAATTATTTTATTTTTTGGTTGATTTTTTTTCCATTACAGTATTTGTTGCAATTTTTTGAGATACTGAAATTAGGGGTAGGTTGTTTATATTTTAGATCACATTTTAACTCCCCACTAGCCCATAAAATTGGGGAGAATTATGTATGCACATATCATAATTAATCATATATCATAATTAAGTAAATAAATAAATTAATAAAATGACAATATTTTAACAGTTGTAAAACACATATAAATCGTCATTTACATAATATTACAAATGGTCACAAATACACAAATGAACAAAAACTATAATACAATGTATAAACATTTTAAGCTTATAAATATTTTGTAAGCAAATGGGCAAAAATTGTTTTATACAAGATGATTCATTAAGAATGTAAAATTTTGAAACTAGAGATATTAGAGACCAAAATATGACGATTGAGCCCAATATGCCTTAAGCAAATATTGCTGTTTTATATTGAAATTTCTCAATAATTTTGAAGGTTTTCATAGTATTAACTTGAAAATTGGCAACTCTACGTTTTTTGGCACGGCAAATAAGAATTTGCAATTAATTTTAGCGCTGATCATAGAGAGCGCTAGTTATACTCTATTGCTTTGATAAATCGAGGCACATATAATATACTTTACCAGCAATATTTGGATAATAAATTCTATTAGGCACAGGGACTACCTAAAAAAGAAGGTTAATAAAAAATTACTCACCTGAACTTAAGAAACAACATGCAGAATATAGAAATATGCTGAATAAATTAATCAGAGATGGCAAGAATCAATACTATAAAAATCAGCTTGCAGATACACAAGGAAATTGTAAAAAAATTTGGGAAATAGTAAATAGTGCCTCAAATTCGTCTGCAACACATAAACAAATTAAAAACATCAATATATTAAATGATGAAGGACTAGAAGTAACAAGTAATATAGTAAAGGCTAATGTTTTTAACGATTATTTTATAAATATTGGCACAAAAATGTCTGAAAGAATTGAAAAAATTGATAACCTGCCTAATAATATCTTAGAAAATGATTCCATGCTATCATCGATATTCCTTAAACCTGTAAAAGAAAATGAAATCATTGAAATAATTAGCAGTTTAAAAAATAACTCTTCAGCTGGACCAGACGGGATATCAGCTAAAGTAATAAAATCCATACAGTTATATATAATTATACCATTAGTACATTTAATTAATTTAACATTTAAAACTAGTCTAATACCATACCAATGGAAGGAGTCAAACGTTACCCCAGTGCATAAATCTGGTGATTACAAAAATCTAAACAACTACAGACCTATCTCAGTTATCAATAATTTTGCTAAAATATTCGAAAAATGCCTTAAAAACAGACTGGTGGAATTTTTTGAAAATCGTGATGTGATCACAAACAGACAATTTGGCTTTAAAAAAAATATAGGTACCGAGCATGCAGTGATGGACTTAATACAAGAAATTGTAACAAACCTAGACAAATCAAAAAAAAGCATGGCTGTATTTCTCGACTTAGCGAAAGCTTTTGATACCGTGCCACATCAACTGTTACTAAATAGACTCTAAAACAATGGTATACGTGGACCTACACTATGTCTAATGGAACATTACCTCACAAATAGAAGACAATGCGTAAAAATTGATGACGTATACAGTGACTCGCTCAACATCACCATGGGCGTACCACAAGGGACTGTATTGGGTCCAATACTTTTCCTTCTGTATATTAACAGCATTACAAAATTAAAACAATTTCAAGGCCATTTAGTATCTTATGCTGATGACACTGCCATTGTATTTGGTGAAAATTCATGGGACACAGTATATAGCAATGCAGAAGAAAGTTTAACTCTGATTTCTAAGTGGCTAAACTTTAGTTTATTGAGCTTAAACATTCAAAAAACTAAATTGCTAACATTCACCTTATTAGCTACCGATCAACCTACTAGAGAATTACTGCATATACATAATAATACATGTTTACAACAAATAAATTGCAGTTGTCCAAAAATTGGGAAAACCAGTACCATCAAATATTTAGGAGTTATGCTTGACCATCATCTAAGATGGGACGAGCATGTTACTTACGTCAGAAAAAAAATTAGACAACTTACGCATAAATTCTTTACTTTAAGGGATATATTAGATAGGAAAAATCTGATAACTATATATAAATCGCTAATAGAATCACTGATTAGATATTGTATTATTATCTGGGGGGGGGGGGGGGTTACGTAATAATATAATGATTATTCTGCAAACAGCGCAAAATAGTATTCTAAAGATAATTTTAAAGAAAAAAAACTCTACTCCTCTACACAATTATATAAAGAAGCTGACGTATTCAACATAAGAAATCTCTTTGCTTATCACTGTTTATTACACATGTATGACAAGAACCCCTCACCAGCCCATTCTAGATATGAAACCAGGTTTACAGAAAATAGGTCTATAGGATTGCCATTAGTCAAAAAAAGCCATACACAAAGATTTGTCTACTATCTCGGACCAAAGTTATACAATATTTTACCGCTGTATCTAAAAACCATAGGCAAGTTTAGTAAATACAAAATTGAAATAAAAAAATTTATTACCCAAAATCATGATTCTATAAAGAATATCCTGCATTAAATGGAAAACTCGACCATAATAAGTTTAATATCTTCGAACTAAGTTGAAATAATATAAGACATTTATCTTCCCAATCATAGTATATTAGTATTATAGTACGTACTCACTTACTACCGTGTGTTGCTGGTATAAATCCTCAGTCTCGTTTTGTCAATAATTATTAGTTAGAATATTTTCCTATCCCTCTCTGTTCATTTCTCTTTTAATATAAAAAACTATACAATTAATTTACTGATCAACCAGGAAGACACGAAATTCACAAAACAAGCATTTTGTGCTTAGGTGATTTCATCTCGGCCTGGTAATGCTGATTTACATGTGTTACTTACTATTATATGTATTGTATATTGTAATTCTAATATATTTTAGGTTATAGTCTACCACAAAGTGTAATAACATTGTACTATTCTACTACTCTACCTAATAAATTGAATAATGAATTGAATAATATCAAAGAAAAATTACAAATGGCATTAGGTAGATGCTATTATTTGACAAATACAAATTGTATGTCCATTCTGCTTTATAAAAGATGCAAAATCTATTCCGATTCTAATGGGCAGGAAGGGGAAACTGGACTAGAAACCAGAACTGGTAGCTACTACTACTGCCTCAAATGGTTGAATGGTTGAATGGTTGAAGGATATACGTAGACGATACAAGAAAAATTATAAAATGAATAATGAAATACATATTGTTTGATACAATGTATTATTCAGAATCACAGAAGTCTGCCATGGTATTAGCATACATGGTCACAACTAATATTCGTTCTGTCTTCATGGCTGTTAAAATTGAACGGTTTGATCTGTACATATTATGTGTACCCTAGATGCAAAACTCGGTATTTGTTTGTTTCGGTCAGGTGCATCACTAATCAATCATGGTGCAGTTTTATGTACCACGTGGGCCAAAGCATGTTTCCTATATATTAATTAATTTAATTATATAAAGGCTCTTTAAAAAATATGATTCTTTATGTCACTCCCTGCTCTGAAAAGTGGCAAATGTTTCCGCTGCTTCCTCACAATGTTCAGTAGTCATTGCTTTATTTGTTTGCATTTATTTTTGATGCTTGCTTCCAGCAAGATATTTTAAAATGGCTACAAAATATATAAACCCTTATACGTAAACTATCGTTTCCGATTGTACCACTTTCACCAAATTCATTGTAGAACCCAAAACCCACAGAATGATTAAATGTAAAATTTAGTTATTTTTATATCAATCCTTTTTGAATTACACATAGAGCTGCGAATGGATACACAGACAAACAATGAAAGAATAGTGGGCAGGCAAATCATTTAGAAAATTATCACAATAAATTCAGAGTGGAATGAAAAAATAATATTAACTGAAAATTTTTGTTAATTATTATTTACTAACTTTTACAAATCTTATCACAGATAAGTGTAACATATATCTTTTGAATCAATTATTTTCCCGGCTATTTGCCAAAACGCTGAAACTTGGATTACAAAATAGCAAATAGCCGGGAAAATAATTGTTTAAAAAGATATGTATTATACTTATCTGTGATAAGATTTGTAAAAGTTAGTAAATAATAATTAACAAAAATTTTCAGTTAATATTATTTTCATGATAAAGGAAACTTTCCTTTATCATGAATAATTACTCATATGGGATCAACCTATCTACGTTAATATTATTTTGATTCCACTCTATATTTTAACTTTTATCAAGAAGAGGAACTTAATTTGTTTTTAAATTATTTCATTGGCCCTAATAAAGGTTATTTCCACTATATAATTTCAATTATTCTGTTCTCTGAAGCCATTAATGTTTATTACATTGGGGTTTACAAGTTTCCTTACTTTGGATTCTTTAAATGTGCCGGCTACCCTGACGACGCTAAAGGCAAGCAGAAACACGTGTCGGTAGATATTTTAAAGTTTTTTAAAGTGAGTGTCAACTGTTGAGTACCTTGTGTTTTATTTATTTTTGGTTTTATTAGACAGAATAATTGAAATTAAAAATAACATTATTGAGTCAGTAATACTGAACATAATGTGCATATTATCTTTTTTGTAATCCAAGTTTCAGCGTTTTGGCAAATAGCCGGGAAAATAATTGTTTAAAAAGATATATGTTATACTTATCTGTGATAAGATTTGTAAAAGTTAGTAAATAATAATTAACAAAAATGTTCAGTTAATATTATTTTTCATTCCACTCTATATTTTAACTTTTATCAAAAAGAGGAACTTAATTTGTTTTTAAATTACAACAAATTCAAATATATTTACCACGTATACACGGAGAATCAATTTTTAATACACAAACTGGTTCCTGAATCCGTCTTCTAAAGATATGTTCAGGATTTTAACAAGGAAAAACTTCGTACAAGCACATTTCTTAGGACGTTAATGAAATACATAGTATTTAGTATTAAATTATTTCTTTGTAAACTGTTTTAATTTCTTTGTTTCTAATTTGACTTTAACAACTGCCTAAGTAAAAAGAATAATTTTGATATCTATAGGTGCCAAATTGTGTTTGTCGATAACAGTATGCCATTAACAAGATTTCATAGTCGAAAAAAATATGAAATTGGAGGAAAGTAAAAAATAAACGTATTAGCATTATTCCAGCTTACTTATGTTTATATGTAACTGTCATACTGTTATATTTGTACAAGGTTTATACTAATTCGCCAATAAAAAAGCAATTTTCTACAAATCCCTTACATCAAATACCTCCTGAATTTAATCTTTGACAAATAAAACAGCAATGAATCCTGTATAAATAATAGCATTACTTTCAGACCAGTGACATTCAAAGCCTTATACGAATTCGTCGATCTACATCTAGATGGGGAACCCTTCGGCGACGGGCCATGCTCGAGGAGATTCGGCACCATCGCAAACGATTTGCAGCAGAAGTTCAGGTCACCGAGGGATATATTCCTTTATGGAAGAGGAGGAGCCAAAAATATTAGGTAAATGTTTTCTCATAAGTTACGAAGTGAGCCAGTGGCGGAGCAAATTTATATATGACACTTGATCCACAACTTAAACACATAAGGCAAAAAGATATATATACAGATAGTACTTTAAAATGTGAACTTTTTACTAAGTAATAAGCATACAGTATTTCATATAACATTTTTATTTTAAAGATCCAATGTTGCCACCAACAAAAAAACTATGCGATTTTACAAATATATAATTTTTGCCCTCTAAATTATTGCTGGCAACTGAAACCGGTTTTCTGGATAACCGGTTAATCGGTTTTGGACTATTCGCAGTTTTATACAAAATCTAAATCCAGTTTCTCGGTTAACCGGTTACTCAAATAACCGGTTGTTCGCATAAACGGTTTTTCGGATAACTAAATATTTAATTAACCGGTTTATCGAATAACTGGTTATTCGAATAACCGATTATTCGGATAATCAATTAATATGCGTTTCTATTCTTTCACATGTTGTTGAAATTTAAAACTACAGGCGGGCAGGAGGCCACCGACTCCTGTTTAGTTAGAAATTTACATAAAACCTGATATACTTTGTATTTTGCCTTAGTTTGCGAATATTAACTAAACACAATAATACACAACCACAACACTAAAAAGTCTAGCTAGATTTTCATCATCATAACTCATGCATGGCGTGCGCCGTGCACCGTGCGCGTGCTCTAAATAAAAGCAGGAAAACAATCCTTTGCATTCTTTTTTTTTTGCGGTTTTTATTTTCAACTTCAACGTCTCAACTGCAATAGTTAATTAGAAACCGGGAGATTAATTCCTTTGTCAAAATTAGAAAAAAAAATGTATCACTTTTTAAGCAATTTTAAACACAACAGTTTTCTGTTTATAAGTTTTCATAGAATAATCCTTTTGGCGCAAGATTTACTTTCATAATATTTTTTTTATAATTTATAGTAGAATGGCTTAATACCCAAAGAAGGTCAGAAGAAGCATTATAGGATGCCACAAATAAATAACTATAGAAAATATACTTTTACTCTAGATAAAGATACATGTGTGTGTTGGTGTTATTTTCACCAATACTTTCAGCCCTCTTTGTATTAATTTTGGATGTTACCGACCTCGCCAAAATATCTGATATATAATAGTTCTATAAAATTATTGTATCGAGTTTTTTTATACTAGTACTTACTGTCTAAATAGTATGGGTATAGAGATTGTGGCAAGAACTAGAGATATACACCGTTATGTTATATGATGAATTTACTCACCATCATCTCAGCTAGCTGACATGGAAGGAAAATAGCTAGCCATACACGAAGAATTTAGAGCGCGCATAAAGCCGTGGTGTTCTGAAGCTTTGAACTAGAACGGAAAGCATCAAGAGCGTCCCTCCCTACAAACGGCCAAGACTTCGTAAGATTTCCTCTTAAGCTTGCTTTATATTGTAGTTGCTGATACCTACTTAGTACATTACAAAATTATTACTTGTACCTACTTCACGCATATCGAAAAGTAAAAGTCGAAAAAACTATAGCGACCGTTTGTGCGCAAATACATGCAAAGCACGTGTGTTTGTGCGCAGACTACTAACCGCTTCAAATCTTGTGGTCGTGACACTCCACTCATCAACACTTTTACGTGCGACCTGCGCTCCGAAGTCTCCGTGTGTGGCTGACTGTGTGTAGGTATAAAAACTCTCAGTTGTCCGATCATTTACTCAGCGCTGCCAATTTGCGGATAATTATCTGAATTGCGGATAATTTGGATTGATTGGAATAATAATGTAATATTGCAAACAAGAGGACAATTTTGCAAATATTGATGAATAATTATCCCAAAGGCGGATAATTTAAGTAAGTACTCTTAGTCATTATTCTCAATAAAATGAAAATTCCGTTAATATATCATCACAGTAGTAACTACTGCCAAATTTGGCAATATTCTAAAAGTATGTCATACTATCTACTCCGACGTCATCTTACATTATCTAAAGTAATGAGGGCTACCGCGTTTGAATTCACCAAGGGAGGCGCTAGTGTACGCAAAGGTCAATGTCACTTAACGTTAATATTTACTATGGCTTTTTAATGCTAGTTTTTAGTAATTTTTTAAAAATTAGCTGAAAAACATTTATCACAATAATGGCAGAAGGGGAAAGTAGTAATTTACTTGCTCAGTAGAGAAATTATTGTATTATCAGGTGCGTTTTATGTCATTTAAGTTAGGTTATATCAAGAATGAGCATGATGAAAACAACGAATGTACATAATTATTACGATTTTCTGTAGTAGACTCCTTTGGTAACGCATAATCGTCAGAATTATAATGTTTCTTACAAACACACAAATGTTTCGAAGGAGTAAAGTTATCTCTATCAACCACAGTTTAGGTGAGTTTTGTCTCTCGGAAGCATATGTCCGCCTTTTCTTTCCAAACAAAATGGAACTGCACAACACTGAGGCATAATTAACAAGTTTTTTATTTACTGGTGTACGAAATAATTATAATAAAACCCTATAAACTTTTCCCGCGCCTAACAATAACTTTTGACATGACCTTATTCGACCAGTGGCGCCAACTGGTGAGCCTAAAAACGTTAGCCTTCATTACTCTGAATTGTGGTAATACTTTTGTCCATGGTCCCTTTGATAAGCTCTCCTCTAAATTATTATTTTCCATTTTAAGCATTTTAAATGAGAATAAATTGACAGTTAACAGGCTTACAACTTAATTTTATAAAATGCATATGTAGACATTATGATTTTAGTGCTCCCAATATAATTTTCATATATACCTATTTTTACGAATGGCAACAATAGATGCCGCAGTCAGTATTAGGTACATATGGGTCATTTAAATTACCCTTTCTCTTGTGTTATAATAATTAATTGAATTAAAAATTAAGTAATTAATGGTTAATACGAACGTGATGGTAAATAAGTAGCATGATGAACACAAAATTTGGTCGGAAATAGCATTGAGTGCAGTATCAAGCAACCAACAGAAAACGAATTTTATACTATATTGCGAGTTTCTGAACGCGCATATATGTGGATAAAATGCGATAATTTCGAAAATCTCCGGGGATAATTGAAGTTAATGCCATTGGCAGCACTGCACAGCAGTAAGTAAATAGATGGTGGTAGGGATCAGTCGCTTTTTCAATTGCTCGAGTAAATTTAAGTAGTTCAGACCATCTAAACATTTTAAAATTTTCGCATAAAATATTTTAAGGGCCAAAAGACACCATCCTAACATGTGTAATAAAAGAATATTCTTTAATATAAAATGCATTCTTGAAGTAACAAAATTAAAAGTAATTTTAAAAATTAAAAGAGTATCAGTTATACATGTTATAATAAATGTCCAAATAGGCTCTCTTCTTGGAATAAACAGTAACTTAATAGATCATGAAAATGTCGTCTAACATGTAACATCATCAGAGCCGACTTGTTCAAAACTGACGCCAGAGGTGAGGCCCAATTTTGCAGTCCTTTTAACAGAAATCAAGTGAAACAAAATATAATCAAATAAAACTCAAATTTATTGACTAAAATATATAGGAAATAAAACTGAAATAAAAGCAACTTATTTATATACAAAAACAAAACATATTTTTACAAAAAAAAAACAATGGAACAAACATAAGCGTATTTATTGGCAACTTTTCTGTATTTTGGCGAAATCTTCAATAATGTCGTCATACATATGCTAGAGCGCGTTCAAATCAAACGTCTGACGCACATCAGTGTTATTCTCTCCCTTTCTATAAAGTTAAAATACACTGACCCTCAGGGTACGAATTACGTTTGATCTGAACACGTCCCTATACTTGTACATACACGTTGTACCAGCTACTTTTGAATATGCACTATGCAGTAATAGACTTAATGCTTGCGCTTAGACTCCTCCCACTTTAAAGGCCAGGGTTGCCTATCGCAAGTGACTAAGGTGAAATGAATCCCTCCACTGAATATCGATGCTGTTTGTGCTAAGACTAAATGAATGCATTGTCTTGTCACTCCTTAGGCCATACTCAAAAGTAGCTGATACAACATATATGACGTTCTCAATGGTGACTATGTCTGGATCTGTTAATCTGTACTGTATTATCATTGAACGTAAATAATTTTTAATTAATCTAACTTTTGAGAAAGAAATTTCTCCAATTGCCACAGAGACAGGTATGGTTAAAAGATAGCTTAAGGACAGATTTTACGACGTCCTGCTAGCAGTACAAAGCATCCTCTTTGTCCCTCCAAGTTCAACGTTTTATGAATATCTTGAGTCGTATTAGGAGGACAAGAGATTCCGTATTTAAAAAGAGTGTATTTTTTTTCTACCAGCGCAGCGCAAAGAACACTTTTTTTGCTCAAAAATGGCGACGATGATTGTGCCTGTGTTCTATGCCTGTTTTTGTGTTCTATTTTTTACTTTATCAGTAGAGCTTCCTCCTGCCAGAAGTACAAGGTACATTAAAAGCATACCAAATGTTCGCCCTTCTAGCAGGACGTAACTCTTGTACGAAAGTCCTTCCTGAAGCGCCTTCTTTTCCGTTTTTCTACAAATAACTTAAAATTTCTAAAAGCTTTATGCCTTTATTGCACTGCATTATTTCGTTCAAAGTTAAAAGTTCGTAGTGTTATTCATTTGATTCTTATTAGTTAGCTCTTTTTGTATATCTGAATTAATATTAAAGCTAATTCTTTGGAAGGCATTTGCGATTGTCAATCACAGTTTTCAAGATTAGAGCTAATAATCTTAGAGTAGAGCTAATGCTCTCCTGGAAGCCTAAATTTGAAATTTAATGTATTCTCATAAAAACAAGTCCTTTGGGGCTAGATCGAGGGGTCTAGCTGGCCTTATGATGATCAGCTAAATCTCTTTTGAAAATTTATTATTCAGGTACTCCTGAACTAAAATATTATCGGCATGACAACTATCTTATTGAAACTAGATCTCGTTAAATCGCGGCCCTGCTATCCGTTGAAAAAATAAATTCGTATAACGGTGTATGTCTTATTATCTTACCGCAATCTGTATAGAATTGATTGATGCAAATAATGTATATAGCATTGTTTATGTAACCATTTAGCTTTTGCTAAATAATTAATTAACTTCCAAAAATGGTTCACATCCCACTATAAACAGCACTTTTCTATTCAATCAAAAATCTATATGTCCCATATTTGGTGGCATATGACTTATTTACAAAATCTTTTTTAAATGATGAAACATTATGAAATTCATTTAACAATGCACAGGGTGCCCGAATTTCATTGCAAACCATTGATATCTCACTTATCTTTAGAGATACAAGATAGTTTAAATAAAGCCAAGGTTGCGTAATTTGATCTTAAATAATATGATTGAAAATGATTAAAAAGTTAGTCTGCTATTTAGTTTCATAAATATTTAAAACAATGTAGATATGCATTTTAGTTTTTCCCCACAACTTCTTTATTGAGAATAGTATTTCAATTCTGTAAACACTCTAGGTGCTTTTTAAACCGAATACGGTGCCGTTATAATAGTTAATATTTGAAAAAACTTTCAATTTCCTTGGATCATCATCAAGTTAACTTTCCTTATAAATTTTTATATCATGTGATTAAGCATTTTATCCTGGATACAAGGATATGTAATACTTATGATTTTGATTACAATTTCATTTATCAAGTTTTCTATTGTTGTTGGTAAAACTCAGTATGGTTGATTCTTTATATTACCCCAAAGAAAATAGTCCAAAGGGGACAAATCTGATGATCTGGCTGGCAATAAAATAGTCCCATTATTTGCTATACATTTATTAGGCAAGAAATGCTGCAATGTGCCGCCAATAGATCTATTATGTGGTGGTACACCATCCTATTGCCACCATACTTGTCGGAGTTGCTGTAGTGGGAAAGTGCATTCAAATAGTTCTTAAAAACAATTCATGCCTTTCAAACATCTTGCCGTCATAAATATGTGGCGCTAATAATCTTTTCTCCTAAAATGCCAATCCACACATTAAAACAAAATGTACTTGTGGCCTTACCTAAAGTACCTATAGGATATTCTCTAAACCAGTACTGCTCATTATTAAGCCTGGCCAAGGTCATTAATCCTACAGAGACGTACTGGGTATGCATCATATCATAATACTTGAATAAGTACAATAATAAAAACAAAAATATTTTATATATTGTGATGTATGTTTTTGTACTATTTCGTTCGCTTTAAATTCTTTTTTATGTATTTCCTTATATTTTGTAAGCTTAGTGCTGCACATTATTATTAAACTGTTAAATGACGTTCACACATGTACATTGTATATCTAAGTGATAACTAATAATAAATAAATAAATAAATAAATAAATAAATAAATAAATAAATAAAATAAATGGAAATAAATTTTATTAATACTGGTACACTTTATAAAAATATGTACAAAACTCACCTTCTTAAGCAGATTTATGAAGTAGCTTAGTTGTTGTTATCACAAACTGGAGCACTTCTATAATAATTGTGTAGCATCAGATATTATGTTTCTACAGTTGTCTCAGTAAGCGATGTTCGCTGTGGTGAAAAAATATGTTTGTATTTTGAAAAAGACCGTTCAACATCTACGGAAGTAATACAGGCATAAGTAAAACACTCTGTGAACTTACTTAACGCAGCTGTAGATGCACCATCACAAATTTGTCTTAATTTGGTAAAATCAGGATCTTTCCGTAATACTGTGTATTTACATCGTCCACTATTTGCAGCGATTCCACTAACGACAACGAAGTATTTTGCAATTTTTCTATTGCGTCGTGTAGTCCTCTATAATTGTTATAAATAGTTTTTAAATCTGTTTCAAGGGAAACATCTTGAAACCTTGTCTGGCTTTCCTTAATAGCTGCAGCCTCGTTAGGGTTGAACTGTAGTATCACAGCTTTTATTTGTTGAAAATATTCAGCATAATAAAAAGCTGCCTTCAACCACGTTCCCCAACGTGTAAGAATTGGCTTTGGTGGTTCCGGAATACCAGGACACAGTGTGTGAAATGCTCGAAGCCGTTTAGGAGATTTGAGAAATACTTTTTTTGTATTTGCTATTAATGCATCTACCTCTGGAAAACATTTTCGAATCGTTTCTGCTACAAGATGGAACGCATGCACTTTACACGTAACATGTAAAAACCTACAATCGTCTCTTTAAAGAAAACGGCACACCAAACGCATTGCCGCAGCACCGTCGGTCACAAACATCAACACTTGATTTGTTGACAGTTCAAATTTTTCGAAAGTCTCCAACACCATCCGCGTAATTGTTTCGCCAGTACACGCAGTTAGTCTTTTGCTAGCTAGTAAAAGTGGAAATGTTGGTTTAACAGGGTCGAGTACACGTACTGTAACATTTAAAATAGATTTTTTTTTACAATCTGCCGTCTCGTCAACACATAACCACAGCCGTGTATTTTTTAATGCACATTTAATCCTATTTACAATGTCTTTACGAACACTTGGTACATATCTACGTAACGATGAACGACTTGGTAAATTCACCTGGGGATTGTATTTATTCCAGAACTCCCGAAATGCAGGTTTATCCAATATGCGCAGGGGAGCATCACAGGCAATCAGCATTAACAGTAAATCAAACATAAACTGAGGTTTCAAAGAAGACACGCCATTTTTTTATTTTTATGCCGGTTACTATTGACATGAATTTTGCAGCCGTAATAATTCCAGCACATTAAGTCTTGATCACAAACTTTACAAATTATTTTACATCCATCATAGAATAAATCGGGAAATTCACAGATAAATTTATTCACTTTATCAGCGTACAGTCGTTTTCTACTCTTTACGCTCAACATTATTTATTATTTATTAGTACTCTATCCATCGACCGACAGATAACAACTGAAGTGTCGTGTCATCGTCATCGTAAACAAGCGTGCGATGGCATTGGTATTGCGCCCGACCCTGAATCTACCATCGCTTGGCCAGGCTTACTCATTATTTCTATTAAACAATAATTTGTAAATTTAGACTTATCTATCCATAAAATGCTATTTAAAAAATATTGTCTTCTTCAAGGAGCCAATTACAAAAATTCATTCGTGTCTCTTCATCGCCAGGATGGAGATTATCAACTATTTGTATTTCAAATGCTTCATACTTATTTTTATGTAATATGCTCCACACTTTATGATGTGATACATTAAGGTTAACTGCGACTTCTCGTGTGGAAACAGATGGATTTTCAATTATTTAAATAAAATAATGGATTCAATTAATATTCAATAATAAATAATATTAAAAGAATTACTTCATTCATAACAACTCGTTCTATTTCCGAGTTGACTCGTATGGGTAACAAATTTTTGTAACAGTTTCATAATTTATGAAATTCTTATACACTCTTAAAATATCGTTTTGTCAGGTTGTTGTCTTTCTGGAAATAATTCCAAGTACCTCTCCGTGGTCAATAAACTCTTTTTTATTACTTTCTCAACATATTTCATCTGTATCAACTTTTTCTTCACTAATGAATATTACGGGTGAAAAAAACTAATTTTATCTACACATATAAATAATTGCAAACTGTGTAAATGCGAAATTTGTGAAATATAATAATACTAGATTGGTATACGAGTTATTTATTTGCACCTGATAAATGCGATAACCTATAATTATTTTGGATATAACAGGATTCTTAAAATCAAATAATTGTTTGCTTCTTGGTACCACTTAACCATATTCTTTGTAGTACATATTGAGAAGCAATCAAGGTAGTAAGTAAATAGTTATAATTTATAAGCCAATTGAAGTCTAAATTGATATCAAAATCATAAGTATTACATATCCTTACATTCAGGATGAAATTCTTAATCATATGACATTAAGAATTTCATCCTGAATGTAAGGATATGTAATGCTTATGATGTTGATATCAATTTAGAATTAAATTGTTTATCATATGATATAAACATTCAATATGATGTCCATAAGAAAAAATGAACCTAATGATGATCCAAGGAAATCGAAACGTTTTTCAAATATTGATTAACTTCACTGGATTCGCCCTAAAAAGTTGTTACAAGACTGTATTTACAAAATTAAAGAATTCTTGTAAATAGAAAAATTGTGGGGAAAAACCGAAATTCATGTTTTTACTTTATTTTTTTAACAAAAC
Source organism: Rhamnusium bicolor (assembly GCA_029963845.1). Taxonomy (NCBI): domain Eukaryota; kingdom Metazoa; phylum Arthropoda; class Insecta; order Coleoptera; family Cerambycidae; genus Rhamnusium; species Rhamnusium bicolor. The sequence continues at coordinate 2,373,674 of JANEYF010003871.1, forward strand.
CATCAGTAGCAGACTAAATTTTCTTGCATCGTATTATTTAAGATAAAATTAAGCAACTTTGCCTCCATTTAAGCTATCTTGTATCTCTGAACATAAACGAGATACCAATTGTGGGCAACGAAAATCGTAAATTTTATATAGTAAATATATTAATAAATAAAAAAAATGCACTGTTTTAATTAATAATCAGCGTGATTTGTTTCATGTAAATTTAAAACACACCAATCGACATTCCATTTTTTTGGCGGATACTACACATATCCTTATTATAATTTAAATTATGTTTGCATAAAAAAAACCTTGACCTATGAAATACATATAATTTAAAAGGTCATGCGGGTCCTTTATGCCGTTGCGCTACTGATTTTGTCTGCAGCTTCGTCTCCAACACGTGACGGCTATTAATAAAATGTCGTCCTTTTATATGAGACGTTTTAAAGGGTGAAGTAAAAAATGTCTTTCAGTTGAAATAACAGGATCACCTGCTATGGAAAAGTATATATCTAATATTGAAATTTAAACTAAAATTTAATACTTCATAAATAAATTTAAGAAATAATAATAATAATAAATAAATAATAATGTGTTTTTAGTATAACCTGTTTTGTTGATCTGTTAATAAAATTATTTGTTATATGGAATACATTGTAGTCACATGATACCAAAACCGACTTCTTTGTTGTTGTTTGATCCAAAACACGTCTGTTGATTTCGGTCCCTAAGTTATACAGGGTGTGAAGTTTCCCTCTTAAATGACGAGAGTCGGATACTAAAACATGCAGTTTTACAACAAATAAGAGTGTTTTAATAACCGAAACATTTACATTTAAAAATTAATATTTTTGCTGAGTTTGGTGCTGTATATTAATCAAGTACGTGAGGACTACATCGACCGAGACCTTACCATAGTGACAACAAATGATAGTTGTTAATTGAGGAACGATCAAGTTGTGTTGCGTGTCAAAGTGTTTGATTTAGTTATTCTTCGGCCATTCTAGTGTTTAATTCAAAAATGGCACCTGTTTATGAGAACAATGAACTTGTTGACATGGTTTTAATGTACGGTGATTGCCAAAAGATCGCCGCGATAGCAACTCACCGCTACGCAGAACGTCTCCCTTTGAAGTTCCATCCAGCCTCGAGATGATTTCTTTATCTGGTACACCGAGCCCGAGAAATTGCGAACTTACAAAGACATCGAGGAAGATATGCTGGACGAGCTACACCAGCTCGTATGATAGAGGCAAAGGGAAAAATATTGAGTATTGTTGAGAAACAACCAGCCATGAGTATCAGATAAAATTCCCATCAAGAGAATGTCCTTCGCAGTTTGGCGTAGATCACGGGAAGACCAACTTTATTCATTTCACGTCTAACGTGTTCAGGTGTTACAGCCCCAAGATCACCCAGTACGATTTTGTGAGTGGCTGTTATACGATAATAATAATAATGCAAATGCAAATTTCACGAGAAGTATTTTAGTGACAGACAAGGCTACACAAGAAATTGGGTGAATGACTTTCTAAATACTCATGTATGGACATTAGAAAATCCACATGCAATTCGTTGAACACATTTTCTGCAAAGTTTCTCGATAAATTTATGGACAGGTATTGTTAATGGTACCCTTATCGGACTTTTCGTGTTACCGGAAAGATCGAATGGTTTACAATACTTAACTTTTTTGCAGAATACTTTACCAGAGTTACTAGTAGATATGCCACCAAATATTCACAATACATGTGGTTTCTGCACGATGTCGCACCACCACACTTTCGACGTGAAGTCCGGGATTATTTGACCCAAACGTTTCCTCACTTAATGGATTGGACGTAGTGATCCAGTTTTATGGCCTCCGCGTTGCCTAGACTTAAATCCGCTCGATTTTTACTTACCGGATCACATGGAATCCTTAGTGTACAGAACAGAAGTGGACATGGTTGAAGAATTGAGGGCTAGAATAGACAAAGCAGCAAAAACAATACATCAACAAGATAGATGCACTGTTAATATCTTGTACCGAATCATGGAAACACCAAGGGCGGATCTGTATACAGGAAAATAGCGACAAATTTTGTAGATTTGTAGATAGTAGTGATAGAACCGGATTCATCAAGTTTTAAATAGCCCAAATAGCAATTATGTTTAAATGTAAATATCTGAGTTATTAAGAAACTTTTATTAAAGCAATTTTTTGTAAATTACTTTCAGCATCAACATCGTCACAAGACAAAACAGCCACTTAAGAGACACCCTGTATATGACAGGAAGACATTTCCAGTGTTGTTCAGTTTTTCCTATTACACTTATCTCATTACACTTTCGTATTTTTCAGTTGTGTTTACCGTTTCGAAGCTCAGAAAGACGAAAGAATAAAAATCACCCTTAATGAAATGATAATAAAAAACCGCGAGTGCGAGACAAGAGTAAGCCAAGATACGGACCGTCTGGAATGTTTCGGTAACACTTCGGCGACGCTCCGTTTTTTTGAACTTCCTTGGTTAGATGTCCCGGGGGTGCCCAGGGACTGCCTTTGCTACGTTGACAAGGACAAACTGATACCTTTCACTTACGTTTCAACGTCTAATGTTGTGGAATTGAGATTTGACGTGACTGGAATGAACGCCTCTGATGACTTTAACACGCTGTTTTTCGAGGGAAATTGGAAGTTTATAAGGACTCCTATATGCTCGAAAAATCTTCGACTACGTGGACCAAGCGGGCAGCTGACTTTCGTATACCCCACACCACCAGACCAGGTATGCATGTCTTTTACTATAGTTGACTATATTTTTAGACAGTTAATAATAAATTTGTTCCATTAGACGGGATCAAATGTATAGTTTTGTTATTTAAATGAAAAGGCTGGTTTTATTATTTCATTTTATTATGTTGCACCAAAAAGAAACAGATATGTAAATTTAGTGTGAATAGCATTATACACTTACACACAAAACCAACAAAATTCATGTAATCTCTTTTTTCAGGTAATTTTGTATTTTTAGATAGTTTCAGTGAATTTCTCTGAACATTTTATGTTTCAATATTGTGGTGTAAGATGTAAATATAGTCATTTTGTGTAAATTTAAAGCAGCAAAAAAATTTAAAATATTTGTTAAAAAATGTTTTCTATAATTCATATAATATACAATGTTCTCGAAAAATACATGGCAGAAATTTAGAACCTGTCAACTCACCAGGACAAGAAAAAAGTTGCTTCACGAAAATCTCCTTACTAAAAAATGTACATATAAAACTCCCAAAAATCGCATCCATACTGACGTTAGTTGAATATTAATGAGATAATCTAAAATGTCTCCCAAAATCTAACACTGGCCAACAGATGTCCAAATTTCTGTTTCTCTACATCTAATTAGTGTTTCTTGTAGCTCTTGACGTATAATTTGGAAAAATATTTATAGCAAATTTCCATCGCCGTCTATTTTTTTAGAAACACGGATTTGTAATTTTCAAGTTTTAGTCAAAATCTGTAAAAGCACTAAGAAGCTTTTAAAAAATTGTTTTAATTAATATAACACCTCGAAGCATTTGAATAAAGTGTATTTGAATCTCTTCTGCAAAAAATTAAGATCTAAAGTATTAAAAAAATTCATCAACTGCAGTTATAAAGAAATTCTACAAGAAATCCTGCTCACATGCACAGTTCAATGAAATTGGGCTAGAATAATGCATGGTTTTGGTATAGTATAAACAGTACAATAATAGTTCACTGCAGAATATGCAGGGATATTGGGGGGTGTTTCTTTATGTATTGTAAATATTGAGAATTTTATAGATTTAATAAAAATAACATTTACATTTATGAACAACTGTGGGTGATACAACTTCTTTAAACCCATTTTTGAATTCAGCATACAGAACTACATTGAAAACACCATTCACCATACAATAAACGAAAAAACTTCTAAACCTGTATTATCTTCCTGTGGATCTCTCGCCAAAATGACGTGTTTTGTTATATTTTTGGACCACTAATTATTTAAATGCAAATAACGATAGCAGAAAATAGTATGTAACAAGAGAGGAAAGTAATTCTTTACAGTAAAGATAATTTCCAGATGTGTCGAGTACAATATTTTTTCTACAACAGCTCTTGTTAGTCTCATAAAACTTTTTGACTTGAAATCATTTGTAAACAAAATTCGTAAAATTCAACTGACGTATGTCAGACGCTTACTTCCAAAGATGACTGGATTACTTATTTTTAACACTGACGTAGTTTTTCACGAAACACCAAAACACCATATACTGCATTAGCGCGCGTTTCGCCAACCAAATTAACATCATCTGGAGGTAATTAAAACTAATCATTTTAATCCTGGAGACGATTAAAACTAATCATTTTAACCATCTCCAAACGATACTAACTTGGTTGGCGAAATGCGCGTCAAGTGCAGTATATTGTGCTTTGGTGTTTCGTGGAAAACTACGTCAGTGTTATCTTCACATCAAAGGTTTCAACCCACTTCAGGAATGATATTATTCTTAGCTTCAAGGGCTCGTTGGCTCTCGCCCTGGAAGCTGACAGCTCGACCAGTAAAGAATCACTGTCCGGTCTTGTTACGTAAATAACTATTTATGCACCCATTTAGAAAATTATACATTACTGGAGAATTTTTAGGCTGGAAACTACTTCTCTACAGTATTAGTTCGGAATATTTTTCTTCACAGGACTAGTCCTGTAAATAAATACTTTTTGGTCTAAAAACTTTCCAGTAATGCCTGATTATCATAATGTTCTAATAATTGATAAAATTAAGTAAAAATGTACTAAGAAAACACGGCCTTAGGCATCGGCTAAAAATTTGTCTACGCTTCGTGTAAAGTTGCTCTTAAATTACTATTAACGGATTTTTGTCAATTATTTTCATTCGTAATAGGGGTGGATGTTATGTTCAAATTTTTTTTCTTCAAAAGGCAGTCTTTCTAATAGTGTATAATCCCGTTGAAATGAAAATCAAATATTTGTAAAAACAAAAAAACATTGAGGTGTACTGATGAAATACAAACACAATATTTATAAGAAACTAAAAATAAATGTCTATTTCCCCTTACTCTGCGAAACACCAACCTTAGATAAGAACTAAATAATAAAAAGATTGGATAACAGTTGATGAACTGACGGATGAAAAAAAAATAACGTGACAAATACTGCAGTGAGCATTTTACAACCTGATGGACCGTCGTCACACTATTTTCTTGTCAGTGAAGGATTGAAAACTTTAAATGCGGAAACTATACAACTAGTAACAAGAACACTTGTTACGATGGATATTGGTAGCTCCCAATTTCCTAACTGTCAGTTATTGAAATTTACCTATCCAAATGTAGTACATGTAACTTTTATAATCCATGCACTTCGTCTGGTAGTCAAAAAAATTCGGCCGAATTATCCAGAGGGTGATTCATTAATTTCAAGAGCAAAACTACTAACTGTACTAAGATCTTTCGTTCTGCTAGCCCTGGCATTCCACTTCCTCCTCAGTCTATTTTAATATGTCGCGCAATATGGTTTGAAGCAGATTTCTGTTGTCACTAGTATTGTAAAACAAGTCATTTTATTTTATACATGAATTCCGGTGACTCACAATCAATAGGTCATTCAGTAATCCACAAGTGGAAGCAGATACACGAGTATATGTAATACATTAGCAGGCTTTAAACATTCTTGATAATGAATAAAATGTATTACAAACTCTAAAAGACGTCCCTGGTCAATCCGGTCATATGAGTGAGTAAAAGGTGCAATAATGTGTTACAATAAAATTCGAATTGTAAAAAAATTGTGCTTTATTTATCGGTGTTTTAATAAAATAAATCTTTGTATAAATTTGACACTGTTTTCATGTTTTCAATCCATGACTGTTTCAAGACTATATATTCTTACTTATTACTTATTGTTAAGATATTTGTAGTTAAATATTTTTAACGGTAATTTTTGTTGCTAAATTAATTAATGAAATTAAAAATATAATAGTATTAGCTTTTTCATTTTTCACCTTGTATCCTTGAATATATCATTCTATACGTTTTCTCAACACACAAGCAGTAGATATTGCAGTAAATTTCAAATAAGACCAAATGGGAATAGTGGCTTTGTCTAAATAAGCAATCAAGATCAAATTGTCTTACTGCCACAACAGAAACTTACCTCTTTCTTGATCTCGGTTTCAGTATGACTGGACTTTCTGATCTGTCAAACACACAACAGTGGCATGTAATAAATAGCCACACTATTGAGATGCAATTATAATATAAATGATAAGTCGATACAGGTACAGTTATAATATTTTTAGTTATTTCAACACTGATAGGAAATTAGTTTAATTGTGGAACAATTTTGGTAAATATTCTTTGAACGGTGCAATATAAATATTAAATTGCGGATTTACATATTAAATGTTTGAACGGTGTCCTGTTTTTCCAGTTCAGTGACGTTGATGCTATTAAGTTAATCACTGAAAGAACGTACGCCCATGCTTTATTTTTTAAAATATGTATTGTTGTAAATTAGTTTTTTAATTCTGCAAATAATATCGCACATTTTGTTTTTTCGATTAGGCGCTCTGTTTTTGAAATAAACACAATTTAAAAAAAAACTTGTATTTAGGAAAAAATAATGTAGTTCACTATTACATAATAAAAAATATCTGATGTGGCCAGCACATAACTTTCTTATACCAGTATATATCACCCTGATCTAAAAAAAATCATTCTATTTAATTCTTCACTTACCTCAATTAAATTTTAATAGCGTACCTTGAAATGTTTCATTAAAATTTTTAAATAATTAATTATCAGCGTCATTCAATACTATCAATAATAATTCATGTCATATATTTTAATAATTTTTCGTTATTAATATTGACATTTTTGTAATTAAATTAGACCTTTCAAATGTCAAACTGTTAAATTTATCCTAATCACATTTTATGAGGCCAAATGTGAAAAATGTTTCAGTTTACATCAACTTTATTTAAGTACTTGGAAAATATATTTTATTCGCTTGAAATAGTAGACATGATTTATAATTTTTCATCAAGAATATATTTGTTTGTAAAGTCTAATACAAAAAAGTTTGAGTCCCGTGGACCCCCCCTTCAGCTGGCCAATGATGCTCATCACCGAATGTTTCATTGTCTTTGGCCTCTAGAACAACTGTACAAAATTTGAAAGCTTTATCTGAAAAACTGTGGCTGCTATCGCGATACTACAGACATGCGGACAGATTTTTTTAAATAAAGTTATGTTTTTTCATTATAATTCATCGAGAATCGTCCAGAAATACAATCAAATTTTTTTAATTTTTTTCCCGAAATTGTACCTTTTTTCTTCTTTCATTCATTGTCTCTTCTGGTGGTACCACATACACCAAATTTAACACACATACACGCACTCACGCACGCACGCACACACACACACGCACACACACGCGCACATGCGCACACGAGCACACGCGCACACGCACGCATCGACAGACATCATTCGGAAAATAGTCAGAATGGATTCAGGAGGGTTCAAAACGTATACATCAATCAAAATTTCGAGCACGAAAAAAATCACGATTACTATACTTCCTTATATTAGGTATAAGAAAGTAATAAATCAAAAAAGCAATTATTCATTTTATATACATATTATTCAAATATACATCACTGGATTGTGACAATTTTCTCATACTATCTTGATAATATTGTTAGATATCGATAGATATTAATAGATATCAAGTTAAAATTATACACTTTTCTTAAATATTTGATTGACAAAGTCAGACAGATGCATTCTCTGCCGTCGTCTCTTGTCGACGTCAGAGGCAACTATGTGAACGTCATATCCAACCGCGATCCGCATCTTTTATGCCACCTCCCTCTGGTGACCTAGTACACTGAAAAACCAACAAAAACGTTTCAAAAAATTTTTTTAAGGTACAACCACATGGGACCTTCACAGAATAATAGATTAGGCCCTTGGCCATCTAAAATGGCAAATTACAACATTTTTTGGGAGGTCCAACTTTTTTTATTATGAAAAATGTCAGAAATCTGTCAAAATTAATTTTTCGTACTTTTTCACACATCCCTCACGATATCTCCGGAACCAATTGAGATAATCAAGTTTTTTTTTTAGTCGATAAAGGAAACGTGAGCGGAGGTGACTGAATTAATTTAGTCTTTATGGAATACCTAGTTTTTTATAAAATTAGGTAATACTTTAACATTTATTTTTCTTGCAGTACTTTTTTCAGTAAGCGAAAAACTTTTTTGTTTTAAGGAATTTTGCCACAGTATATGCATACGGAATAAAATTAACACATCAAGGAAGTTTTTTAAAAAAAAATGCAATACTCTACGACTTGTACGTTTCAAGTTATTGTTATTTGAAATTAAGTTTCTGCGGGCAGGATATCTCCCCCGGTTCTACTGTGCTTTAATCAGTGTGCTATGCGTGTTGTGGGTGCATACTATTAAGTATTATTTTTGACATATCTTTAATATAAATTTTATTTTCATAAGCACTTAGGTTTTACTTATCATTATTTACATTGCACATTATTTAAAATCCATTATATTTATACATTAAAACCTAAAATTGAATTAAAAAAAATACGAAATAATTATTTATTTTAAAACATAAATTTAAAACTTGTTATAAAAATATTTTAAAAATCGTCAACGTCGGAATCTAAAAATATCTAGACAGTTCCTTGATTGCAGCAGTTTGCATATTTGCACTCACTGCAGCATTTCAAACCTTGAGCAAAACAGGTACATCTGTTGTTACAGACCCTGTCGGAACATCTTATTGACGAACTTTGCCTTACAATATCGGGCACAGATTTTTGACTAGAAAAAGTTGCCTTCCAAACATTTTCTTCAAATGTCCAACCGTATCGAGTTGGATCTTCCATCTGCATGTATTGCATATGGCTATTGTACTAAATTTTTAATTGATACAGACACCTGGCTCCGTGGTCTAGAGGTAATGTACTTGCCTCAAAACTTCGGGGTCCCGGGTTCGATTCCCGGTCGAGGAACTGGGATTTTTCTGTGAGAGAGATTAATCGTAGTATACTCGGACATTGGGTGTGTGTCCATTGTCTCTAAATCTGTAGCCCTCTCCCACACAAGGTCATTCCAGACCTTCAGGGATAAAGAGGGTTGTAATTTCATATGGTGTTATTATTATATTATTATACCTAAAAAGAAAATAATTACATGTAGGTGTTTTGTTTCTTTTTTAATAGGTATGGGCGATCTAGAAAAATAATTATTACCTTTTTAAATGTTGTCTAAAAGCATGGTCAGTAGGAGGCAGCTCAAAAGCTGGCCGATTTGTACTTGTTGTTAAGTCCCATCTCATTCAGGGATTTTATATTTTTGTTTTTATTCCTATATAAATAAAGCGTATATTTTACCCCTAATTCCATCGCTTTATCCTCTGACAGAAAAGGAAGGTTTTCTAAATCTTTTAAATTATTTAAATTTTTATATAAAACATAGAATGCCGTTTTCTTCCCTATTTTATACATGGCATTAGTTGTGTCACAACCAGTTAGGCAATGAATCGTTAATACTTTCTTGCAAATTTCCTCTCCTAAATTTGCCACAATATTGTTAATTGACAAAAAATATATATTCTTACTATGTCCTAATTGTATAAATATATTCCTTTGGGACATATCTGGTGTTTCACAGTAATAATGTAAAAGCAAAATCAGGACATCAGTATCAACAGATTTTACCAGAATTGTATTACCTGATTTTAATTCTGATAACATAAAATAAACATTCCATTGTTAAGCATTAAATAATATGTAAAAACTCAATAAAAATTATACTCATTCGCATTCACATTACACAAAGAAAAGTTTGTTTCTAAATGACAATATATGTATAATATAAGATTACTTGTATTCAATAGTCTACACTCTACACACTTGAGTGGCGCCGCAGTGAGTCGCATCTAGGATCGAAAAACTCGTAACTTTAAAAAACAAAATCTCGAAAACTATAAGTCATAGAGAACTGACTTTTTTTTAAAAAAACTTCCTTGAAGTGTAAGCTTTATTTCATACACATATGGTATGACAAAATTCCTTAAAATAAAAAAGTTTTTCGCTTACCGAAAAAAATGCAGCAAGGAAGGTAAACGTTCCAGTTTCACCTAGTTTTACAAAAAAATTAAATTTTCCATAAAAACGAAATTAAAGCAGTGACCTTCGCCCACATTTCCTTTATCAATTAAAAAAAAATACCTATAATTATCTCGATTGGTTCCGGAGATATCATGAGGGTTGTGTGAAAAAGTAAGAAAAATTAATTTTGACAAATTTATGACATTCTTCGTAATAAAAAAAGTTTGACCTCCAAAAAAATGTTGTAATTGGCCATTACAGATGGCCAAGGACCTAGGCTATCATGCTGTGAAGGTCCCAAGTGGTTGTACCTTAAAAAAATTTTTTTCAAGAAGGAAGCTACTTTTTCCCCGTTTTACGGTGCACTAACCGAATTTTGCAATCGGAGCGCTAAATTTGAATTTCTTATCAAAGATCTAACAATATGTTGTATTTAGTTAGAGATTTAAAATTTCTAGTTAATGTTTTCTAGGTTTTGAAAAATCTTCAAAAACTAGAAAAAAGGTATTTTTAGCAACCTGTATTAGGAAGCATTTTCGGAAAAGCATTTATAACAATTATTGTCTTGTTTTCATACTTAATTATATGTATATTGATTCAAAAACGATTACGTTACAAACCTTACCTCATGTTTCTTAAGATTAAATTACAAAAATTTACATATACTAACAACTTTATATTAGAATACGATGCCTAGGCATGTATTACAAATTCTTTAAAACGAAAGATTTGTTTGCATTGAAATTGAAATTGTATTTTCTGTATTTCCACAGAGTAGAGCGGAATACATAATTTATTGCATAAATGACAAATACGATTTATTAAGTATTGGCTTACTAAAATAATAGTAATTTTGCGAGTCCTTGCCAAACGGAGGAGTAAAAATTTAGTTGACAGAAAATAAATAAATAAATCTTTATTAGCAATATTCCGATATGTGAAAACTATAGGATAACAAAAACAAATAAATAGATAGCCTAATACATTATTCATCAATCATTACTATAAAATGAAATATAAGACCATATGCATTATGTATTCTTGTATAATTTTGTATTATATATATTTAATAAATTTATCTCGAAAAAATTTGTTTTCATATTAATTCTTTTTAAATAAACTTTCTAAATAAGAATTTATCTAATAAGTCGTATGTTGTTTGTTTTATAAAGCCTAAATATTTGTCTAATAGAAAGTTATATGCATATAGAGTTTATTTTCGTCTGCTCCAAAGTAGACTCTAGGAGAAATTTCACTTGCTAGATTTTCAGCATTTTCTAAATTACTGCATATTATTAAGACATAACATCGACATTACCATAAATCAATACTAAGTGATGCTTGATATATTAGAGCTTGTCAATTGTTTTTAATAGGAACAAAGTTGGTTCCAGAATGGAACCCTGTGGCATTCCAATATCCACTTTCCTCCAACTTATTTTGTTATGAATTTAAAACATTACATATAAAACACACCTACTCCTTTAACACTTTATCAAGCTAGTTTATATAATAAAATAGAAAAGGAATATAATTAAATGTTTTAAATAAATTCACGAAAAGTCTCAAAGAAACCTGAGATTGCTCTATTATCAGAGATATTTCACTAACTCACTAGAACAGTGTCAAAACTTGTCCGCTTAATAAAACACTCTCATAAGGTCAGGAACTTATTTAACATGAAATAATTCTTTGATTATCACATCACTTTAAATTTTTTTTTACATACTAAAGCAGAGCTTGATAACTCTATAAAAAATTTCAGTTCATCTTTTTTGTGGGAAGGTATGACATTCGATATTTCTGTTTAATGATATAAGGCATGAACAACTACTGTTTCAACATAGTATACTACATAACGAGCATGAAAACTGACACTTAGTACACGTGTGTTAGGAAAATAACGCACACGTATGGTCGTTAATTTTCACACCTATTACATTAAGTGAATATGGACGCTTTCTTGAGGGGGAGGGGCACAGGACATATACTTATTAGTTATGTCAAATATTCAACGATAAAATGAGTAAAATTTGTATTAAAAAATTGAAATTTGAGAAAAAATGATTTATTGTTTTGTCTACAGACGATAAATTATTCCAAAAACTCTTAGGGTAAATAGCCCATAGAAACAATTTAAAGTAAAAAAAATGTTAAAGGCATTAGCACAAGTATTGCAAAATTTAACCATTTTCTTCAATTCATTCATTTTGTACTACAAAACAATAATAATTCATGTTTGACTATTTTTAAATCATCTGCATGAAATAGTTCAAACGACCTGAATCTGAAAAGATTATTTATAAAAACTGAAAATAAGGGGAGGGGGACAAGATTAGATCTCGGTCACTCCAAACTTTGTCAAATAAAAATATAACTTAAAACTACAACTCATACTGATTCCTTTGATTAAGATAAGATGTAATAAGTAACTAACATTGTTTCATTGTTTATGACAGAAATGGATTTATGTAATAAATCATAGACACGTTTTAAAATTATAATACGGTGAACCGATCTTGGCAAACATCTCTTAAACAAAGTATTATAAGAAAATACTTTATTAAGTACAAAACCTTATTTATTACCAACAGTTTAAAAAACCAGTATCTCTTGTATAGCTTCAAATAAATTACAGAAATATATTTCTTTTTCGTTTATAACAATTCTTGTAGAAGATGTTAATGTCACTCAGTCCAACGAAAAAAAAAATAGTTCAAATGTAAGTTTGACTTCTCCGTTTAAAAATCCAGCCCTATCAGTTTAATTTCGGCATGTTTACATCTGTCTCCAATAAAGTTGAGACCGTGAATTGGACGAGAAAAGTAATAAAAACATTCTTCCGCCAAGTGCTGTGTGCTACAATTCCAGTCAGCTTTAAACCAGTTTAAATTTCCTTTAATCTGTCCCAGTTTTGTTATCTTCCTAGTTCCATACGACGACGTCGTAGAGTCGTTTTGTATGCAATTTCCTGAATTCTGAAGGCTGATGGAAACATTGGCGCATCGTCGATAACATCAGAAAGTTGGAATATGCAGTAGACTGAAAAATTAAATGCTGAGAAAATCTAAAGAATAGCTTTACAAAAATATGTAAACCTGTCAAATAATTGTTAGAATAAAATTATATGTTATTTGTTAATATAAACTTGGCTATCCAGTCAAAAAGGGGCTTGGTGTTTTGTGGTGATATTTCAGCGGTGCTTGTTTCCACCTCTTAAAATATGATCGTTCAACACAAATAGCCGCAAGCATCTCGCCCATTTTCATTAAATTCTCGACTTTTAATCATCACATATTTGAATAGTACTGTTATTAATATTATTTATATGTAGGTATTCCTGGAATTACAGATTTAGATGTAATAGAGACATTTGATCCATTTATATTAATATGATTGTTGGTTTCCACATTGTTCTGATTTTCACGAATGACTACATCGGCAGACAGTCATTTCTGTATTTTTGTTTGAAAATACCTTTTTTTAATATTTCCGTTTTATTCTGGATGCTGTCTTCTATATATCCCTCAGCAATAATTGTTGAGGATTTCCATCCCTCATGATGTTTGAAGGTAAGAATATCGGCTCCAGACTAGATAATAGTGATGCTGAATATCTCCTAAAGCTGTGACCCGTATATTCCTGAGGATTAGGTACCTTATGGTATTGAGCTATAAACTTGGTATTTTCGAAAATTTAATAATACCAATATGTTGGAGCGTACATTTTTCTTCTGGGTATTGTAGCTACTAACGTAACAAGACCCGAAAGTTATTCTTTACGGGGCGATTTGGCAGTTTCTAGGAAGAACTCTAGCGAGCCCTGAAAGCCAATGAGCCCAGTAAAGACACTTTCTTGCTAGTTTCAAAAAACTTTTTCATTTAAACAAAATTCATAAAATTCAACTGACATGTCAGACGATTACTTTCAAATAAGTATGGACTAATCATTTTTAATTGTTTTCGGATACTATTGTTAACCAAAAGTGACATAAGGGATCGGAATGAATTTTTGATCCCATATATTACTTTACTGGGCTAGACTAGCAAATACATATTTTCCACTTAAAAAATTGATCGAAAACAATGAACTTTCTGAATGGTCACAAAAAAAATCCTTTGTGATTCACATAAGTAGAGCGAATAACAGCATATTTGTCGTTAATACTAAGTGGATTTATTCCATTAATTGTCTTACAAATAGGGAATGCCACTCTATTTGGCTTTTTACGTTATACGACAGACCAAGAAAAATAATTAGACACGTATATCAGGATTTTGCTATAAACTAATTTGGGAACTTGTTTGTGACACGAATTGTCTTTTCTACAATGATGACATTTTTTAATGCCTCTTAATTTTTATTTGCCAAATAAAAATTTAAAATTGTACCGTAATCGACAGGTAGGTTATTAGCTTTTTCATATCCCGGTTACATTATAACTACAAATTTATATAATACACGTCAGCACCTTTGACATAAACCAATTATTAGTAAACAAAACAAAGAGGTTATAGTCCTTATTCATACATGATATTGAGGTTCAACATTCTATTGCATTCCACTATGTATATTTCACTCAGTTTCATTACAAAATATTATGTGCACTGTTGTCCATATGTCAAAAAATTACATGTCACGTCACATTCTCATTAAATCTCTTAATTCTTCGTTAATTTTACTCTTAATACATAATTGGAAAATAGTGTATTAATATTTTTTTTAAGTTCTTTTATATCATGTGCTTTCCAAAAACATTTTGGCAAAAATAGCATTCCCCATTACCGTAAACATGCTTTCAATATGGGTTTTCGATCAGGTACTTTAACGACCAACTTAGGGCCGGTTCCATCAAGCATTGTGAAATATTGCTTAATCAACTGTTACCTAACGATTCGTTAAAATTTAACGGTTGCTTAAGTACGTAATTGTTTTACCAACCATTTTTAATGCAGCGTTAGTTAACTACTGAATACATTTGGTAATACCGTAAAAACTGTCCAAATTTAGTGTTTTTCACCTTATTCGGTTACTGGACTGATAAGTATAGACACGGTCTGTGAACAGTGGCAATTGACAAGACGTTATTTTATTTTCTTAGGTGTGTTTATTTATTAATTATTACTGTGACGGGTGAGTATTTACTACTGTGGAGCGTGGATATTTAGTACTCGTTCTAGTCGTTCTGTTAGTTACTTTGTGGATGTTGATTTCAAAGTAAGAAGCAGCAGAATAGAGGGGAAAAGGAAGATGGAAAGAACAACTAATTTTTCAAATCATCAAAAAGAATTGCTCTTAAATATTGTGGCTACTCCAGAAATAAAATATGTTGTGGAAAATAAAAGACGGAAAGGACCATCATTTATGTGTGTTGGATATTCTAACACAGGTTCAATTTCTCTTAAGACCTGTAACTACTTCTTTCAAAAGTCTATATCTTTCACGGAACTTTCCATCTTCCAATTCTTCAAACAAGTTCTTCCTTACTCTTTCATGTCATTTTCTAGTAAGTTTTAATAATTCGACATTAAAAGCTTCCAACTTCACACATAATATAATATAACGCAAAAAAAAATTTCTTAAAGAATGTTTGACAGTTATCACCCATAAACCGTGTCTATATGTACTTATCAGTCCAGTAACCAAATAAGATGAAAAGCACTAAATTTTGACAGTTTTTACGGCGTTGCCAAATTTATTCAGTGATTAACAAACGATGCAATAAAAATGTTTGGTGAAACAATTACGTACTTAAACAACCGTTAAATTTTAACGAATCGTTAGTTAACAGTTGATTAAGCAATATTTAACGAGGCTTGGTGAAACCGGCTAGTCTTTTCTCACAATGTCATCACCCCATCGGTCATCATATTGTAGAATTCTTCTTAACGACAAGCGACTGCCAAGCCCATTATTAACAAATCTCTCAACATTAAAAACTCTTCATCTACTGCTTCTGGTAAAAAAAGGTTCAATTTGTGCTATATCCAAAGCTTTAGATTTCTTAGCTCTATACTCAGTGAACAGTCTGTTTAAAAAAGCTTTTACTTTTTGATAATTGGTTACTTCTACATTTTTCTTTACATTCAAAATCGCTTTAAGCATCGAAAACTTGGACCAGAGACCTAAATACTGGAAATTCTTTGCAATTTCAGATAGGCAAGCCAAAAGGACACTCACAAATTTCTGCTTTTGCCAGTGCATGAATAAATCATATTCTTTTTCATACACTTTCTAGACTTCGCAGGTAATAAATTCAAAGAGCAATTGCTTGCTCCCTAATTTTCGGCGGAGTACCAGTAATAAAATTAGTTTTCACCCTCTTTGGGTATTAGGTCACTGTCCTATAAACTATTTGAAAATTTGTTGAAAATAAACCTCTGCGAGGATTACTCAGACGTTGGTTTTTGAAAGAAATGTTTTCCCTATCCAAAAATGTCTCATGCCTATGCAAATATTAATCAGAAAAATTACATTTAAATGTCAAATATTTTAAATGCTTAAAAGTTGACGTTTCGGAATACTCTCTGAATCTGTTTAAAAACTATTTAGATTTATTTTTTTGGCTGAATAGAAATCCATATAAATCCGTCCATTTATAGTCACATATGCGAAAATAACCAATCATAGCAACATTTAACTACTGGTTCTATGCCACGGTCATCAGATCAATGATAACATACCGATCCATCGTTTGGTGGCCAAAAGGAACACAACGGACGGCCAAAGCCAATCTCTGTGGATTGCACAGATTAGCATGCATGACCGTAACGGGGGCAATTAGCACCACACCGTCAGCAGCATTGGAAATTCTCCAGCACTTACCTCCTCTTCAAATATAATTGGAGAGAGGGGCCAGGTGGGTAACCTACAGACTGTAACAAACGGCCATTAATATGCCACAGACTAGTATCCTGGAGTGGAACAGATTGCTGGACGACACAGAGAATCACTGCATCCTGGAAATGCCCTCAGATCTATGCCTACAAATGACCAACTACTAGCTGACCTTCAACATCCTTTCTCCGGAAAGAGATAAGTGGGATCAGAATAAAGCTGACCTACTCAGGGCAGACAGTTACTGGATTACAAATGGCTCCAAAACTCCCGAGGAAACAGAAGCCGGAGTACATAGCTAAGGACCAAGGCCTACTCAGGCCTACGTTCATGCCATTGAACTGTGTATGCGAAGACTGGAATATATGCATTTTACACGCAGATCAATAAAAATTTTCTCAGATAGCCAAGCAGCTATAAAAGCTCTTGGCTCCTACCGGTATAATTCCAAAACGGTATGGAACTATCAGAAGAAAATCATTTGAGCAAAAACAACAAAGTGATTCTGGTCTGAATATATAACCACTCTGGTATGGAAGATAACGAGTTCATATAACAATGACACTCTCATAATTCCCTAATGTTTCGAAAATTAAATGTTTCCATTTTTTTTAGTTTTTTTTTTACTTTTAACACTGGCAGGGTTTGCCACAAAACACCATATACTACTGCACTCGACGCGCATTTCGCCAACCAAGTTGGCGATGATGGGAATGATTCGACTTCAGTCCACTTCAAAAAAATTACTGACAGTAAGAATATTTATTTTGAAAAATTCTGCCTAACTAGTGGAAACAATCTTTTCGCTAACTTTTTTCCAAATGATTTTTGATCTTATTTGTCCCTGGGGTAAAGTAAGGTTTAAAAAGATTTAGAGACAGTATCCATAGTAGTAAATAGGTCATACTGTTTATTATTAAAGTCATCAGATTTAAGGGAATATACGATCTATTATATATTTGTCATATAGAATAAATTATGATCCTGTTTCGAGCGCCAATGCCACTGAAAACGGCACCAGCAGACGGTGAACACTGAACAGTAGGTTCTTTCCTGTAAAGTATCTACACGAGAGATTGATAGACTGATTACAGGAGCATTTCAGAGCCAGTCTCACTGTTGCTGAAACTGATGTGCACCCAGTGAGTGACTATGCTGTGTTGAGCATCTAATCGGATAAACGTTGATACCGCTTCTACCCCTCTTTCAAATTCCATTATTCAGATTTCATTAGAGCATAAATTATGTAAAAGCGTGAAGTATTCTGATATTACGGGGTCGTTGGAGGTGTTTAAGCGTAATTGTAATTTTGAAAGCCAATAGGACTCCATCGTCACCCCTTTTACCTTACTCGCTTAACTGTCATCGCTTCTCAATTATTTACACCGACTTAAATATTGTATATTTACATGAGATTTATTTATTATGCGAATTTACATTCACGTACCACAAAAAGTAAAAAGATAATATTGCAAGAGAAACAATTAAAATATGCAAATATTTATGTTCGTTATTCTACGAGAATAAAAATACAAGGTTTTATTTACCTACCTCTAAGAATAAATTATAAGTAACATGCCTGGCTCTGTAAAACATTCTCGATTTCGCTCAGTTGAACTTCTGGGATATTTAACTCTGAAATACCTCACAGAATCATAATTTTCTTAGATAAAAGAAAAAAACTGAAACGGAAATACGCTTTCGGCATCTAGTGTAGCAAAATGTGCTGGTATTTTTCTTGTGCTTTTAGTTTCAGTATTTCATCAGATTTCATACTTATTAAAAGATTATATATATATATATATATATATATATATATATATATATATATATATATATATATATATATATATATATATATATATATATATATATATATATATATATATATATATATTTTTTTTTCTTTTCTTGACCGTTATTATCAATTAATATTGATAGTTTTTTTTGTGGGGATTTCGGTCAGGTATAACTAATTAATTTGTTTTTCTAACGTTTCGGTTTATTACACCATCATCAGAGAAACTATTATTTATTAGGAATTGATTTTACAAATTTTTATTACATGTTGTTTGGTTGTCTGTTTTAACGAGTTGCGTTAAAACAGACAACCAAACAACATGTAATAAAAAATTTTTAAAACAAATTCCTAATAAATAATAGTTTCTTTGATGATGGTGTAATAAACCGAAACGTTAGAAAAAAAATTTAATTAGTTATACCTGACCGAAATCCCCACAAAAAAAACTATCAATACTTATTAAAAGATAGAAGTTTTAATTCGTATAAATACAAAAAATCGACGTCTATACTTTCGACCGACTTGATCTTTATATTCTACTGCAGAAACTTCCAAATAAGTCATATCTAGTGTTCCACATGGTTTTAATTTACGCTCACTTATTCAATATTTTTATAATTAACTTGTTTTTAATATTTGCCTTTTGCTATGTGTCAATGACATGAGGACCTACTTCACCAGTAGAAATGTAGGTAGTATTAACTCGCAGGAATATTTTAATATTACATGTCATTGCTCATTTTTGACCATTCTGTTAAAATTTGGTGGTGCGAGTTTAGTTTCAACTTACTGCGAATTAATTTTTAATTAAAAACAAAATGCTGTGAAGTGAAGTGGTGTGAGCTCCACTGTAAACTGTCGGGCACCGTTCCTTTTACTTAAACAAATTTAGGTTATTTATATTTCAGACGTGTTATAGAAGGTAATTAAAAACACTTTTCATACATTTTTTTCTTATTATCGCTCCACTTTTACTGTTCTCTTTTCTGTACTACACATAGTAATTTTGCGACTTGCACAGAAATTAACGTTGTATTAGGTGTGGAATATTGTTATCATGTCACCCACGACCTCTAGCCGAGTAGACGACGTAGCTTATCAGTTGTGAACAAAGTAAAAGAGGCACATTTTAACAAAAGTTGGCCGACTGCAATACATGGACTATGAACGTTGCTGTCTTAGATTTATCATTGATGTTTCGGAAACGTTGTCATGAGACTGAATTATTAACGTATAGATTAGAGTTATTTAACGTTTTATGGAGCACACATCGTAATGCTTGATAAAAACGGTAGAGGAAGAAGAAGAACTAAAACAAACAACCTAACCTAAATTTTTGTTGTGTTATTTTTATTCTTATCATTCTCTTTGTCGGGTTCACTTCTCAGTATCAAAGGAGAGAGACTGGTCATTCAAATATTCAACCACTTTTTACAACAAAAAGAGTCGTATATGGTGCATATTTTTAGAAAGGATCATACATAAACACAATCGAGGTTGCTTTACACAACTCCGCCATTGCGATGTTGATAAATAAATTGAGAAAGAAAAATGCAAATTTGGGAGATTTTGGTCAATTTAATTATGTTACTTTAAGTTTAAAATCATCATTACATTGTGCATTTATAATTAAATAATTCAAATTTGTGCATCTAAGAAAAAAACACATTTTTTCCAAAACATCAGTGTGGAGACGCGCTTGATTTTTCGGTCTGTATGTCTATATTTTACAATGAACTGGTCCTCCTTGAAAAATATTGTTACCACGATCGAAATTCTTAAATGTACTGAAAACATCACAATAAAGCACGAGCAGAAGGCGAATCTCTACTTTCTATCTCTCTGAGTTTGGGAACAGCTATGGTGTTGATTACAGTAAACAGAGGTAGTCCAAACGTCTAATAATGTTTTTAATTAGAAAAATACACCTTAAAACTGCTAATTGTGGTGCAAAAGTTGCTTTCTGCGCAACGTTAGAACGACGTCGTTGGTCATCACTATCAGTCGCATGCCGATATTGTAACGATCCTGATTTTATTCACTGAATTGATGCAAAAGAGAGTCGGGTAAACGTTGTTACGACGCTACCCAGCAACGTCAGGGACGCGGCGGGCAACGTTAATCTGATTTAAAATGCTGCTTGGATAAACACCGATTTTTTTCCTTCTTTCTAGGATATGGCTAAGTTGTACGTCTTCCAAAACAAAATTCTGATAAATATTAAAACAAAATTTTCAGTTGTGGTAAATTAAAATAACGTCGTATTATGATTTCCAAATTTATCAGGCTTGAACAAAATAAAACCCTGGGGGAAGAGTGCCCCCTCTAAATCCGCGACTGCATATTCTGATTACAAAGAGTTTTCTTTAATCGTTTAGGTAAAGGCTAATTATATAATAAGAAAAAATACATAAGCTCAAAGCGTCAAAAAATTTTACTGAATGAAGAATCTTAATCCTCACATAATTTTTCTCTTTTATGACGTGTATCATTATATTCGTTTTCAAATGGGTAGATTGGCAACTATTAATCAACCGATGTCAAACAAAAACTATTCGGTTTGTTTGGTTTCAACGATTGTTTTCTGTAACCCTGAATTTGCGATGTGCAACCTAAAGAAATATACAAATAAAAATTATTGATATGTACAGAAAATACAGAATATTGAATTGAAGAAACTGAAACATACAAATAGAATAGTTTAACAGAACCAATGTTTGAGCAGATGCGCTACAGTAGGTGTCAGATCAGGGCATTTTAAACATAGATGAGTGGGGATGTATGCACCTCTATCGATGTTACAAAATCCTCCTGTGAATTTATAACTCGATTTTAAATTACTTCGTTTTCGTTAAATTAAAAATATTCCTTTTTATTTTCAAATTGAAACCACCTGGGTAGTGAGTATGACGAATGCGACGCACACTATTACATGACGAAAGAGGAGTAACTTGGGGTAACGATATGATCAGAAAGGTGGAGAAGATTAAGTTATCGGGAGATGATACTACAGACAAAGATAATTTGATTATTGATACTATAGATAATCATCCTCTAGATAAAAGTTTATCACTAATAAAAAGGAAACAAAACGGAAAAAGGGGTATCAGTTTGAAATTAAACAGTTGAAATTTTGAGATTCTGGTACCTCACTCTCCGTTTGAGCTCCCACTGTATGGCAGTTACTTTGGCATTTATGAGCGATAAACTTTTATATAGCGCTGACTATCTATGGTCATTGCTTCTGACTGCTTCGGAATCTCGGATTTTGTGGCACGCTACGCGCTTCAATCTCATTTGAAGAAAGTTTAATAATCAGAACTCGTCGAGTTTCAAGTTTTCGTTTAAGATTTTCTAAGTAAACTTGGCCAAATTGTAATATTATGATATTATGCCCAATAACTTCTATGTAGCGCAGTTACAAATACAACTAACGAGTTCAGTAATATAAAACGTTGACTTTTTGCGTTTTTATAAATAATAATGTTATTTCATAATTTGATAGAATTAGCATTAAGATTTAACAAATTTTTCTGAAGGAAATTTAACTTATATAACGCAAAATCTGTTGCAATTAAACATTTTTGTTCAATTTAGGGCCGATCTTCCCATCTCCCAATTAAATTTCCATTGACACAATTATATCCAAAGAAACTATCTACCGAATAAATTTAGTAGGAGAAGGATAGATCGGCCCTAAGAAAAGAAAAAGTGTGTATATATTATTGTGTATTTATATAGCTCACACTGCGAACGTAATCTGTAGAGTAAATCCGGAAGTCAATAACTAAATAAGTATCCTTAGACTCCATTTTCAAAATTTTTAAAAACTGTTTCATACTCGCATCGTGAGAGTTTTTCCGTCTTAAATCATTATTTTCTAGACATCACCTCGGAAACTACTAAAATAAAAATTCTATTTTCAGGTAAACTGCGAGTCCAGTCCCCGCGTTATAATTCCAGGTCCCAATAAATATCTATACGTTAAGATCAGCGGTGGAATAATGAAACATTCAAGCCGCCTCGGAAACGGCACGTCTCGAATCATCTCGACGGGCCTACGTTGCGGAACATCCAATCGCATTAGAGTGCACACTGCCCTCTATACCGCCCTGATATGTCCTTACAGCGAGTCGTCCCGGCAGCACCTTGTCGAGGTGTTTTCTGAGGGTTGGAATGTCAAGAACAGTCCAGGACACGCCGTCGGCCAAATGGCTTTGGATCGGATTGAGATTGATCGACTTGGTAAGGAGCTACCGAGGACCATTGTCGTTGAATTTTATGGGGAAGGAAACTGGAGAATTGGCGGTTATGTGGCTGGAGTTGGCGAGAAGGTGAGTTATGATCTGGATCTAGTTAATAATGCATATTTCTTGACATGGAGATTAAAATTGAATTTAAAGCATAATTTTTTATATGGGACAATATGTTCCGAAAAAATTATTTAAAATTACATGTTTATGTTGAAAATCGTAAAAGTAGACGACTAAAATTAATGAGAAATATGGCATAAAATGAAAATGTAATAACTAAAAATTTTTTTGCTAATTATTATTTTCTAACTTTTTACAAAAAACTTATCACAGATAAGTACAACATATATCTTTTTAAACAATTACTTTCACGGCTATTTGTCAAAACGCTAAAACCTGATTTAGAAAAAAGAAATATGCATATATGTTCAATACGACTGACTTAATAATGTTATTTTTAATTCTAACTACTATGTTCAGTAAAACCAAAAATAAAATGAAACAAAAGTACTCACCAGCTGAACAATCACTTCAAAACTTTAAAACATTTCTGCAGCTTTGCTTCCCTCAGTATGGCCCTTTAAAAGTCTCGAAAGTATAGTTTACCTCAGATTTACTGGGCACATAAAAAATTTCGGCGTCTTTGATCTTCACCGCGTCATCAAACGCGCCGACATTTTTTGTGCCCAGTAATTCTCAGGTAAACTATAACTGCGAATCTCAGTAAATCCTAATGTAATAAATATTAATGGCTTCAGAGAACAGAATAATTGAAATTATATAGTGTAAATTCCCCATGCATAGGTTAGAATAATTTAAAACAAATTAGGTGTCCTCTTCTGGGTAAAAGTTCTATTAAAATATGGAATGACATGAAAATATAATAACTGGGTCTAAACGCCCTGACCGTTTGCACTCAGTACCTGAATATCAATACAAATAATTAATTACACTAATTAAACTAAATCTATTATTTTTCATATTCTCAAACGAAATTACTCTCGTATTACGATTTAAATTTAATGATGAGTTTCAGTCGCAGAATTTTCAATATTATCAGCCACCAATCTTCCATCATGATTGAAGAGAAACATAAAATACATAAAATCCAGAAACCACTTACATTATCTCTCGGTTTCAATTTACTCAATTTTCCCTACCAGATTTGCCGGATGCAATGCGTGCAACCAACAAATCATGAGAAAATATTGCTATACAAAGTCTTTCCACTACTTTAGGATGGCAATAAATTTTATCATATCCTAGGGTGAACATCTTAAGGTGGATAGGTGGAATTCCGGAAGAGACTTTAGGCTATTTTTAAACTTTTAAATATCTTATTGCTCCTTTACGATCTCGTATATCGTCACTATTAGGAACTGACTCAAAAAAATATATATATTTTCAACTTAGTAGCTGATTTAGATTTTTAGAAAGTGTTTTAAAAAAATGTAGTAATTTTGCCTTTAACTTATTTTTATGTGTGTAGTAAAAATTATGAAATAAAATAATCTGTGTAATAATAATAATATATTTTCCCATATTTATATGTTCATCAACTAGATATTCCAAAATTTACAGAAGAAAAAATTAATATGGACTGTTACATCTGCCATCTATCATTTCTTGATAACTGTTTACTGCGACAACCCTTTAGTTCATGTGAGATGTAACGAAAAATGGTCATCCTATTTACCCAACGACACAATGCTATTGGTTGTAATCATGGTTACAACCATATTCGACGTCCATTTTCAGGAAGCTGTTTTAAAACTTTTAGGCTAGTCAATTTAAAATAATATGTTCGACTAACGGAACTAATTCTGTCATGAAAACAATAGTGTTAGTGACCCTTAATGACAGACAAAAATGCTATATCGATATCTTTTTGTCGATCATAGAAAAAAATTTCAAAAATCAAAATCAACACTAGTTTTTCCACCAAAAAATCAAGAGATCATTATTGAAAAAATTTCGTTCTCTATAAGGTAAGTGGATTTGGCACTACCTTCAAAGAATTTGAAAGTCAGCCAAGTCTGTTTAAAATGCTTTGACTCTTGTCACATAAAGACGGATCAAACCGACAAGCTTTTAAATTGGAGTACCCTCTTCTACGAGGATAATATGGACTAATGACTTAGAATGTCCCCAAAGAGAAGATCCAAAGGATTAAAATCAGGTAATCAAGGAGTC
Organism: Rhamnusium bicolor; assembly: GCA_029963845.1. NCBI lineage: Eukaryota > Metazoa > Arthropoda > Insecta > Coleoptera > Cerambycidae > Rhamnusium > Rhamnusium bicolor. The sequence goes on from JANEYF010003871.1 coordinate 2,398,914, forward strand.
TATAACTGTGGTAATGCTCGACCAATTCAACGACCCATATCCAGAAATTGACAACATTATACACTCAACATACCCGACAGTTTTCTTCAGAAAATCTGATACAATTCCCTGATGCATCGTACATGTAAAAAATAGTGTCCTATGAGAAAATCTTAAACAACTTTATCCCATACGTTCACCGAATACTGATATTGACAGTGAAAATTTTTATTAACATAAACCATAGAAGAAAGTCGCATAGTAGTAGCATGGTGATATGGTAAGGATCTAATTGCTTTTCCTTTAAAATATACCAAACAGCCTTATAACTGACACTCAATTGAGCAGCAATTTTTCGGGTATTTGTTTCAAGATTAGATTAAGAACATTTTCCTCTAAAGCTGTGACTCGTCTTCCCATGTTTACTCCATTTTTAGCAAAACTACCTATTTCCTGTTAACGATAATGAATATTTGCAAAAGACTTCAGCCAACACTAAAGGTACATACATTTCTTTATAGAGACGTCTGGCTTCTAATGAATTTTCAATGACAAGTCCATGTACGAAGAGTAGTTCAGTCATTTCTGTATTCGTGTAATAATTGCTCATGACGAAAATGTTCAGTTGCGAATACCAATTGAACCTGATTCACTCAACAAGCTAGCAAGATTTTTCAGTCTCCAGACTTAGAATCAAACATGAAACTGACTCGAAAAATTATAGTAACAATGTAAGTAGTTATTGTTTTACACCGATTCTGGTGCAATTTCCTATGCAATTCCCATAAAAATTTTCGAAGTAGTCCCAAGTCGAAAATTTTTTATAGTACCGTGAGGGGCAGTCCCGGTATGTCACGGCATGTGTAGAGATATGATGGAAACGTATAAATGTAAGTTGTAGAGAATTGTCCTAGTCCTAGTTTAATTACAAAAGGGCCGCCATGTTAACAGATAGAAATGACATCATAACTAACCTTATACACGGTTAGTTATGAGGATTAGTTTCATTACTGTACTTTACAAAATTTTGACGTAGTCCCACAAGGAATTAAATGAGAAATTTTGCAGGAATTAATGTTTAACGACTACTAAAGTAGCGACTATATGGTAACATCAAATCACGATGGTGTGAGCACTGTGGCGCGTGTTCCACACAAACTGCCTGGGTTCAAAACGGACTGGACCAAATCGATGAAATACAGTGGATGAACGGACTTGCTTGTGTCACTGTCTTTCCAAAGGGATGTAAAACTTTGGTTTCTACGATCTGTACATGTTGAAGATCCGTACCCCACGACAAATATGAAGTTTGGCAATATTTTCATGTTGCGGAAGTTGGTGCATACACAAACACTGATGATAATACCTTCTGATGTCGCTGATTGGTAGAAGAAATAGTGCTAACAAAAATAAAAAAAAAAATCGCTCTTTCCATGATTATTACTTTTTTGTTATCGAATCAAAAATTAAACCTTTTGAAGATCCTTACTTTTTTCTCGATCTCATTGCATTTTGAAAGATACAGTAAGACCTTTTTTGGTTAGTATAGAATTGTTTTTCATAAAATTAATTAATTAATTAATTAATTGTTTTTTTCATAAAATTAATTCAGAAATAAGCAGTCCTTTATAAAAATGTCATTATATAATTGTTGTTCAGCCCTCACACGCGTGTCACTGGTAACGCTATTCCAAATTTTTAATGACCAAAATAATTTAAATCCAAACTCATTAAATGTACGTATTTTCATCTCAACACCACTAGGTAGTGAATCAATTTAAAAAAAAAGGTTTATTTCATGGAGACACCTTCAATACTCATGAACTTTTTTCATGAAATAACTCCGGACTTCACCTCCTGAATTATTGAGACACACTTAGGGGACATGCCGTATTACCATCATTGGAAAGAAGGAGGATAACATGTATTATAGAAGAGGAAATCAATGTGACCTAGGATCGGCTACCCATTCTAATAAAAGATATCCCGATACATATATGTCACCCCACACGGCCTAGTTAAAAATTTAACGTATCTGTAGCGGATAAAAGATGATAATATTATTCAATAAAGCAACTTAAGTTAGGTTTTCCGAGCAAATTAATTTGGACACAAATAAAAATATACTTTAATATCATTTTTAACCATAGTAGTTGTGTCTACTTCTGAAGCTCTGATTAATTAATTGACAATGCTCAGCCATACAAAAATACGTTAAAGGTTCTAAAAGGTAAACCTGATTAATGGAAATATTTTATAAAATACGATAGATTTAGCATAAATAAAGAGCATTTGTATGATCTAAGGTAAAATGTCATGTAAGTAGAAGTATAATCCATTTCAAATGTTTTTAATTAGAGTAGATAATATTTTTTTATAAAGTTTGATATTCTAATTACTGAAGTAAGTAACTTGTCCATATAATTGACCTCTAATTCGCCACTATCGCTTTTTAACTGATAGAAGCTGAATTGACAGATATGACTATTATTTAAAGAAAACACAAAACTTTAAATTATCTCATACTGACTTATTATTCTTTAACAATTAATAAATATTATGATAAAAATATTAGTAATGCTTAAATTAAGTTCTAAATCACCAGATATGCAACATCAAATTTTACTGAATTATTACCAGTAATTTAGAAGATATTTTAAAAATGTATGTTTTTCCTTCATTTTTGAAACCTTATATTTCGAAAACTAAAAGTGGTAGGAAAGCATTTTATTTAGCTTTATTTACGTCATATTTTGTGCATAGAATATCACTATATAATTTGTGGTAATGAATTTAAGAACACTCTGTATATGTTTTTCTTTAAATCTGATGTTACAAAACACCAACCCTTAAAGATCTGAAAACAGTTCTTTAGGAAACATAATTTGGCAATTAATTTCATAACTTTGATGTTTGTGGCAGAAAAGTTGCCTAAACACTGACGTCTTAACCCATTTTTAATTGTTAAAATGCATTTGGTAAAACATTTTAAGAATCTTAATAATTGCAATATACATTACATAGCGGTCTCTAAATAGCCACAACTTTCTAATGTTCTTTCCTTTTATAGAGAACCCATTATATGATACAGTCTGCGCTTATGCTCATCTCTACAATTTCAATTAGCACATATTTTTTGCTATGTCACCCTTTTATTTCTTATATTCTCATTGCTTTCACTCACACTTTTTGTCGTTATAAAAAGCCATTTCTCATGATGAAAGTTATTTTGCATCTCATTTTTCAGACGAGATGTCCCACCCAACGGCTTAGGACTTTTTATGATGAAAGCTGACGAATGTCAGTACAGATGTCCCGAGCTGGATGCCTGCATAAATGCCACCGTCTGGTGTGACGGCGTGGAGGATTGTCCTTCTGGCATTGACGAGGCTCTTACGCACTGCTCACTTCTTCTACAACTTCCTCCTTATATCTCTTCTTCGGAGCTCTTGGTGTTATTGTTTCTAGGTAAGTAAATATAGCTCTTTGGATAATTTACCTATTTTAATGTCTAGATTTAATTTGGTTAACAAATTTCAGTATGTTATTCCTCCAAATAATAAACATCATAAAATGAATTTTAGTAACTTAAAAAACTACAAAAAAAT